>JAAKBF010000282.1:0-476794 GCA_012656075.1 Phytophthora hibernalis | reverse complement strand
TGCGTTGCCCTTATGACAAAGCGACCCCTTATGACAAGGAAATATCGGTAGTTACATTATCTGTAGGGGGCTACTAGAAGAGTGACCGGGTCACTCTTCCGAGATGGATAAACATCGACTCGCGTCACAAATGGTGTGGGACACACCATGGACACGTCACCGACGTGCCACAGCCAACAGTTCATATTACATATTGGACAAACTATAGGTTACTTAGTGATTGCTTTACAAGCCAATTTAAGGTACTTGTATAAATACACTCAGCCTTTAAACTACGCTCTTCTAGCCACTCAGCTCCCGCAGACCAGGAGCTCGTGAACTGCTGTTCACTTAGAGTATGTAAACTCTTGAAGCTACGCTTCCTCAAGCAAGGTGGTTGTGTGACCCCGTCACACTTGGTAGCACTTGTAGTCAATCCTACACATACGCGGGTAGATTGAACTACCTGATCCTCTGTGGTCTCAAGATGTGAGCCAACATGGATCGCAGTGAGTTTCCTCACTTGACTGACTCGCAGTTCGAGTCGGTCCAGAAGATGGCAGGCATCTTGACTTGAGAAGAGATGCTATTGTTGTCTTGGCCGAAGTTGTATGTATGAATAACCGTCAGACAGAGCGGCAAATTCAAAAATGAGTGCCGTCCCCAGCTCTTCGTCCGGTTTGGTTCTCTCTTTCCTTTGTTGACCTTGGCTGCCACTTAATAACATCTCTTAAGCTCATTATACTTATAGTTTAACCAAGTTCTAACCAATTAGCATTTGTTGCTAACTAAGATAAGAAACCAAACTTGTTTACCAAAAGTTGGTAATTAATCTGAACTACAATACTCCCACAAAAGAGACACACAACCGATACGCTCAAGCGATACTTGCTTCAAACTAGCAAAATCTACTCTAAAGGATCTCTTTACATACGACTTATGTATAGAGTTAGCTTAACACCAGCGTTATAATGCATGGGGAGAGGGGCTGCAAAAACTATAATGACATACCCTTGTGACCCATTTGGACACATTTAATCGACACTCATGTCACCTGTAGCTGTATTCATCAAAATGTGGATAATACGTTTTACGAAGTGATCTCTTATCAATGCAGTCCTAGAAACTTGTTGACTTATTCGCATAACTTTTATCGGGGATGCAAAACGTAGCTCTTGTCTGACGGTCTTATTGTACCAAAACTTATCATATGATGGTGGGCAACTCTTTCTAATCAGATGGAAGTGTTATGTCAGTTTATTAACACGATGTGAAGTGCCACGTTATCGACGTCGTCTACGAAGAGGGGTTGTGAGACTTAGCTTACCTGCGTATTTCCGTTGCAGTTGTTGGTGTCAAGGTTTCTCACCCTCATAAACCCTCGTAGCTTGCAGAATTGTACTTGGGGCAGTGCCTTGTCAGTGCATCTGCTACCATATTTTTGGTATTACAGTACGTAATGTCGATACGATATATTTCGTATGTTTCACGGGCATTTAAGTATCTCGTATCTATATGCTTAGTCAACGAATGTCTAGCAAGATTCTTAACTATACTTATTGCTACTGTTTTGTCGAACCAACAATAAATTGGCTGCTTTTGTTGCCATCCTAGTTCTTTTAAGAGCCGCCATAACCATTCGCTTTCCTTTACACCCTCACTTACGCCAACTAATTCAGCCTGTGATGTGTGTAAACTGACCATATCTTGTCTACAACTCTTTCAAAGACACATGCATCAGCGAGTATTGACACGTAACCAGTAACTGATTTACGATCCTCATTAGTATTTGCGAAGCTCGCATCTGTGTATAGTTCATAAACTATATCTTTGTTAGATCCTTAATATACTAATCCATACATCGATGTTCCTTTCAGATACTTAAGTACTCTCTGTGCAGCTCTCTAATGAGACTTGTTATAACAAGAGAGGAATTCACTTAATTCTCTTACGGCATTTGCAATATCACCCTCTAACCAGATACATGAGAGAGCCTACCAGCCCACGGTGGTGATATGGCCGTGCTGCAATAGCTTCAGCGAGGAAATTTGTCTCTTTTTCTAATGTAATACTTGCTGCTTGAGAAGTAGCTACTATTGAGGAGTCCATCATATCAAATTTTTCTAGCAAGTCTAGAATATACTTATGTTGCGATAGGCTGAGTTGCTTATGAGGTCCATCTCTTCTGATCTCCATTTACTACGGATAATGGACTTCACCAAGGTCCTTCTTTTAAAGCGTTTACGACGACTGCTATCGGTTGCGAAGTTGGCCGAGCACGGCATGAGCGTCGAGTTCCAGCGCGATTGGTGTATCATCTGAGGCAAGTTGAACGCGATGGCATAGGAGAAGAAGGTTGGCAAGGATATAGGCTAGACTGTCCGCGAGACACGGAACAGTACGTCGAGTACTTGAAGGTCGACAGGGAGTGGGAGCTATGTCAAGCTCGCATGGGTTACCTCAATGGAGACGCGTTGGCGAAGACCCAGCGCATGTCGTGTAGGAATACGCAGAAAATCTCACTACCGAATGACATGAGTCCCACCAACCACACCCGCTTTCCTACAACGGTCGAGCTTTGGGTCAATACCTGAAGACCAGGAACGATCCCTTACACCGGGTTGGCTGTAAATCCTCTGTACACCAAGGTTGTATTAGTTTAACCCAAAACCTGCACCACTAGTCACGAGCGAGGGCTAGAATGCAATATTGCGATTTCGAGCGAACCCCGGAGTCCCTCAGAAGGAAGGGTATCGGCTGTCAAGCCTAATACGGGTTTGCCTAGGTAAAACCTCGGCAGATAGTAAAATAAATCTGGAACACTCGGTTCCACTAGAATATATGGGAACCGACACTCCTTGTCTCTCCCAACACTCGGCCACTCTAATCTCTTGGACTGACCAGCAACAAACCCTCGGTCAATGTAGCTTGAGTTCGCTGACAGGCATCCCACGTAGCCGAGCGTATCCAGACCCTAAGATAAGCTAATTAGACTTACCGAAGACAGACTTGACCCTTGGTGACTTGTGGGGAAGACTGCTGATTTATTTCTGTTGATATATGGCTCTGAGAGCCTCCGCAGTCAATCCTATAGCTAGTCCTATACGTAAATACTAATATCCAGTGTGAACAGATCCCAGTATGTGATCATGTACCCAGATCTATAAGACCGAGGGTACGGAACTGAAATGGGTACAAACGAGGGTTCGTACCCTCGGCCGGAATTTTTTAATTTATTATACCCGACCGAGGACTCGGTCGCTAAACAGCCCTGGTAACTGCGGCGCGGGGAATGTAACCCGCCAATCAGAGCACACTGGTCACTTTCCTTCAGCAAGGGCAACCTCGCCGACTGGCGACCGAGCGCTCAAAACCCAACGTCACACGCGGTATAGTTGGCGAATTAAACGTGCAAGTCCTTGTGCGGGGTCTGTATAAGGGCAACCAGACGGTGACCCACATCCCATCACGTTCGCTCACAAAGTTGGCACGGGTACTACATCTCTCCCAGACCCTCTCTGAAAGAAGATGTCTAGAACCACGGAATGATAATATCACCCAGTGTGAAGTGTGGCCTTGGGAAATCACTGTATGTATCGTTTACCTTTGGGTATCCCGGACTACACCGCTCGAAATGAGTTGTTAGCTTACACGAACTGAATACAGGGTGAGTACCGAGCCCCTCTAACCCACTGAAATAGGCAGCGAGGCACGACAGAATGAGGTGGGACCACAGATAGATCTCTTTCAGACAACCCAACAAAATACAGAGTTCCAAATACAAATGTACATCCACACTAAATTCTTATAGACCCTTAAGTGGGGGACTTTTCGCCAGTCTCACTTGGAGCTATCACCCATAGTACTGGTCAACTCTGGATGAATTCGCACTCAACGCACTCCACCCTCACTTAGAGACAATTCTTCTTCTTCACACACGTAAACACTTCTTCTTCACACAGTAGTCAATCAATCGAGTATTAAGGGTGACATCTAACACCGCAGGGTAATATGAAATGAACGCCACTCAATGAGCAACGCGCAACTAGGGTTTGTGGACAGACGGATCAGTCCAACCGCTCGAGCACTCAGTCCTCGCCTTATTCGAACTTGATCTTTTCGGGAGACACGAAGCCAGACTCGTGTTCCGGAGCGGCTTCGAGCCACCGGGAATCGGTCCGGGTAGCTTGAGCCCCACGCGACACTAGACTCCGACGATTCCGCACTTCCGCGTGACCGTGTGTCTTGCTCTTGGCAAATTGAACTCTGTTTGTTGTTATATATCTTCGCTATATTTGGTCTGTTTTTCCTTCTATCTGTCGTCTGCTCCTGCTGACTTCACTGACTTCGACTTGGTTTCACAAAGGACCTGATGTTGGCGAACTTCTTGGTGCGCTCACACATCATTGATGACGGTGCGCATCTAGGTACAGGGCCACACATCATTTGACGACGATGCCACCTGGGTTCTGTTCCGTGGAAAGATATAATGAAACCGACCCTTCATCAAGTCCGACCTTCATCAAGGATGTCTGTCAACCTTGGTTCGTTTAGGTTATCTTCGTGATTTTTGGTTATTCGGTAAATCGTGCAGCTAAATTTTGAGGCGTGTTGATTCTGGATTGGGAATCTCATCGAGAGTATCTTCCATCCAGTGGGACCTCATATGACCCTCGAAGCTTGTACTTGAATATTTGGAGTTCCGATCGCTTATGGCGGTCATGTGTGTTTTAGTGTTGGCATAAGGTCGTGGGGTTCTTGATGGATCCTGTTCGGTGCTTTGAACCAATTCAACGCAGGCTGCTACTCGGGATACGTTCGACGAGAGCACTTTTATACCTTAGGTTGTCCTGCTGTCAGGGAATTGGCGGTCCGGACATGGTTTATTCTGATCTCACTGAAGGAGGCCTCATCCGATGGACACCTTCCGATCTATCCTTGGCTTGCATATTTAGCCCACTTCTCTTCCAACGGTCACTTGTCCACGTTACTGCTGACGCCATACCGTATCTTTCTCCACTCATGCAGTCCAAATATTCCACCAGACAGTCGAACTCGGCAGCCGGGGAAATCCACAACCACTTCGTGCCACAGCGGTTTCTCCTTTTCGAAAAGCACTCACATATTAGACTCTTCTGGTCGCTTCCATTACTGTTTATCAACATTCACGTTGCGTAACCATACATCATTTTGACAGCACTCGCGGCACTTGTCGCTCTAGTTCAGTGATAGTATTGACGATGAAGAACAACCACATCCACGAAATCAGTCTTGTCAGCGTTGTTGCTACCCACACTATATCTGATGATCTCCAGCATTCATGTGGACGGGTTGTAGTTGCTCTCGACCTTAGGCGCACCATTGATACTCTCGAAGTACGAGGTCATCTCGCTCGCGTTCTTACCCACCTCACTAACTAACAACGCCTAGCTACTGTATTTCAGGAAAATCAAGCTGTTGAACACACTGAACACCTCTGTCGACGTCTGGTGGAGGTATATCATAAATCCTGGTGACAACCGGTCTCCTCGATTTAGTGGACACTGCACCTTTTCAACTTCAAAATGGCAAAAAGCAAATTCAATACGTCATAAGGTAAATTATAATGACGTGAAAAGAGAAGTGACTGACACACGATTAATTAGCCCCAAAATATTTGGTCCTTAATTTAAGGACAAGTATTCGCTTAAGTACGCAGGTCTATCTCTTTTTTGTCCTAGAACCGGGAATTAAGGACAAAAATGACTTAGTGTTTGTAATGATGGTGATTTAACACAATAAATGCGATGTGCCCAATTTATCAAATTGTCTTTAGAACAGATATGATAAGAGCCTAAAACCCCTTACTCAACGCAAGTTAATTCGAAAGTTTGTCCTAGAATTATGGACAAAGTCGCGCTGCGCACGAATAAGCTCAGAAATTTATGATTTTCTGAGTTTAAAGTATTGAAGTGTCACACCAAGTTTCCAGTGCTTGCTTTCAATCATAGCCTAACTATGACCTCTAACAGTTGTTATAGAGTGGGCATGTGCATGTGGTACTAGTAGATTTCATACAGAGTGGACTCAACATATATGACCACGTCCACGGCGCATCCCTGCGAATCTGCTATTGTCTTAGATGATAAGCTTAGTTACACTAGGTCCAGGTAGGTCCAGGTAGCAAGCATCCCAATCCCGTCGCGTGAACCCTTTTAGTGTGGCAGTGTTGTCTTTGAGGCATTAGTAGTCATAACACTTGACGGCTAGCTATTAGCCTTTCAACGCGTAAATACCAGCATGACGTCGCATGTTCATGCTCACGGAGTACTGGGAGACGCTGACCGGAGTGCCTGCTGAGATGAACACCCACGACGGCGCCACAGCAGCCAGATACTTCACGACCACGTGCCCAGGATGCCGTGGACCCAGCGCCAGCGCGCAAGACGAACAACAAGCGTCGACGCAAACGCGTGATAGAAGCTGCCAGGAGAGATCCACAGCGAGCCGACAGCAATAATGCCCCGAGTACGGTCCTACCCTCGGCTTGACCGCAACGACGACGCGCCACAAATGAGGACAGCCAACAACGCACAGGCATCGTGGGTCAGCACTCACAGCTTCCTCTAGACCGCCGTACCAGATCGACAACTACGGCCGCCGCGGCTTCAGCATCAGGTGCTTCACTGCCTGAGCCGATGTCTCCACCCACCCGCCGTCAGCGTCAAATATCGCGGTCCAGGAAACCTCGCTAGAACGCAACGGCGACCTGCGACCATCACACCGACTCGTGCTACGAATATCTACCATGGTGACCAGGTCCGAGAACTTGTGCCTGATGTGCTGAGTGGAGTGTAGCAGAGCGGTGGTAAAACAAGCTTCGGGGCTGTGTAGTGGATGGCGGATATTTCAGCCTGGCACACCACCGCCAGCTGGCCCTGGTCCTTTTGCTAGGCAGTACAGACTAGATCACAGTGACCCAGCTGTGTCGTACGGCAACCAGTGCTGGCGACAATGGGTTTTTACGTTCTTCAAGTCTGGCTGTCAGTGCCTGACATGGAGCTTCATACGGAACTTGAATGTTAGTCTTCATGTCGGCCGTTACATGTTATTGTTGTCCCAGCCAACCATCTCCCTTGATCAACCCAGGGAAGACGCTCCTGGACAGGGAGACTCTGTGCGACGGACTGGTCAGCATCAGACCTAGAGCTCACTCTTTAATCTTCCATCTATTCATCAATACACTTGGCTAGAGTTCCGTGCGGGTAAGCCCCGCATCGCCGCGAGTTCACCTTTTGGATCTTCCGACCCGGAATACACTACATTATTGCGCAATATCTGCCTGCAGAATTGCAGAATCATGTCGCTCGCGCTCCATATTGTGCCATATCTACCGGCAGAATCGCAGGATTATATCGCTCGCGCTCAGTATTGAGAAATATCTGCCGCAGAGATGAGTAAAACTGCCGGCGAGATTGCAGGATCATCACTTGCGCTCCAATATCTGCCGGTAGAATTGTACATACGTTAAGTTGCAGAATAGTGTAAATCAGCCGGTAGGATTGCCGGCAGAATTGAGGTGTTCGTATTGTGGGTTCTACTGGAAACTGCATTGGCGGATTAGTTGAATCTCCGGCGGTAAAACCGTCAAGCAATGACCAGCGCACCAAATCTGACTGTAAAATCCACACTGAGTCGAATTCGTACTTCTGTGACACTGTGTTGCTTTTGGCGTCATCGCAAATGACTTGCAAATTGTATGCGGCGGTTAAGCGAACCACCTAACATCTGCAATTTTGGACAGAATTCACAATATTACTTTTGCTCAGTGCATGTATTGGGTATGTATACTCGCATACACATTCCAGCAACTTCGTCGCGATTCCGCTCGGTACTGGAATATTCCTGCTGTCGAGGTCACACTAGCTGATGGAGAGGACTTTCTGTACCTGAGAAGCCAGAATTCTGTCGTTGATGAGTGTGGAAGAACTTCACAACAACGGAATCAGCCGTGAATACAAAGGGACACTTTCGCTGCGAAGGCCTCAAACAGCGTCAGTTATAAAGATATTATGAGTGCTGTGACTGTCGGGGAAGCAAGCATCCAGGAACTCATCAGCCTCAGCTCTGTCACTATAACTACCTCAGCCGCTATTATAGGCATTTCCAGAACCACGCAGTACATAGCGTCCTCCTTTGCACTATATGTCCATCAGTTCAACAATTTGCTGCGAGTTTTCGGGAGGGGGTGCACTTGAATCCGGCAATGGTTGATATCATTTACACTTCCGGGACAAAAGGAAGGCAGCAATGTTCTGAATAAATGAAATACGAGGAATCCCTCGACGCGTTTGTGAAAGTAGCACGCGCAGCCCACACTAAGGGACATCGAGCAAACTGCAGTGCCAGCAAGCTCCTGTGCGACAGTGAAGACGAAGACGAGCCCTCCTAAAAGTTGGTCATGGACCATATCATTCCGCTGGCACCGCGGTGGCCCACTCACAGTTGCGTGCAGCACACGCAGCATCTGAGAAGGCCTGAAATTGTGTCTTTCCTATCAAAGTTTCTCGAGCCACTGGTCGACATGTTCGTGTTCATGTACTACGCTAAAAGCTTCACCATGAACGTATCTGGGTCAAAGAAATTCTGCATATCTTACGTTGGCTACCAGAAATTTTATCAATGAATTCTGCTTCGCCAATCTGCAACTTTCATGGGTTGAGGCTGCCCATGATTTCCTAGGGAAAATAATTCATTTCTGTTGTTCTAGCACTTTTGAGCTGTTGTCACCAAACCACCCTTCTCACCTGTTGGCGACCCTGTTCAAGTGTTGCTCCTCAACAGATAAAAAGGATTCATACCTGTCAGTTTGAAAATTTGTTGGAATTGTTCAGTTCCTCCAAATTGCGAGGAAGTTAGGTACGCTCCGTGTTGACTTTCCATGGGATCATATCTGCTCATATCGGCATCAAAAGTGAGGCGGACCCTGGACGACCTCGATCTCGACGCCCAGCTATGACGAAAACCAAGATGATTTCTACGAAGTCGATCGTCTAATGAGACTTTTTATACAGCAACCTGATCATCCATTACAATGGCGCGTGATGGACGATCTCACAATGGACGGAGACACGGAGGAGACCAGCGCAATTTGTAGGAGAAGTGGTGGCACTTCGGATGAATGATGGTGTGTTCAAGTGGTCAGTGCAGTTTGGTGATTGCCGTCTTGTCGATTACGAAGCTGAGCAGCTTGCACGAACGGTGAACCGGGCGCATATCTA
Source organism: Phytophthora hibernalis (assembly GCA_012656075.1). Classification (NCBI taxonomy): domain Eukaryota; phylum Oomycota; class Peronosporomycetes; order Peronosporales; family Peronosporaceae; genus Phytophthora; species Phytophthora hibernalis. Next base: position 467,555 of record JAAKBF010000282.1, on the reverse strand, counting down.
GCATGGATACATCGGATACATTCAGTGATTAGAGGCTAGAAGTAGTGAACGCTACGGGCGTTGCGACCTAGGGACCTGCTAACCAAATCATATTGCTATCTCTTTATCCTTATTGCAAGACAATAAAACACATGCAAGATTGACGAGTCTTGTAGCAAAGCGATGCAAGTTATTGCAACGGAACGAGAAGCGCAGACGTCGTAATAGCATCGAGTATTTGAAGATTAGCCTTAAACGACGAAAAGGCTTTCAAATGTTAGTGCAATGACAGCATAAATATTCCGGTAGAGATCTGAAAAGTACAGATTAATGTAATTGTTCGGCTAGTTGCACTTCAACATATAACACTACAACGCGTTGAAGTTGATGCTGTGTACGTAACACCTCATGCATAAATATGCGAATGACTGTCTAAATAAAATATCAATTCATAAACGTAGCAGGTGGATGGTGAGAATGTGACAGCCGACAACAGGTGGACAGTGGTTGAAGGAATACAATAGCCCGACAGTGCAAAAGTAACAGCTCATAAATAGCATCCTTTTCTAGCGTCGTGCTTAAGCCATCTCTTTCATGGAGCTCTGTTTCTTTGAGGCTGCCGGAGGGGACCATGACACGTCACAGAGTGCAGATTGCAACGAGGCGACATCAACGTAGCTGAAAATTTGTCGGGTTCTACAGGAGTTGGTTACAGAGCCGGGATACCGTCAATTGAAGGAGTTGTAGCCTATGGGTTCCCTCAAAATATAGTGGGTCATATTTGCATGGGGTTAGCTTTTCTTGATACTCAGGGACGTTGGAGGCTCACCGCTTTTTCTAAAACGCGATCCCTCAAGTCGATTCAGTGCGTAAAGAGTATTTCATCACCTTAGACGACGCTCGACACACTCAAGGGTGATGGAGATCCTTAGGAATCACAGCTTCACTTCGATGCACGCCTCAAAAACTACTTGGGTAGTGTCGTCTTCAACAACAAGTTTTGGAACATTGTGGCGCCACTGCTGCCCCCGCTGTACTCCGTGGACTCGTACCACTTTTACTACATACCCAAGAACAAGAACTCAGGAGGAGAGACAGCTGCAGCTGACGGACGTCGACGCTCGCCGCCTTGTTCGCCAACAGCGGCATCGAGGTCATCTCAAGAGCAAGTTCAAGTTCCTCAAAGTAATACATCCACGTCGAGTTCGTCGTACGTGTGTACGCACACCTGCGCACGCTACTGGCCCAGGATACCCAATCATGCTGCCCAAAGGTATCGGCCATCTTTACCTGCAAATAGCAGGTTAAGATCGCCGATATCCTTTCTGTGTTTGCATGTTCTTACCTCGGTCAGGGAATATGTGTTACTCGATCGGGTTACACCGACGGGCATCTGTCTGTATAAATTGTCGTCACTCGGTGAGTGTATGGCTGCTTCTGTAAGCCCAACTCAGGTTCTGTAGATTTGACCTTCTGTATGTGAATAACCATGTTTCTCTGTGATTAGGAATGCTCTCTCGTTGACGTCGATGCATTTCTTAGAGGGCCGCCAGCGTGACTGCACTAGGGTAGAAAGGTAGTCTCTATGAACGATGCATTCGCAGATCTATTGTAGTTTGCTTTGTTGGTATTGTAAACTTCGCTAAGCTCACGTTAATTCAACACCATTGTCGTGTTTGACATGTGGTAAATTTATTCTAAATCGGCACCTGAATGTCGATTTCACATCGCCGATTAGCATCTAAATCCGAATCACATGATCCATCAAATCATGCTGACAGAGAGTATTTGTACAAACTGAGGAACGGATGCCATCTTTAGAAGTCGGGGTTGCCGGCAGGGAAACTACACCCGAGCCTCACACTTGGAACTCCTGAGAGCGGTAACACAACCCTAAGCCGAGCAAGATGTGACCCTGCTTGGTCCTGGGTTTGAGCCCGCGTGCTGCGCACGTACACAAACTAATCGATTTTCACAAAATGCATGACTAACGTTGCTGTTTATTTCCGAATATAGGTATTACTAAGTAGTAGTAATAGTTAATGGGTGGAGCTGAACAAACAAATAAACCAGACCACGGATTGCTTCAATTTCATCAAAGTTAGTCATCTTCCCCAAGTTATGGTGTTAGCAATACTAGCACTTCATCACTCTTGTTATCGTCCGCTGTTCACAGTTAGTTGGTAGCGTAGTTCCTATTATACATGTAGTAAAGCTTCTTGTACTTTTTGTTGGTTTTGAACTTTTGGAAGATGTCAGTGGGAGGGTACCCAGCGCGCTTCCACTTCTTGAACCGATCGAACGTTTTAACGATTCTCACCATCTGGTCGAGCTTGGACGTCTTGAAGAGGTTGGTCCCGTTAGCCCTCTCTTCATCTTCATCCTCCTCCTCCTCATTGCTGTCATCATCGACATCTTCCACTTTGCGAATTCGTAGAAACCCCTTTTCGTCAGCAGCGCCACTGCTAACTTCGAGAGAGTTAACCATGTCAGGTGAACCCATCGTTGAAATATCCGTGAGCTGGTCGGCATTTGAGGTTGCAAACAACGCGTGGCCTCTAGCGAGGAGAGTGGTAGCAGCAGCCAACAGCAGGACGTATCAGAGACGCATTGAAACTTGGTATGTAGTGGGATTGGAGCAGGGAGTGGTCTCTTCGGGGCTGGGGAGAAATTGAAGAATGAGACCGAAAGCTGGCAACAACTCCGGTTATCGCCACGAATGACAAAAGACCGATGGTAACGTTACACGAAAACTTTCAAGGCAATGTTTGCACGGAAACTTAGGATTCCTATTTCATGTAATCACTTATGCTTCTGGTATTAATATCGCCAGCTGCAAAAGTTGTGATACAGATCCCACCTGTTGTCGGGGATCATTCAATGACCATGAAGATGCATCGTTTCAAACTCCGTAATGCTCACAACGACGCGCGAATAGTCACTGCAATCCACCGATCTGTCATCCGATCCTCTAGAAACGCACACATGGCGTGATTGGCAAAGTCGGTTACTGTCGATGTGATGCGTTGCTTGGAAGGCAAATGCCGAAGTGAGTTGATTAGTTTACGTAACCTGCTCTACTTGTCCTTCCTACTTGTTGCCTTGACCTCGATCTCAGCCAGCCACATGCATTGACCAAAGGCATTGCTGCCCGGAACGGTTTAGCCTTAACCGTCCCCGCGGTCCCAATGTAATATGCGAACCGTGCATAAGCGGGGCATAGATTCTCAACACATCCACTCACCGCTACTGCACGATGACCTTGTCCTTGATGCCGGTTGCCTCACGCAGGTACTTTAATGTCTTGGGCCCGAGAGCATGTCAGCCAGTTGATGCTTGGTGTCGACGTAGTCCACCTTGATCGTTCCACGTTCCACGTTCTCGCGGATGAAGCGGTGGCGTATATCCACATGCTTCGTCCGTGCGTGATATCCAGCGTTGCATGCCAATGCAATGACACCTTAGTTAGCCTCCCAGACAAGCGTTCCTCCCACTTTCTTGCGACCCATGTCTTTTAGCATAGCACGAACCCAAAGCAACTCTTGTGTGCACAGCCTCAGAGCCATGTACTCAGCTTCCGCAGAGCTGAGTGCAACCGTCCTCTGGTACTTCGACTTGAATACCACTGGAGCGTTCCCAATCATCACCATGACCCCCGACACGGAGCGTCTGTCGTCAATGTTGCTGCCCCAGTCAGCGTCAGTAAACGCTTCGGCCGAAGCGTTCCCGGAGCCACCTTGATATTCGATGCCATGTTCACCAGTCGACTTGAGGTTCCGTAGAACTCGAATAGCTGCCTTCCAGTGTTGCACACCTGAGTTCTCGAGGAAACGTGACAACTGCGTCACAACATACGCTATGTCCGGTCGGGTAAATGTCGTGATGCACATCAGACATCCGATGAGCGAACGGTAGGGTCTTGACCGCATTTCGAACCGTTCCTCATCAGTAGTTGGTGACAGCAGCTTCGACAACTTTACGTTTGAAGCACACGTGTTCTCAACAACCTTTGTGTTCTGCTGGTTGAAGCGTTCCACCACGTCGTCGATGTAACGAGTTTGCTTAATCATAAGCGTTCCGGCGATTTTGTCGTGGTTGATCTCCATCCCCAAGATGAACGTCACCGCGCCCAACTCCTTCATCTTGAAAGCGTTCTTGAGCGCGTCCTTGACTTCACAAATCTCATTGGTCGTCTTCGCAGCAATGATCATGTCGTTCACGTACAGGCACACATACACGAACCCGTTCCCAGAGCGTTTCACATAGACACATTGGTCCACACCGCAGCTCTTAAAACCGTTCTACAAGAACACACGATGGATAGTCTTGTTCCAAGCACTTGATGCCTGCTTTAAGTCGTAGATAGCCTTCTCTAGCTTGCACATCATGCCCGAGGCGTTCTGCAAACCAGACGGAATCTCCATGTAGACAAGTTTCACCAATCCACTGTTCAGGAACGCTGTATCCGCGTCCAACTGTTCCATCACATAGCCGTATGCCGCGCACACGGCTAGTACAACTCGAATCGAGTTCATGTTTGCCACCGGGAAGTAAGTGTCAAAGCAGTCTATTCCAAACTTCTGCTTGAACCCCTGTGCGACAAGCCGAGCCTTGGATCGAATCACTCGACCGTGCTCGTCACGCTTCTTGGCAAACACCCAACGACACCCAATCGGACGGGTTGCCGTTCCACGTGGAACAAGCGTCCACGTACCGTTCTGGGCATGAGAGAGTAGCTCCGCCTCCATAGCCCGACCCCATTCCGCTGCTTCATCACTTGCAACAGCTTCCGCATACGAATTCGGCGTGTCCGGAACGCCGTCAATACTAGCTGCATAAGCCAATACTGCCTCAGCGAGCAAGACGTCTTCGTCAATCCTGGCACGCTTCGGAGTTGGAGGTCCGCCGCTCCCTTCCGACTGCTGTTCTGCGTCTAAGCCGTTCTCCAATAGAAACACCGGCTCACGCGATCGTCTCGAGCGTTCCGCCTCAGGGTGAAACACCAAACGATCATCATCGAACGCTTGTGGTGGCGGATGATACTCAGCCAGCTCGAGTCCTCTCGATGCAGGTTCGGGTGGACGCAGTTGAGGTTGGTTGGCCTCCTGATCAGGTTCCACCTCATCCATTTCAGTATCCTGGACATCTTGAACAGGTTCCTCGACAGATTCCATGGGCTCGTTCATGATAGGTTCGCGCTCCACTGGTGGAGGAACGCTTCCAACATCACCGTCCATGGTCACATGGATGACCGTTCCAAGCTGCGGCGACTGCGTGTCATATATACCGGCCACCCCACGCTCATCCTGCTTCACCGACCGTGACACCTTGACCTGGGAAGCGTCCAAGTCAAACACTCGGTATCTCTTGACGTTCTCAGCGTACTCGAGGAACGTACACCTGAAACTCTTTGACTCGAGCTTCGTCCTCTTCACATCGTGAATGTCAGCGTACCCCTGCGACCCAAACACACGCAGGTGGTCCATTCGAGGTTTCACCTTGAAACCCAACTCATATGGTATCAAGTCCGTATGCGCCGTGTTGCCGGAACGGTTGATCAGGTAAACCGCTGTACTTACAGCTTCGGCCCACCATTCCGTCGATACACACTTGTAGTGTAGCATGCTCCGTGCCTTCTCCATGATCGTTCGGTTCATGCGTTCCGCCACTCCGTTCTGTTGAGGACTGTACGGCACCGTTCTCTGGTGCACGATACAATTTTGACGGCCCATCTCAGCAACCGTTTTGTTCACGAACTCCGTTCCATTGTCCGAACGCAGACACTTCAACCGTTCTCCCCATTGATTTTGATAGAACGCTTGAAACTCTTTCAGCTTGCTGGCAACCTCGCTCTTGTTCTTCACAAAGTACGCCACTACAAACCGTGAGTAGTCGTCCACAAATGTCAGACGTACTTGGCACCACCCTTTGAGAGCGTTCTCATCGGGCCCATTACATCCGTGTGTACTAGTTCCAACACACGCGGTGTCTTCGCCAATGACCGTGACGAGAACGCTGTCACTGTCTGCTTACCCTTCATGCAGCCCCCGCACAAAGTTTCGATCCCTTGTTTCACCGCAGGCATACCGTTCGTGGCACGCTGCGTCTTGGTCATTGCATTCTTGTTTGGGTGTCCCATGCGAGCGTGCCACAGCTCCCACTCACTTTCAGCTCCCGAGTACTGCACGAACTGTGCCTCCTCTTGCTCAGAGTCCAGTAGGAACGCTTTGCCCACCTTCTTCCCCATAGCAATTGCGCTGTTCGCTCCCCAATGATACATGAGCAACGCTGGAACTCCACACTCAAGTCGCGCTCAGCGAGCTTTCCTACTGACAGTAAGCGTCTGTCGAGTCCCGGTATGTAGAGCACCTCCATCATCTTGATGCGTCTGCCGTCCAGACCAGTCAACTTGACCGTTCCCCGACCAAGAACGGGTAACTTCTTGCCGTCCGCAATAGTCACCTCAACGCAAGCGTCTACCGTCTCAAAGTCGAATAGGTCGGTCGATTAAGAGTCATGTGCGACGTAGCACCACTGTCGATTAGCCATCCAGTAGATCGTTCATCACCCACGGCTAATACAGCATCGTTTCCGCTGCCGCCGCTCCGTTCCGGGTAGTCCCGCTTCATGTGACCGACTTGATCACACCCGAAGCACTTGCCCTTGAAACCTCCACTGTGCTTCCGTGGACCGTTTCCCTTGCGACCGTTCCCGCGACCGCCCTTTACGGCCCAGAGTTTCCGTTAGCTCGGAACGCTTTCTCCATGGCGGTGTCCTTCTTCTCCAACCGTTCGTGCTCTTTCAGGAGCTTCTCCTTCACCTCAATGAGCGATACATCCTTAGCGTTCTCCACGATGGATGATATCAACTCATACTCCGATGGAAGGCTGCTCAGTAGCACCACAAGCTGTCGTGCCTCGTCGACAGGCTCTCCCAACATCTGCAGTCCGAAGACCAGTTCGTCGAAAGCGTCCAGATGCCTCGCCATAGTCGAACCGTTCTCCATCTTGAACTCATGCAGACGTCGTGTAATAGCGACCCGGTTGTGGGGCATGGTACGGTTGTAGAAGTCACGCAGCGTGACCCAAGCGTGCATGGCACGCGTTTCTGACCGTATCTTCGTCTGGTGCTGCAGATCCACGACTTGAGCGATGATCCCGAGTGCCTTCGCGTCACTAACGAGCCACGCTTCAGTGACCTCGTTCCCGGACTTGATGACCTCCCCATGCGCGAGTAGTTCCTTACGGGCCAGAGTCATTCGCATGTTAAACTCCCAGCGAAAGTAGTTCCCACTCCCAAGGAGGACTTCGGCGCGCTTGGTCGTCATGTCTTGAACGTGCAGGTGGAGCGTTCTGGTCAGGTAGTTGTTGCGGCTATTAATCTGTTGATGTGATGCGTTGCTTGGAAGGCAAATGCCGAAGTGAGTTGATTAGTTTACGTAACCTGCTCTACTTGTCCTTCCTACTTGTTGCCTTGACCTCGATCTCAGCCAGCCACATGCATTGACCAAAGGCATTGCTGCCCGGAACGGTTTAGCCTTAACCGTCCCCCGCGGTCCCAATGTAATATGCGAACCGTGCATAAGCGGGGCATAGATTCTCAACACATCCATCGTTATATCGTGTCTGCAAATCCCATAATACACTTCGATTGCATTGTCCGTGTCAACGATGACGCTACTATCGGGTACTACGTAGTATTACACAAAAGCGTAAACATACCAAACACCATTCGACATTTGGCATGTACCGGTACTGTACAACTAAGGTTCAAACCAGGATAAGATGGCAGTGCAACAGCAAAACGTCCTGTGTGCAATAGAAGCTTAAATGATAGTGCGCATGCACCAGTAGTGTTGCTCATGGTGAATGTACGAGGGGTTCTTGTAGGACGGGGTCTTCGACGACTCTCTTAATGTAGTCGGTTCGACGCCAAATCTCAAATCGAAGCATTCCGAAGGGCCACTTCAAGAGGGTTCCTCTCTAATCTGACAGCGCACGCATAAGATGTTATCCGTGATAATCGGGATACAGTTTCCAAGCTTAGGTTGCGGCAAGTCAACCCAGCAAATCATACGTTCGTTCCCGCGAGCTCAGCTCACAGTCAGCTCGTTTGAACCTTATGAAGCATGAAAGGCGTTGTCCTACGACTTCCCGACCTCAGGGATTCCGAATCGGATGGTAAATCTTCAGCAATGTCTATGCTATACAGTAATGAGAGCTTTCTTAGGTCTTCTGGTCACACGCTGTGTCCATCCAGAACCCTTGCCTGGCACTGACAGGCTATTGTTCAGTAGACACCGGCACTTTAGTCTATCACAGCTGTTGTGGGCTGTGGCCAAACAGCATTAGTGCGAATTTTGCTATTTAAGCCTCAATCCAACTACGATGAGACATGCATTTGAGCATCATCTTCTTCGCCGCTGCATTTACTTTTCCAGCCACCACTAATACAGTAGAAGCCACCGTGTCTACCTCGAACGCCGCGAGTGTGATCGATGTTACCCGAAGCAACAACATGCGCACAAGGTTTCTGAGAATCCGCGATTACAAAAATAGAAGTGGAGGGGCTAAATTGCCGCAAAGTTGATCAGGTCGACGAGTTGAAAGACATTTCTTTACTCAAGCGGACGATCTCGAGGCCCAGACACAGAAGCTTGTCTCTTGAATTTGAATTTGAAGTGAGGTACATTAATGTCATTTGACTACTGTTAACGCCACCTAATGCCCATGCCCATCCAATGCCAGTGATGCTATCGGTGGGTGTGTGGCCGCTCTTTCGCTAATGCAGGACGACGTCCCACCCCGGCAGTTACACTGTAGCTGCCACGACCCTGACGAAGTAGAATTATTATGAGCGTTGAGCCATTGCTCAACGTCTTGGCGGGCGAACACAGTGATGCCCGCCCAGCGTGTCCCCGCATCCGGGTACTCCCGCGCGAACCACTCCATGTCTTGTGTTGTCTTCAACGCCGCCCTAATTCGAGTGCGGTGCGATTGTATTCTCGCGGTTGTATCAGCCAGTCTTCCACCGCCGCTGCATCCGCAGCGTGGCGGGTCTTCCAAAACACCATTGAGGTGTTTGGCCCGAGGAGGCGTCCGGAAGCTTGCTTTTGTGAAATGAAAGGGAGTGGATGAGATCAGCCCCTCGCCGCCTATTAGAGAACTGCAGTTTCTGGAGCTATTCAAACTCTGGATCTATTTTTGATTTTGCTCCAAGATGATCGTCCAGATACCATTTTTGAAGTGTAGTTCTTGGAGTATCCAGTATGGAGTGAGATGGATACGAACATCAACATGTCGCGAAATAGCGCCTTGGAGCAATGGGGGCCTTGATAAGTCCATGAAGCTAGCTTTTGGAGCTCAAGGGTTACACAAAGGTTACAATTTGCCGTTATTGTCCGCTTAAGTACGGGATTTAAGTCCAAAACCCTCGAATAGCTACAGAAACTACAGTTCTCTATTAGCCCGCTTTGGAAGCTACCGGTATTTTTTATTTTCTCCCTAACCGCCACATCCTGTCACATACGATGTACTTTTCGTGCACGAGTAACCACTCCGTATAAATGTCAGAAAATAATACAAGGATAACGAAGTACTACTACGTAGTACAACTCAAATCTGAAACCATAAAGGTTGACCTTTTGATTAGCTATACACCACGAAGTAACACGACTTAAAACGCGAGGTTCTTGCCATAGGTTGTCTTCCCCAGTTGGCCGCCAACTTGGCGTACTTCATCGACAAGTGGTAATTCATATCGTAGTCCACTGGACCGGCGTCATCTTCTTTACTTTCTCCGAGATGCCCAGCTTTTCTCGCAATTGGTACAGGCTGTCAACCATCGTCTCGGTCGTTTTTAATAGAGCGCTGTTGGAAGAGACAAGCTTCAAAGGTCGCCGGTACAAGTTCCAGGGGACCAAGCGGACATAGTGCGGAGACAGGAGGCGATGGCAGCGGACACATGGACAAGCCGTGCGGGAGCTGCTGCACATAGTGTACTCCACTGACATGTTAGTTGGATTTACTAGACACTCACAAACTATTTCCTCAAAACTATACATGTTAGCAAACATGCGTAAGGGAAATGTATTAAGTCTACGGCCCGGTTAGCGGCTCGCCCTGAGTGCAACCGGCTTTAACCGAAAAAATAAAAAATAAAAAATACTAGTTAGTATAGGAATCAGTAGCTTGCTTCTTCACAAAATCAAACTGCATGCCCTCTCCGTATTTGATCTTGTCAACCACAAGATTGGTTGACCGCACGAACAGTGCATTCATTTATCGGATGTGGACCTCTTCCACGTTCTCTGGGATTGTCCAGCGGCAACGAACCTCCGCCGTCACTTCATCCGACCGTGGCGAGCACTGGGGTTGGTGAACACGACGGCGGAAAAAGAAATCTTCGGCTTTGAACTGAGCGCCGTACCTCAAGGAGTGTTCAACATCACTGCGGACTGCCGTACGGTTGCAGGAGATCCTCAAGGCGTCCTTTCGGCCGCGGTGAAAACGCAGGTCGAAGCTAGGTGCAGCTACTTACTTGCACACGACGTGGAGGTGGCGCGTCTGCCACTTTGACGATGTTACTGCCGGACATCATGTAGCTCGCCTTACTAGGGGTCTCCGGGCTGGGTATACTGCTGTTCCTCAGCACTCCTCTCTTGCCGTGGGATCAACAGTCAGGGACACTGGGGCAGTCATCCTGCGTACAGGGCTGACAGCACACACCGCCCTCCGCCAGGAGAGCACTACGTACTATTTGCCGAGGGTAGGCTGAAAGGCAAGCCTCGTGCTGCCGGAGGATGAGCAATCGTGTGTCGTATGGGATGCACGTTAAGGTTAAGCTCCCCACGGCTTGCTGGGTGGGAAGTATGTGTGGTGGAGCGGGCTATCAAAGCGCAGTTCACACACTGTACGTCGCGTGCGGTGCGCTGAATTCTCGAGGTCTTGACTAACGTGATTTCGTTGGACAGAGTGTTCAAGCGTTTCGATGCTAGAGTCGTCTGCGGGGTTAAGTCTGCGTGGAAAACTTCACGCGAACGTCGAGTCTTGTAAGTCGTAGCGTCTCTCTAATAGACGTGACTTCTTCTCCGTAGAGGGTTGCTTTGCTTTGCCTTCGCTGTCGGGGTGGACGAGCTGCTATTCCTTGGTCGCCTTGGTCGCCGCGCTGCTACTCCTTGGTCGTCTTGGTCCACGAGCCGCTATTACTTGGTTGTCGTTACCGACGAGTTGCTGTTCCCGCCATTGCGGACTTTGTTGCTATACCTACCCTCGCGGGACTTGAGTTTAACGTGCCTTCCTGTCAGACACGGGTTGGGGGGTTGAAACCACGGCGAGTCTCCTTCGATCTACAGAAGAACGTATAGGACTTCACAGAAGCAGACGACGGAAACACTTAGCGTCCAAAGAAGATTGATTTGCTTTGATCTCTTGGTTGCTAATTCGTGACGGACCTACAATCTTCCTACACTCCGTGCTGACTACACCCACTCCGTGCGATCTTCGACCTACCTTTTGTCCACACATCATCCGATGACCGGCTGCCTTCCGTGCGTACTTGTCCAACGCCACTATCTTGTTTACTCTCCCGTGATGCGTTCGTTGAAGTTCGACCTTAAGTACGATCGTGGATCGTTGAACGTCGATCGTCGACCATCACTCTTCGACAGTATCTTGGTACTCCGGGCAAGTACGACTCCACTCGTGGGTACACTTTGCCATGCGCCCTGAATGTCTTCCGACGGTAACTTATTCTCGACGTCGCATTCCATCCATCTTTTCCAACGCACTACACCACAGCCACCCCCATCCGCGTGAGGCGTACTCTCCAGGAAACTTTCGTCGCTGATGTCCGATTCTCCATCCATCATCGCCTCTTTCCTTTCCATCAACGCATTCGCTGCTAACGCCAGAGTGCCTGGTTGTTCTTCATCCTCGCTCTGACAGTCCTTCGCGCATCCGCACCTCGATGTCCACATCCGAAGTTCGTGTTCGGCCCCGACTTCCGCCTTGCCATCGACTGCGTCGAACGCGGCGACATCGCCTGACACTTCGTCTGCTAGTGCCGCAGCTGCTGTAACGTCCGCCCCAGGGACTTCGCAGGAGTTGACGTTATACTGTCGAGAGTGCGCTGCTGGTCGACGACCCGCCTCAGCTCTGCCTGTTGTACCTGGAGTATTTCCTGCTGGAAATGCGCCCCTCGACCCCGTTACGCGGAGCAGTGTGCTGCAGCAGTTGGCCGCCGATAATTACTCACTCGTTGTTGCCACTTCGGACATGGATGGTCGAGTGACCAGTCTACTGAATCATGCGGCCGAGCTACACGTGGACCTGGCAAGTTTACGAGCAAAATTTGTCAATAAACGAGACCAGATTCAACAGGCGACCACCAGGGCCACTTACCAGGAGCAGTCAATAGTCCAGCTGGCCCGCGAGCGGGACGCCCTTCGTCTAGATATTGATCAAGTTGGAGCGTCTCTGCGGTCGGTCGGGCACCAGCTAGCCGGCGCCCAGTCCGCAAGTGATGTTACGTATCAGGATCTCGCTGTGGAGTTACAGGCAGCCCAGGTCCGTATTCAGGATTTGCGAGCTGAACTTCGTACAGCTCAGCGTGTCACCATTTCTTCGGCGCCGTCCGGATATCTCACTCTGCCCTCGTCGACTACCGACTCGATTTCGTCACCACCTTCAACGTCAATCCTTTCACTAACAGCTCTTCGGCATAAGCTGGTCTAATTTCAGGAGTGAGAACGGCACGCTCGAGATGCTGCTCATTCCGCTTCCATACGCCGAGAGCAGGCTGAGAAAAGTCTCCAAGTTGCCGAACAAGAGGTCCAGCGTCTCCGTGGTGCCGTCTCGATGGCCACGATTCTAGGTGACGCGTACAAGGACTCGTTTGACCAGAACGTCGAGCAACGGACGAAGGATAACGCGGAATTGTCGCAAGTGATCGGGACACTCGGTATATATCGGGGCTCTCATCCGGTTGATTTCGCGACCTTTTCTAATGTTTGTTCTGCGTTCAGCCCTGTTGATCACCGAATTGGAACCCGAGTCGCCGATTTGCGACAAATTACCGAGCAATACGCCGAAGAACAAGCGGATCTATCCTCGAGGGCCGACGATGCTGAAGCACGAGCCACCCGACTGGAGGCTTCGTTAACCTCGATGACCACCTTTCGTGATGACGAAACTATTCGCCGTACGCGGGTGGAAAGAGAAATTACTGCTGCGCGGACTGCTATCGCTGGATTGACTCCGGAGAAGAACACCTTGACTCAAGAGCGCGACAACTTCGAGCAACAGCTGCGTCAATCTCTCACCGATCGTGAGGGTACGAGATGCGGTCTTCCCTCCGTCAACTTCCACATCCATTCCTGTTATTCCGTCAGTCGGTGGGTCATTAGTGTTCCCTCCATTTCCGCTTGGTTCACCATCTCGTCCCCGTCAAGCCCTGCGAATGCACACGCCCCTGCAAGGGCCCGATGCCACTGCCCCAGAGATTTCAGCCCTCGCAGACATCTCAAACGCCTCGGGTCCGTCGGAAACAGTGACCTCGTCTACAGGAACAGGGAGGTGTCTTTCGTCGACCGCCAAGCGTCGAGCCTCAGGTTCACCGTCCGCTCGACAGTCGAAGACGCCCAAGAAAATCTCCAGCGTTCCCCCAGGCCGACCACTTCTCGGCTCCCAAAGGATACCCCCGGTGTTACAAGTCCATACCCGTAACCTCCACCGTCTACACCCACTTCGTCTACTCCAGCGTCGACCTCTCCATCCAAACCGGTAGCGCCACGTCAAGCCTCGGCTCCCGGGGACGATGTTGGTGACGGGGTTCATCGTCGAGTGGTTCTGACGGCGACTCAGACGACGATTCTGCGCCTTCCAATGACAACGCCACCGACGATGAAGAAGATGATGAGGTCCGTCCGGCCATGAACGCGATTCAGCCCTTCTTTCGACCCGTCCTACCTCCTACCAGAGCTTTGAACTCTTGGAGAAGCACTGATGTTCGTCCTTGGGATGGGGAAGAGTTGCGCCTATTGCGCTTCGCGACGGTCACAGTCGACGAGATCCGTGCGATATTCCCGCCTCCACTCGCTTCAGGTTGGATCCATCCAGCCAGACCGCGTAGAGGTACACCTAGGCCGGTGTACAACGAGGCACTGTTGACGGACGTCCAAGTCCAGAAAATGTACTCCAAAAGACCTTGGCTAAAGTTGCGGAACCTACCATCTTCGCTGACTTTCGCCGTTGGGGATGTCGATTTCGCAACATTGATCCGGGTTTACAATGTCCACCTGAAGAAGTGGTGTCAAGTGTACTGGGAGGGAACTCATACATTCCCCATGGGTGAGAAGCCTTCGGAATACCTGCATGATCTCTTGAGTGCCATGTCGGATCGACGCTCACGTGCCAAGTCGAAACAAAGCCTGATGTCGACGCCATTCTTTTTTATGATGACGACAATTGGGAGGCCCATGGAGACGTTGACGGCTTGATCATATTCGCACTCAGCAAGCCTTTGATAAGTTCGAATTCTTCTCGCGGAACTGTGGTGGAATCTTTCGGTAACGTTGGGTCACCGGCTTGGCGTTTCCAACGTCGATATCACATTCCACGCCGACAGCCGCAGGAGGTAATGCATTTCCCTTACCCATCATCAAATGCTTCTTCTTCCAGATGATTCAACGTAATCGTTCCTGCTCTCGAATGCCAATCTCGGATGGGACATTATCAGGCATGCCGACCTTCAAGTTTTCAATCTTCACTTCCTGAGTTAAAGACATTGACATCTCTGGTAATACCGCCATTTCCTGCCCCAGATCTCCCGCAAAGAGATCGCTTCATTCGTTAGAACAAACCGCGTCGTCGTCGATGGGTGTCGACGTCGAATCTGCAGGGACCGATGGTGACTCCGGTTCTTCCGCCGCAGAATAGTTCTGCACGGACTCCTCGCTGATGTCAGATAGCGGGGCTCTTTCGGTGGAAGTGTCCTTGGTTTGTTGTTGGCTGGTCGAATCACGGACTTATACGGTTGCGACGATCGGTAAGCGAGGCGGTTCTTCGGCCTCCCTGAGGTTCATATCCTCCTCTATCCTCCTCGGCAGAGGTCCGACTCAGTATCGCAGTTGGAGTGGGGTATTCTACATGTTGCACTTTATGGTCCCAGCTGGTATCCGCGTAGACGCAGGATATGGGTCAATATGCTTACCGGACGAAGTGCGGATCCGCATGCTGGAACGGCGAGAGTTATTCAGCACCAAACGGCGACCGATATGTCCGTCGACGCCGCTCTGATTGCTAGCGTCAATACGACATTTTGATAGCAAACAAAAAGTCAATGTATCGATTCCGTGCGCATGTATTCTTCATCGCCGCCACCTACTCGCGTCACGGTCTCAACAATCTTAGCAAGGTCTGGGTGGCGGGGAACCGTCTGGGAGTCCTACGTGCGCTGCTCGTCGAGCAGTGTGCATTTTGGACACCAGATAATTGATAATCACAACCAGGAATTTGACAATCGTCACCAGAGGTTTTAATATCAACACTCACCATCAAGCTGTGTCAAATCACCAGATATTTGCACATCATCACCATAGAAGACAACAATACTGATCATGTAGGATTGACGTGCATCACCGAGTCTTCAGTCTGGGGGCTCAAACATGATCGACATCTATTTACGATGCGGGGTTGTAGGTGAGCAGTTTGGAATCTCCTCCAGTCCAAAAGCAGTCGGGCAGCTTAAAATAAGTTGTCTTCGGTTATGAAACCATTACACCGATTGCAGGCAACCGTTGACGCAACAGACTTTCTTCCTAAGAGCGAACATTAGCTGGCAGCTGTCGACACCGCATCAGACGACGACTATGCACCAGCTTGTATCAACCGAGGAACCCAACGTACGTTCTCATCAACTGTGCAGTATTACGGCTCGAAATTAACCTGTTGCATACTGTTTACACAGGAAGAAGATCGTTCGGGTGAAATCAGGCGCTTATCGAGAGATCGCAAAGTGTGGACGGAGTTATTCAGCGCTGAAACAAGTTTCGAAGCCACCTCAGCAGATTTCCTGTTGACACTTCCTAGTTTTAGCCACCAAAAAATGACCCGGCACGTGGCCAGTTGAATCATCTCGCTAACAATGACGATGGACACTTTTAGCCAGCCATGAAATGCGCCAATGCATTACGAAATGCAAATCGTATCACTGCAAAACTAATCAAGTGGCATGCAATGCCGTTACAAAATTTTAATGTGCGATTTAAGTGACTAGGGTTTAGGCAAAAAAATTATAATGTGATGGTTTCATGTCAAGGACTACACCAAGAACGCAAACTTAGCCTCTGTCACAATTAACATACCTTTTCGAGATCTGAACGACCTTCACTACGCTAGTAAGAGTTTCAATTAAACTGGACTA
Source organism: Phytophthora hibernalis (assembly GCA_012656075.1). Lineage (NCBI taxonomy): Eukaryota > Oomycota > Peronosporomycetes > Peronosporales > Peronosporaceae > Phytophthora > Phytophthora hibernalis. The sequence goes on along the minus strand of JAAKBF010000282.1, from coordinate 451,154 downwards.
CGTGCTTGCAGCTTGGCGGGCTGCTGCCTTGTTCTGCTCTCCGTTTCAAACGGTGGCTACGCACATCATTGAACAATGGATATTACATCCTCAGTTTTCATCTTGGCAAGCGTTTCACTCTCCACTTGGACATGCTAGCACAAATAACCCGTTAGAGCAGTATCATCGAGCCCTGAAGCTGATAAACAAGTCAAAGCGGGCCACTCCTGCAGAAATGGTCGATCAACTTGATAAATCGAGACTTGTTTTTAATACTTAAGCACCGCACCAGTTTCTCAGCGCTCAAACACTATTCAGCATCATGCTTACGGAAAAACAAACTAAAAGCGACTCCAGTCCTTGTAAGTTGTAATCTTCCAGTGCAACACATGCACATTCAGCACCGACCTCGCGAGCATTACGGGGATTAAGAGAGTTTTAACACTGAGCATGTCTTTGATGAGGATGCAACAAAACCCAGCAAGCCCTTCAAATCAATTCACGTTTTGCGATGCAATGGGAAAAATATGCCTAAAGATGGATGGCTTGTGGACGCTATGGCACGGACGTATGCGTGCCGTTTTAACACAAAGTTTGCAATTTGGGTTCATGTTATGCACGCCACACGCGATCTCGGACCGCGTTGCGCTGGAATGAGAAGTCTCTTATACTCTAATGTCACTTTCTGCTCGGCACCCTCCTTTTCTGGTGATCTCCTCCTTCCTTCTGGTGGTGAAAGTCATTATGCTGGTGATGGAATCAAAACCACTGGTGATTTGTATCAACGCATTTTTATGTTGATAACTGTCAAATCTCTGGTGACGATTGGTTAATCTCTGGTGGAGTATAGACATAATCGGGGTGTTCATTTCTTTTCCTTCTCGTCGAGATCGACATGGGACGAGGAGAGGCAAGCGACTGTGGCTATGAACTTGTCTGTATCCTGTCGGCGGCACGTTGTGCGCACGAACTACTCGGCGTTCAGCTCTCTGAGGTGCGCGATAGTTTTTGCACTTTATATTCTGCTGTAGTGCAAAACAGGCCGTTGTTCACTACGAGCTTGTAATCACTTTTGCAAAGTTTCTTTACAGAAACTTTTGTGTCCCTATCACTACACCGCTGGAGATCGATATTTTGCACTTGTGTATTTCTGGGTATTTTTGCACTACCGTTGGAGATGCTCTAAGAGCATCTCCAACGGTTTTTGTTGTTGTTTTTCTTCTACCGGTATCCCTGTTCTTGTGTACATGTAGCCCTTTTTATACATGCAGTACACTGAATAGTTCGATTCTTTTGTGCAATGCACTTTTCGTGCATTTACCCTGCTATGCACACTTTAATGTTGATTCAGTATATTTTTATTACCAAAATAGCACCGTGCGAGGCATTGGTTGAGGAGGTGGCGCTGGAGCAGGAAAGGTGAGCACGTTCGAGGATGAATGGCCTCATGCTCTGTTCGTGGACAGCCTGCAAGATCGCCGCGTGTGGGCTTGTAAGAGCGGTCACGCGTTGAAGTTTGAATTTGGGTACAACATTTGGGCTGATTTACCTTTTTTATTACATAAATGGCCGTTGTGTACCCAATGTACGAAACATCCCTAATTCTGCATCATAAAATTGCGTGAGAGTGCATCGCATTACAGTAAGATTGCGTGGAGGTATATGATATGTACTATCACGCAAGCTTTTAATGCACTACCTTCAGACGATCCTTTAGGCCGTAATATTCTGAATAGTTGGTACACTCCACGGACGAAGGGCGACCGATAAATACACTTGTCCGACGAATATTCCACCCTCACTATCGTTTTCACGTCGATCAACACATATCTTCTCGTAAGCTATTATGGCACCTTGGTCGACACGAAAGTCGCTTCTGCACGACGCAGCACGCTCTCCCGGTTTACCATCGCTCTAGTTCTAGCGCTGGTCCCACTAACGTCATCGGCTTTGTCTTTCCCGTCCATTTTCGGTGCAAGTACAAGGATTGGGAGTTTTCTCCTAACGGCGAAAACTCACTTTTCTGTTCGCGCATTAAAGTCATCAAGAATGCCAAGAACTTCATCTACCAATATTTTATCCTTGTGCCGGAACTTCTGGACGCCCTGATGGAGGTTCTGCCGGGCCTCCAACGACTGATCGTCGTGGTTCAACCACCACAGCTTCTTACCACGAGCGGTGGCTACGGAAAGTACATGTATGGGAATGTTCAACCTCTCAAGGAGAAGTTCCCGGACAAGTTTAAGATGTTCTCGATGAAGCCATCCCTGGACATCTGCGTCCACAGCAAACTGGTACTGATTGATGACGTATACTTGTCGAACGGCTCGGCCAACTGAAACCGCCGCAGTATGACGTCAGGCCCGGAGCTAGTCTCGAATGTCGTGGACACCGACACCGTCAATTCCCCGACTACATGGTGGGTAAAATCATTCGCGAGTTCCGCGTGCGCAAGTTCCAGGAGATGACGGGCTACAGCTACGAGAAAATCGACGCGATGAAGTTGCTCGATGCAGCGAAGTTGTACGACTCAGTCGCCACTTTAGATTCGTCCCTTATCGAAGCATTTGACGTCGATAAGGAGTGGTATTACAACCTCTTCGGAGAGACTGTGTTAGATACGGTTGATCCGCAAGATTCTTGTGATGGCTCATCGTCCGGTTCCTCATAGAGTAGTTCGAACGACTGATGTTACTGAGAGCATAAGGTGTTATCTGAAATTTATTTCAGAGCTAAGGATGTGGTGGGATTTTGCGAAACCCAACGAGCGAGTCGATTTCTTGATGCGGCCCGCCTGATACATGGGGCACCTACCCATTAATATCAGGCGTGCCGCAGGTTAAACTACTTGGTGCATATTTCAATACAAAAGTAATTGTAATTTATGTAGAAATGTAAAAGGTTCCTCTCGCGCTCGCAGTTAATAAATTCTCGCGCTCGCTTCTGAACGCAGGCGTCGCCTCGATAAGACCAGCACCGCCTCGACAAAACCAGCGCATAGCGCCACCTCGACCAGCAGCGCAAGACCGTCTACGCTCACAGCTCGACCAATTCCTCTCGTGCTCGCGGTCGGTGCATGCCTGACCCAGGAGTATCAGGTACCCGCGCCCAGCCCGCCTAGTTGGCGTCGTTAGGGTCGTTTAGAGTGGACCGCGCCTCGGGGGTGTACCGGGGAAAGGGTACAGCATTGGCTCTGGTATTGGCGGAATTACTTCGTGGCTAAGGCATGACTGTCTCCAGTTTCGGTGTTTGTACCTGACCACCTCAGGTTCCATCCCTGACGGAGTTCCACTACGCTCGTGTTCCAAGCATTAGTGGATCATCTGTACAGATTGTGCTGATCGATCCTGACGGGGTTGGTGAGGATTTGGCGGAGGCAGTTGACCTTGCAGTGCTACAACGACGCCGAGTCGATGATGTGGAAAAGGAGATGTGGCCAGGCTCGTTCGTCGATCATCCATTGGCTTTCATCCAGTCAGACGGACTTGCGATGTATCAGTGGACCTACGGCGTGGTAACTGAATATCGGATGACCTCCACAGTGCCATGGTTTCATCTGCGACTACCTGGTGGGGCATGCAAGATTGATCCGCAGCTACCGCCCAACACGATCAAGGTTGACTGGGTTAACTACGCCCTCCAAACGGGTGCGGGAACGAACTCAGCAGTCTTGAACGCAGTCGAGCTTTTGGACAAGTTGAACGAGACTACAAACCTGTGTGACAAGACCCGCTCGGGAACGTCGCTTCCGGCCAAGATATCAAAAACTATGTCAGTTCCAATCGATCCTACAGCAGACGTACCGGTCATTCGTTCAGGTACGCTGGCCATCATCATAGTTTCTCGGCAACATGTCCTCGACTGTTCAATCAATAAAAAGGAAGAAAGGGAGCCAGTTTGTTTGCACCTCCCCAAATTGTGGAATCCCCTGTGATGAAAGCATCAAAGAACAAGCGCAAAGCGTCGACAGCACCCTCTAAGCAACAATCCAAGCGACGCAAATTTACGAGCACCTTGCTGACTGATTGTTCCGAAGAAGATTCGCCGCCGCCAACAGTGGGCGATGAGGACTACGTACAAGTTGTCCAGTAAGAGAACAGACAACTCATTGATGATGGCGCGGCTAATCGTCAGCCGGAAATGCATACCCGCATTCTGGAAGCCGTAGACGAGGTGCGCGGGTGTTCTGCAACTATCTTCAGACCGACGGCGATCGAGCAACGAATCAATGACTCAATATCGCACCCGGATAACCAAAGTAAGCCTGCTCAAACTGTTCTTGAATATGCCCAACAGGCTCGGACAGACTGTTTCCGCGGAACGCCTCCTGTGTTACGTAGAGCTTACGATTTTGGATTCCATGTTCGTGGCCTTTCCGTGACTTCCTTCGCCCGGGTGATGCGCAACATGATGTTAAATAGCTCCGAAGCAGTGAATATGAGTGATTTCTCTCGTAAAACACTCTTCATCCAGCTCCTATGACGCCATCTTACACGGAACTACTTCAAGCACTACACAACCTGTGCCACTTCGGGCGCTCGTTCTACAACTCGGGCACGGTTGATGTTTTGGATGCCGTAGTGCAGTTTGTTGAAGCGTTTGCCGACGCCGACGAGCCCTATAGTGAAACGACCCGCCGTCTTTTGCTCTGGATCAACATGAAATTAGGCAAGTTTCGTACGTTGGTGTTATCACAGAGCTTGAGCGTCGCGATACGAGTCAAGGACGAGTTTGAACTGCATGACTCGCTTCTTGCGGAGCTCTCTACGATCAGCAAAAGGCCGTAATTGCAGACCTTACCGTACAGTTAGCGGCACGTCCAGCGTTGACGCCCAGTCCCTCAAACAGATGCTGCCAGCCGACGTGAAGGCGCACATCGACAAAAATGTTGGCGGTCTGGCCCCCGAATACGCCGATCTCTGAGAGCCAAGGGTCTCGGTCCCACATGAACAGCCTGTTCGATCTCCATCTCAGACATCTACATCGTGTAGTGAGCGGTGTTTTGACAGTGTGATGAACTCGTGTAACGCTGTTTATTACAACCTGGTGGCCGCTCATACCAAATATATGGAGACATTGGTGAACGTGAGTGCACATTGTGGGGCCGAGATCGTGAGAAACCTTGCAGAGGTCGCTGAACCTTTCAGTTAAGCTGAGCCTTTCGACCCCAGCTACCATGGAGTGTCAAAACGACGACATACTTGACCTAGACATGGTCAATTGGTCAATTTTCTTTCAACCCAGCGAAAAAGTCAAGCCTATCGCTTCCTGATTTCGTGCGTCTTGTACGGGTCGAGACTGCGGACGACCTGCGCCCTAAAAAAGATTTGAACGAGCTGCCTCGCCCATCAAATGACGGACTGCTTGAGGTTTGGACTCTCTGGAATGACGTTGTAGTTGTAAGACATGGCGTAGTCCCAGAATGGCTTCCGGAGCGCCCCTGCGCCAACCTAATCGACCTCCTAATCACAGATCGTTGAACGACCACCGTGCTCAGGTATAGCGACATATTCGCAAAGGGCATTGAAAGCAGGTCGATATCTAGTTGTGAAAGCTTCGTTGGTTGACGAGCAGTGGAAAGAAGTGTTCGTATCACCTGTTGGTGTTGTTAATGAAACTGGAGCGGAACCACCCGGCATCCGCCTTATCAACGATTACTCTTACCCAGATGAAGATACTGTGAATGACTACACTGATCGAACACATTTTCCTGAGATCAGGTACAATCGACCTCGCAGGTCGTGGGGATTTGGGTGGTGCGGCTCACCGACATGGTATTTTTGCCTGGCGCACTGATAAACGGCGAGTACGAGCAGGCATTTTGCCAACGGCGCCTACATTACAGCTTCAACCCCGCTACAAGGCTAATACTGGTGCGACGACCACACTTGTGTTGAGCTGGACCATGGGTCAAGGTGCTTTATTGCTAATTTGGTTCTACGTAGAGCCATGGCCTCCGCGTTCGGCCCCACAGCGATTTATGAGCGGAATTTTACGAAGTGGGGGAGCAAGGGCGATCGCAGGGACTCGATTGGGATACTGCTCAAAGCACGGTGACAATTCCTACGGCAAAGATTCTCAAAGCGCAGCGACGTGTTATCGATACCCTGAAGGCAGGAACGGTGACGAAAACATCAGTACTTAGCCTGTTAGGAAGTCTCCGCTACATCGTTACGTGCTGTCCACCGGCCCGAGCATTTTTCCAGTGAATACAAGATGTAGCCATCTCCACCGAACGCTGTGGCAACTGAAAACTTCCATCGCTGCGCTGGCAGACCTACGATGGTTCCTGGCGATCCTGCACAAGCACGAGCGCTTCAACAGGATTCAAGTTGATCATTTTGTTCAAGTAAGCCGTCCAACAGTGCACGTGCACATGGATGCATCAAACGACGGATTGCGTGCCCTAGTGCCTTCGTTACGCCAATTCATTCGAGTGCGATTCACGCGAGGCATACAGAAGGAATTTCAAACGGATTCGTCGGTGAACACGATCGATGTCCGTGAGTTGCAGAGCGTCGTATTGGCCGCACTCATATGGGGGCCTACGAGGGCTGCCGTGGAGACACACCAGTCAGTCCATACGTGTTTTTGGATTGACAATGCAAGCGCCGTGTCATGGTCCCAACGTCGTGCTAGCCTTTATAATCGCTTGCTGTCGCTTGCCAAGTTCAAAAATTTGCTTATATATACTGCAGCCCACGTTCCTGGTGCTGAAAACATCATGGCGGATGCGGGATCACGAGCCTGGACGACAACCGACCCTTTATTCACAACGTGGGCTAACTTGTCGTGTGGTTGGACGCAGATACCATTGGTGAAACCCTACGACGAGCTCTCACAACTCTGGGATCGGTGCTCTGCGAGTTCGCCAGCGTTGACACTACCGCTTCCAAGTACGGGACACACTGGCGCCAGTGGGTCCGATTTTCGAGGTTCATGAAATGGTCTCCGTGGCTTGAAACAAACGCAAACGACGCGGGACTCAAGTTAGGAATGTTCGCCATTTTCTGTTGGCGTTACGGTTGGACTGGCATAGGAAACAGTTCGATACAATTCAGCTCAAACTTGCAGCTATTCGGTGGCATCTCGACGGTATCCCCGTGTAGTTATCCGGTGCTCGCCGGACTTTGACATCCTCCTGCGCGGAATCCAACGTGTCTCGGGTCGTGAAGAAGCAGACAGTCACCCCGGCTTTTATATCGGCGTATCGATATCTCTCAACCCCGGCGCCGGATAGTGTGGGGATCAGTCCTCCTAGCATACTACTTCCTGCTTAGAAGAACGGAGTACCTGCATGAAGGTAAATAACGACACTCGTACTGTTTGAAGACTGAAAACGCGTGTTTCTCCGACGGGAACGGAATACCCACGGTGTACCAAGCTGCGACCTCAGTAACCATTGGTCTAGCTGGATCAAAGAACGACCAGTATAATGGGGGAGCCTGGCGGACGATGCATGTCACAGGAGACTCCGTGCTCTGTCTGCGGATGGCTCTTTGGCACATTTCCAGGGTGAGACGAGAATTAAATTTGGAGACGAATCCGTACATATGTGCCAATGTTGATGTGGCGGAAGTGAATGATGCGCTAAAGACGCTGGTCAGAAGCATCGGGGTCCCCTGCTCACGATATTCGTCCCACTCGATTCGGATCGGCGGTGCGTCATTGTTGCTCAGTGGAGACGCTGACAGTCTTTCGATCAAGCTGCTCGGTCGATGGATGAGCAATTGCTTTGAAGGATATCCAGTGCAAGCAGCCAAATTCACCCTCGGTCTCTCACGCAAAAGGTGTGCCTGAACTGATCACTACCTACTCACACGCACGCAGGGCAAGCATTCTCAACTGGGGCTGGGGCCACTCACCACGCCCCCAAGCATGGTAGGTGAAGTCAAACGATTTTGCCCCCAAAAGAAACTACTTGTCTTGCGTCTCGAAACCTGCGGAACTGCGTGTTGTCCTAAGTGCGGAAATTGCTGCGGTCCACGCCGCGAGCGCCGCCCACGACCAGCACCGCCACGAACAGCAGCAATCGTGTCGGTCGCCACTTGGATCTCCACGGGTGCAGCGGGGCTAAGATGGATACACATCGACTCCATGGTGTGGACACACCATGGCCACGTCCGGACGTGCCTCAGATATTACATATAGGACAAACTATAGGTTACTTAGAAATTGTATTACAGGCCAATTTAAGGTACACCTCCAAATACACTATGTCTTTAAACTACGCTATTCTAGCCACTCAGCTCCCGCAGACCAGAAGCTCGTGAACTGCCGTTCACTAAGAATTTGTATACTCTTGAAGCTACGCTTCCTCAAGCAAGGTGCTTGTGTGACTCCCGTCACTCTTGGTAGCACTTGTAGTCAATCCTACACCTACGTGGGTAGATTGAACTACCTGATCCTATGTGGTCTCAAGAAGTGAGCCAACATGGATCGCAGTGAGTTTCTCACTTGACCGACTCACAGTTCGAGTCGGTCCGGAAGATGACAGGCATCTTCGGAAGAGGGTCCTTGCAGAGCTTGATAATGTCAACACATGCAGAGCAGGTCGAACGCGTGAGTGCATTTGACGCCTATGAACAAGGGATCATCGCCCATGTGCAGGGTAACCTGCAGGCCCGGCCTTCAGAGCCAAGGCCGATGCAGCCCAAGCCGTTGAGGCTGAAGGTTCAGTCATAGGACGGGAAGGAAGATGAAAACCTTCACTTCTAGACTCGAGAAGTCGAGCTGGCCATGGACGCAGCCCTTCTCTTGTCCGAGCAACTTCGAGTCGCTTTCGCGCTCTCCAATCTCTGTGGTCGAGCCAAGGCTTGGGCGTATACGCGCGAAGCGACAACCCCTGGACGTTTCACATCATGGGCACAGCTGTGCGAACAGCTTCGAGCCGCATTCCTACCGGCGAACTATGAGTTTCGACAGCGCTCTCGCTTCCTCGCCTGTAAGCAGGGAAGCGTGAGCTGCACGAGTGCATCCAGGAGATGCGAGTACTCGCGGCATCTCTGGTGGGGAACCCCTACCTGAACACATCAAGGTTACCATGTTCATGGACGGCCTGAGTGTTGGTCCCGCACGCACACAATAGTTCCGCGTGCAGGCCAAGACCATGGAAGCGGCCGTTCAGGTCGCTCTCAAGAGAAGTACAGCCACAAACAGGCTCGTACTCCTGTGTCTGCTTGGCCCTCTCTTCATCCACGGGCACTGCCATAGGCAGTGCCGGCCATGGAACTGGCGGAGGTCCCGTCCCAATGGACTTGGGCCTGGCCGAGCAGAACGACATTCGCTGCTTCGGCTGCGGCAAGGTCGGGCACATGAAACATGCCTGTCCTGTGGGTGGACAAAGGAGGCGTTTCCTCCTCCTTCTGGTCCCAAGGGTAGTTGGCAGAGGCCGCGATCCCAAGGCCAGGGGAACGCAGGCAACCAGTAGGGGAGGGGCGCCCTGCTGGGGAAAGACTAAGCTTTCATGAGAGGTGCGCGGATGGCGTGCACCATGGAAGTTTAGCCCCTGAGAGTCTCTGTACTCTCGAAGCGAAGAAGGGCAGCGGAGGGCTGCTTGTAGTACACGCAAGTATACGGGGATACAATCATTCTTTACGAATTCGGATTGATTCTAGGGCGTCCAAGATCTTTGCACGCCGCCAGGCGGTCACCTGGAATGGGGACAAATACGCCGATGCCTTGCGAGAGAACAAATGCAACGGGCAAGTCTTAGTCAGACTTGTCAACGGATCTGTGGTAGAAGTATCTAAGGTCCTTATGGATCTTGCAGTCAAGTTCGAAGACTTCGACTCGACTGAATGATTCCTCGTTCTTGACATGGACAAGTATGACTTGATCCTGGGCATGCCATGGCTCATAAAGCATGAGCCCTGGATCGACTGGCGTGACAAAGCCATAGGAGCTAGCCGGTCTGCGACTGCTGACAGAGTCTTGGTGAGTAATGTTCTCGCCTCTGTCCGAACTCGAGGCTCTAATGAACGTCGGTGGAACACCGCGGAGGTCTCTGTTGCTAATGAACCTGCAGCAAGCCCAAGGGTCTTGGGTACACCCAGACCCGCGAGGAAAGGTGCAACGCCAGCATCTTCCAGCGCACCAAGTCGTTGCGCCGTATGGGCATCGACGATGTCCGCGAAGGACGAAGCCCGTCTACGAGAAGGCACAAGCTCACGTGAGACCGAAGAGGTCGGGACCGTGGCCAGCGTGGAGGTCGCTAGCAGCGCCTCTAGTGTGGGTAGCACAGTTCCACCTGGGCCCGTACAGGCCTTAGGCGCTGTACCAAGACAGGATAAGGCAGTGGGTAACGAAGAACCACGCCAGAAGATAACAGAGTACTCTCGACAAGATGTCAGGACCGAAGCTTGGAGTCGATGAAAACTCCTTGGCGCCGCCGCCAGAAGAATGCTATCATATCTTCGACGGCGAGACTGGCCGCAAGGTCAAGCCCGGGTCGGTACAACTAGAGGCCCTGCCAGAGATGTCAGAGCTTTTGAATCTCAAAGCAATGTCGATGAGAGACTTTCTGGTCGATCTAAAAGCCGGTGGGATCTCGGAGATGGTACTCCTACGACCGGATCCCACTCATGAATAAGCGAACTCTTCCTCGAGGACGTCCTGAAGCAGTTCAGGAAGCAGCGCGCAACGCGCTTGGGTTCTGAGATTCTTAAGAGCCCAAATGACCCTGCCTACGCCTTGGTCCGGGAATTCTCGGATGTGGTGTCTAACGACCCACCATCCCAACTCCCTCCGGCCCGAGGTGTGCGGCACGAGATTGACCTCGTGCCTGGCTCGAAGTACTGCGTCACGAGGCAGTGGCCACTACCTCGTGAGCTGTGCGAGGTCATCGATGCCTTCTTTGCCGCCAAGGCGAAGGCAGGCATGGTGCGAGAATCAAAGTGTCCGCACTCGGCGCCCACATTCTGCGTTCGTAAACTGAACAGGAAGTAGTGTCTGGTTCACGCTTATAACAAGCTGAACAGCGCGACGGTGCCGGCCCAGACACCCATCTCTCGAAAGCATGTGTTGTTAAACAACATGGTCGGCTGTGAGCTATACAGCGCACTGGATCTGATGGACGGATACTACCAGATCCAGATGCGCCAGAGCGACATACCGCTCACCGCGGTCAGCACCCGTAGCAGGATGCTTTGGGAATGGCTAGTGATGCCACATGGCCTGTCCAATGTCCCATCGACTTTCAATCGCTTTGTCACGCAACTGTTCCGACCCTTGCGCGCCTTCACGCAAACGTACTTTGACGACATCTTAGTCCATAGCCGTGCCGAGGAAGGCAAGACGGCTATTGAGGTGCATCTTGAGCACCTCCGTCGAGTGTTTGAGGTCATGAGAGCCAACAAGCTCTATACCAACATCGAGAAGTGCGTCTTTGCCGCCGGAGAAATCAAGGTTCTTGGATATTTTGTCAGCAGCGTCGGCGTTCGAGCTGACCCCGAGAAGGTCCGAGCTATCTCAGCCTGGCAGACGCCAAGATCCCAAAAGGATCTGCGTAGGTGGCTGGGTTTGGCTAACTCCTTGTACAAGTACAGTGGGGCTACGCCGGGTTGGCAAAGCACCTGTCCGATCTGCTAAAAAAGGACATTGAGTGGCGCTGGGAACGTCACCACCAGGACGCGTTTGGCAGCATCAAGGCGAGCCTTCAATGCGCGCCGGTCCTGGCTCTACCGGACGAGACGAAGCCGTTCAGTGTCGTCTGCGACGAATCCGACTATGCAATCGGCTGCGCGCTGCTGCAAAACGACGAGGACGGACACGAGCGAGTTATCTCGTTCCAGTCCAGGCAGCTTAAGGCAGCCGAAAGGAGCTACCCTGTGCACGACAAGGAGCTCCTCGCAATGAAGTACGCCCTGGTGAAGTTCCGGGTGCATCTTCTGGGCTCAACACCATTTTTGATCTACATCGATCACGCGTCCTTGCGGACAGCAACTAACTCGCCACACCTGTCGCAGAGAATGGCCCGATGGCTGTCGTTCTTCGCGGAATACAACTTCCGTGTTGAATACAAGCCAGGCAAGCTGAACGTGCTTGCCGACGCGCTGTCACGCCGTCCAGACCACAAACTGGCTCACATTACGAGAGCCATGAGTGGTCTGTATGATCGGATACGCATGGCGTATCGGGACGACGAGACGCTGGCGCCTATCGTCCGTTACAGCTTTGCCGGCCAGGAGGCCAAACTAATATGGCTCTCGCCGCGGCAGCGTTCGCGCCTACACCGCTAGAGTGGTCAGATGGGCTACCCTACTTCCGCGTAGACCCAGCCGATCCTCCTAGGGTAGTCGTTGCGAACGACGAAGATCTGAAGTATGACATACTTCTTGGGGCGCACGACACGCCTTCATGCGGCCACCTTGGCCGGGAGAAGATGTTCCTCTCCGTATCAACACACTTCTGGTGGGCCCACATGTACAAGTGGGTCGCCACGTACGTCAAGACATGTGAAAATGTCAGCGTGTGAAGCCTTCGGGCCACGCTTCGGCTCCTCTTCAGAGTCTGCCTGTCCTGGCAGACTGCTGGAAGTCAATGAGCCCTGACTTCGTCTTCGGACTACCGGCTGACGCCCAAGGCAACACTGGCATCCTGGCTCTTGTCTGCCGGCTGTGCAAGATGGTGCGTCTTGCTCTAGTCCCCGATACGATGACAGGGAACCGCCTGCAAAGCTGTTCCTCGATGGCGTGTTTCGATATCACGGTCTCCCAGAGACCATTGTCTCTGATCGAGACCCGCGCTTTACGGCTGGGTTCTGGAAGACCCTCTTCCAATTACTCGGAACCAGACTCCTGAATGTCCACCGCGGACCATCCCCAAACGGATGGCCAGACGGAGCGGGTTAACCGCGTCCTCGAAGACACACTTCGGAGTGTCTGTGCGGGCACTTGGTCCGACCGCCTGTCTATGGTTGTGTTTGCGCTCAACAACGCGGTCCACGCGTCGACAGGTTTTACCCCGTTCTACCTGAACGGGCTGCGGCAGCCCAAAGTGCCCGTGACACTGCGGGGAAGCTCTGCGGCTTCGATCGTGAGTGGGGAGAGGCTCGGAAAGCTCTTTGCTCCCAAGTGTCTGACGTAACACCGGTCGCATTGCAAAAGCAATTAATGACCTTTGTCGATGATAGGCTTAATATCATAAGCCGGGTTAGGGATGCTATGGCTGCCGCCCCAAATAAACAAAAGGAGTACTCCGACAAACATGGAAGAGGAAACGTTAACGTGTTTAATGTGGGTGACTTAGTCCTACTTGACACTAGGAACTTACCACTAAATCTGGTAAGCTCCGTTGGCAGCAACAAACTGAAGCACCACTTCATTGGATCTTTCACGATCCTGGCCAGGCATGGTGCGGCCTACACGATCGACTTGCCTAAGTCGATGACGACCCGTCCGACGTTCTATGTGGGTTGGTCTGACGAGGTATCACGATCCTCAACGCGACGGCCCTCATACGGAAGAGGAGGCGGTCCCCGCAAGGACGACGTCACCTCCACGAAACGAGACGGGGTCTCAGTTGGCGGGACCAACGACGAAGAATACGGCCGCTGAAAGAGGCCTGGTCGTACATCGGCTGTGGGTACGACGGGCTCCCACCATATGAAGAGATGTACACGTACGGGCCGTATTGGTAAGGCTGCGCGTACGCATAAGTCTGCGGTTGAGGCTGGGGCTGAGCCGGAGCCCGAGAATGAGTCTCCCGAGGGAGACGCGAGTTCAACTCGCGTCGGAGCTCGGCAATCTCCCAGGGAGATTGTCACGAACAAGCTCGGTCATCCGGCAATCCACACGCTCGTGAATGTCGCCCACTTCGCGGTGCAGGTCCGCCAAGGAAACTTGCAGTGCTTCAAGAGTCCCGCGCTTCCCGGACTGCGCAGCAGCCTGTCCCCGGGTCAAAGACCCAACGCAATCTCAAGGGCGTACATCCGGTCACGAAGTTGTCGGATCTCATCCTACTGGACAAGCACGAACGAGTCCCTGGCCCCAGTCACGGGCCGTGGCGCCTCCTGTCGCGCCGGAGCATCATACTCAAATGCGTGCGAGGCCTCCGCCGGCTCTCCTTGACCGTTATGGGGAGACCCACTATACCACGTTGAGCGAGTTCTCCGCGAGAGGCACCGCCAAGGGAAGCGCCAGCTCTTGGTAAAGTGGCGGGGTTACCCTCGTCACGGAACTCATGGGAGCCGATTGAACGGCTCCAGGTTACTGCCGAAGGCTGTTGAGATCTGGGAACAGACCAGACGGCAGCATCGTACGTAGTCCTGGTCTTCTTGGCCGAATGCGGTGGTATAGCGACAGCAGCCGCAACGCTATACCCGCGCTCGTCGTGAGCGCTGATCATGGCTTTACGCCGGAGCTCCTCCATTTGACTAGTAAGCTGACGCTTACTGATCAGATGAGCGAACTCGACCATGCCCAACGATCTATTTCGTTGAATAAAGAATTCAAGCCACATTAAAATGTGTATTTCAGCTCCAAACTACTGTTTCCCGCTGTTTAGCGAACATTTATCATTCTCGACGGCTACGAGCTCTGACCGATATCTTCAGTTTTCTCCAGTTGTCTGACGAAATGGGACCCCCAGCCGATGGGTTCAGCTTTTTCGAGTTGTCTGACGAGATGACCGTTCCAGTGAGAAGTGCGAGTGCATTTGGCGTTACCGACGTAGGCGTTGACATGACGCCACATGAAGTATCGCCATCGCTTAGCTTTGGAGCCGATATCTTACGGATCGGGTCGTCTAAGTACTCCACCTACATCGTGATCTGGCCTCCGTTTGCGATAAACCCGGTCGGACCCGTCGCACAGACATCGAGGTCTTCTCCACCAAACGGTGTCGTCGTCTTGAACAACGTCATACCTTCACAAAGATCAAATCGTCGTCTGTATCCGATGTACTCGGGGCGGCCTTCAATGAGTTGAGCGCGGACACGATAGAGTCGAACGGCGTGATCGTCGAGAGACAACGAACCGTTTGTGAGGCTACAGACGTGGTGTCGTTGCCCAAGCTTTCCACGACGTACGCCACCCCATCGACGAGCATGTAGGTGAATCGCGTGTCGCCTTGGATGAAAGTGGCGAATTCGTCGTAGCGTATGCTCGTTTCGTCGGCCGACACGATGGGATTCGCGAATACGTCGAAGACGGATTGTCCGTGGATGTTCATGTTCTTGCCGTAAAGTATAATGCGGAGCTGGAGAGAGGGAGCATCAACACGTGTAGTAGCGGGGCCTTGTGTTTCATCTTGTGACTCGCTGAGTACCAACGGAGCTCGAAGGACAAAGGCGGATACTACGGCGACACCAATAGTGAACCAAGATGATAGCTGCATGCTGCCTGTGTTGGATGCGTCGCTACGGTTGAATATGTGAGAATGAGGAGTTGGGAGGATTGCACGGTGATACCGTCACACCAAGCGTTATGAATCACAGCCACCTTTCGGTTCGCGATGGTACCTACCGGGCAAATGGGAATAGGCGTGCCATATCGCGCCAATCTAGATGTATACAATTCCGGCTAGCGTTTCACCTCACAATCGTGTGACAAACGCCTTATAATACATCCGTTTGCTGGCTATTGCATCGAGTCTGTGTGTGTGAATGCCTCATTAACTGTGAAGAATTGAAGCCGTTCTCCGGGGATTTCTGCTGCTAGACCCGTGCAACGTAGTATGCAGCGAACCGTCCCACGCTTTCTAACTTGAATTAACAAATGACCACGCCTTTTGTCATTTGCCCACTACTTACCGTATAACATTACATCATAAGAGCGAATCATGCCATTGGAAGGGAGGTGTACATGTATTGTGTTACTGAGCTCTGAGCTATATTAACCTTTCCTGACGTTATGTACAGTAACAACGTAGATTAGCCGTAAGCGTGATACATGTATAGCCACATCATCACTTCTGTTCCGAAATGGTTGATGTTTACCTGTATTGCGTGAGCCACTCAAATCGTAAAGAAACTGCCTTCTTTTCAGTTCATGTGCACTGTACAAAAGTATGGGCACCATTTGGAAGCTATGGATCTTCTTAGCGACCCACGTGAACCACGACGAAACCTCGACGGGTGAGCTGTCTGTAACAGATCGGCTCTATCAGTGAAAGACCTTCCCTATTGTACCCAGTCACCACCCCTGATCGCATAGCACGTCACCAAAACTAGTTATAGAATTGATGCAGTAGAAATCATAAACACGTCAGTTCCCCAAATTAATGATAACTTACAGCTATTAGTCACTCAGCCTAAGATGGGCCCTCTATAGTAATGTACTGGTAGCACTTAAAAACTTCAATCCCAGAAAAACTTAAATTTCAGAGCTCAGCGCGACTTCGTCTAAACTTCATTCAAACTACTAGTCATGAATATATGTTGCCATGGTCGCCCCAACATTTTATGAGCCTTTTCCTCATTTGCGCTTTTGCCCCGTGGAGATCCAAGCAAATGACGTGACGACCGACACAGTTGCTGCTGCTATTCGTGGCGGTGCTGGCCGTGGGCGGCGCGCGCGGCGTTGACCGCAGCAAGTTTCGCACGTGCGACAAGACGCAGTTCTGCAGGAAGTTCCGCAACGTGGCGCGTGAGCCGCTGCCCAGCAGATTCCGCGTGCGGCGCGATAGCATCAGGTCGGATTCGGATACAAACGTCGTGTACTTCCACGTGGAGGACACGGCTCAGAGCGGCGGCCTTGAGGGCTCGCTGGGATTCGTGCTTAATGAGGACACAGCGCGTCTGCCTGCGCTGCGCGTGCGGCTCAAAGAGAAGTTCGAGGACCCCTTGACCCCAAGACCCGCTGGGAAAGCGCCGACGTGCTGGCGGCCGGCGCGCACGAGACACGGCCGCTGCGCCAGCTCACGGCGACCGAGGCGGGTCTCAAAACGCTGGTGGACGAGACGCAGGTGTTGTTGTTCGCACCCGAGGGCCAGGGGACACCGCAGCTCGTGGCGGCCCTGAAGGTGGCCGACGCGTTCGGCGTGGACCTGTTCCTGGACGGGGAGAAGGTGGTGGCCACCAATGACGACGGTCTGTTCCACTACGAGATCCGTCAGGACCACGCGGATGCCGAGGCACAGGCCGGAGGGGCCGCGGACCAGGCGGCTGTGGACGCCAACGACGGAAAGACCGTTGTGGACTACGGAGAGGACGGTCTCGGTATTTACGACGACGGGACGGTGCAGAAGAAGGGTGAGCACTCGTCCATGACCACCGCCACGATCGGGGCGGACGGCAAGGTAGAAGGGTGGGAGGAATCATTCGGTGGACACACGGACAAGAAGCAGTTCGGCCCAAGCTCCATTGGACTCGTTGTGTCGTTCTACGGCTCCACCGGAGCCCCACGCACGCTGTACGGCATCCCCGAGCATGCGATGGACTTTGCACTGAAGGACACTATTGAGGCTGATGATGAAGGAGAGGGGAAGAGGAAGGTGACGACCGACCCGTACCGGTTGTACAACCTGGATGTGTTCGAGTACGAACTGGACAACCCCATGGCCCTGTATGGGTCGATCCCCGTGCTCGTGGCGCCGAACAAACACAACACGGTGGGCATGTTTTGGAACAACCCCAGTGAAACGTTTGTGGACATTTGGACCAACGAAGACGCGCACAGCAAGTCGAGTCACTGGCTAAGCGAGTCGGGTGTGTTTGATTTGTTCCTACTGCCGGGACCTAGCAGTGCGGACCTGTTCTCGCAGTACATGCTGCTGACCGGACGCGCGCAGCTGCCGCCGCTTTTCGCTTTGGGATACCACCAGAGCCGATGGAACTACAAGAACGAGGCCGACGTGGCCCGTGTGGATGCGGGTTTCGACGAGCACCTGATCCCGTTGGACGTGTTGTGGCTAGACATTGACCACACGGACGGCAACCGCTACTTCACGTGGGATGAACACGCCTTCCCGACGCCCAAGAACATGCAGGAAGGGGTGGCGCGTACTGGCCGCAAGATGGTGACGATTATCGCATATCAAGGTGAGTCAATCCAAGGACAAGGAGCCGTACTATATCCACACGGAGGCGGAGGAACTTGGGCTCTTCATCAAGGATGAGCAGGGCAACGACTTTAAGGGATGGTGCTGGCCAGGTGAGTCATCGTATGTCGACTTTACGTCGCCCAAGGCGCGAGCGTGGTGGCGCCACCTGTTCCGCTACGAGAACTACAGGGGCAGTACCAAGCACCTGTACACATGGAACGATATGAACGAGCCCTCAGTGTTCAACGGTCCTGAAGTGTCGATGCGCAAGGGGTGCATGAGTCTGGCGGGTGTTGAGCACCGTGAGTGGCACAATCTATACGGAATACTCTTCCAGAGGTCAACGATGGAGGGTCAGCTCGTCCGCCAGCAACCTCCGCTGGAGCCGTTTTCGGCGTTTGCCAAGGAGCTGGTTCTTACTTCGGATATGCAGCGTCCTTTGTGCTCTCTCGTGCATTCTCTCCTGGCTCACAGCGCTACGGTGCGATCTGGACGGGTGACAACACGGCTGAGTGGGAACACCTGCGTTATGCTACCAAGATGCTGCTGTCCATGTCAGTTGCAGGTCTTACATTTATTGGCGCTGATGTGGGTGGATACTTTGGCAACCCGTCAACTGAGTTATTTACGCGTTGGAACCAAGCCGCTGCATACCAACCATTCTTCCGTGGCCATGCGCATCACGATTGCGTTCGCCGTGAGCCTTGGGCGTTTGGCGAGCCGACCACATCACGCATCCGGGCTGCAATTCGTGAGCGTTATTCGCTACTGCCTTACATCTACACGCTCTTCTACGCGTGCAACGCGCGTGGAATGCCGGTCATGCGCCCGCTTTGGGCTCACTTCACTCAGGAGCCCCAGAGCTTCAGCGAGGAGGATTAGTACCTACTAGGTGATGCTCTGCTCGTGAAACCTATTGTGGAGGAAGGTGTGGAGGCCACGCACGTGTTCCTGCCGTCTGACTGTTTGGACAGCAATACGGTGTGATACCAGATTACGGACGGGTACAAGCGTTTCTTCGGCAGTAAGACACACGAGAACATCGCTGCGCCGTTGGACGTGATTCCGGTGTTCCAGCGTGGTGGTACGATCCTGCCTCGCAAGCGACGTGTGCGCCGCAGCTCGGAGCTCATGCGCGACGATCCACTTACGCTAGTGGTGACGTTGGACGAGCAATGGGGGCTCGTGGAGAACTCTACGTCGATGACGAGCGATCGCTAGCTGCTGAGCTGGAAGGCGAGGGCACGTTGGTTTCGTTCCAGCTGACCAAAGATGGGCTTCAATCGACGGCAACCGCCGCGACCAAGCAGGGCAAGCGCTACACGTCCCTCATGTGGGTGGAGCGTATTGAGGTGTACGGTTTCCAGTCGGGGACCAATCTCCCCAAGCAGGTGCTAATGGGCGGCGAGCGTGCCGTGGACTTCGAGTACGACGTCGCCAGTGACCGTCTTGTGCTTCGAAAGCCGCAGGTGCCGGTCACGGATGACTGGGAGCTCCGCTTCGTGTACGATCAAGCTCTCGGGTAACCAATCGACCTCGGAGCAGTTGTTGAATCTGTTAGGTCAGCCCAGCTGGTGAACATGAGCCATCGTATGCACTTTCCGCCATGCAACAAGTTGGTAGCAGAACACAGGCAATCACAACAAGTCAATAAATTCCAAGATGCTGGGAGTCCTCCTGCATTGTGAGTGTAGTTCGCTAGCTTTCATCTCGTTGGGATGATCGATGATTCTCGATTCGGATCCATTTAGAGCAGGAAAAAGTTGCTGTTATGCGTTTGACTCGTTCCCAGCCTTGTGGTATGTTGCCTTCTAGAAAGTGTAGTGAGTCACGGGGTTCACTACAGAGCGCTTCGAAGGCAACTCAACTTGTGTGTATGTTTGTTGCAGCCCGGTGGACCTCAAGCTGCCAGCTCAGGCGGATTGTTGCTTGTCCAGAGGCCGTCGCGCATTACAAGTTGCAACCTGCAACCCCAGGCTGATCCATTGCTGCACAACATTCACCATGCTATTCGCTCTGTCCAGCATCGAGACAGCACACACCATCAAAGACCTGAACTGCCTTGTGCGTTGCGCTAAGGACCATCTTTGCGAACATCTATTGCCGAACAGCGGCTTTTGGTGCTAGGAAAGGAGACTCGTTACCAGTACTCACGCACTCGCTGTTCGAACGAATCAATACATTTGTGCGGGCGTGCAGAATGACAGACATTCATTTGCCCCAAACTTGTTGAAAACAGTATTTTTGATTTGGATAAGCATATGAAATGAACCTCTTCGAAGAAGCTCTGAAATTCAGGCGTAGAATCATACTATATCAACAAGACTTCTCTCAGTTTGACTGTAATATATAGTTGCCGATTTATTTACTCATTTTCATGAAAGGTGACATACAAAATCTAAAATCGCTTCATTCACGGCAAATCGTGCACGAAGCATTTTAGGCAGCTATTTCGGCCATTACGGCCGGTGACCTATGGATACACAGTGAGAGCGCTACAGCAAGAATCTCACTTTGGGAGGGTTTCGGCTGAGTAAATACGCTGGAATCCATGGCATAGCTACCGTTTATTAAACAGTCACATCTTGAAGCGAAGTGAAGCTAGATCGACGAGCTTGGTGGTTGGTGTGTTTCATAGGATTCATCCGACACTTCTCCAACTCAACATCCAGCTACAACTTATTTTTAGCCCTCCATTTGAATATCGTTCGCATCGGTATTCCTAATTTCCTAATCAAAACAATCTGTATCCAAAATGGTGTGCTTTGGAATTAAGTTTGCTGAGCTCAAAAGTATAATCTAGAGCTGTTCCGTGCGAAGACTGTTTTACAGTAAAATACAATACTACATGTATACCGGTACACATGTATGTAGTGCCCGCCTTGCCGCCACCGGCATTTTGTTGCGCTGGACATTCAGTGAAGGTACGAAATACAGTCGTTTGGTATTGAGCAGTTCATTTGGACTTACGTCGCTGGTTGACTCGATTTCTGTTCACAGTCGGTAAAGTATTCCTGTGTCACGTCTAAAAATAGATGATCCTCTTCCCTACTGATACGTGGCTGCAGCACCTACCACTGCTACTACTATTCGATTCCAAAGTTGAATTGTACTAGAGCGGCTTCCACTCGAGAGCAGAACCCTGCTACGGCCCTTAGTCCGCCATGCCCTCAAGCCGTAAGAGCGCATTTGCACCGACGCCTCACACTCGCCTCGTGAAAGCATTGAGCAGCAGGGGTTAATGCAGAATGATACTACATGTACTATCCTAGTGGTTTCTTGGAATCAATTAGAAATCTCTCTAACTTTACTCGGATAAGAATACCTACCGGCAGCTTCTGTTTCCTACTTGGCCATCTCTAGAAGATAGTGCAGCGCTTGGCTACGGTCGTTGCTTCACCAACCGGTCTTCCACCAATTGTTGTCATTCGGATGTAGATCGTGTGCGCCGATAAATCATCCGTACGCCATAGCGCCATGTTCTTGTAAAGCTCATCATCACTTTTGACGATGTCTTTGAACATTCTGCGCATTTGGGATATCTCGATCTCCTTTGCAGTTTTGACAATGTGCATCGTCTCCCGGAGATAATTGCTGAAGCGCTTGAATACTGTCTCGGCCTCGTCGACAGTCCTGCCAGCAGTCAACATTTCGTTGTAAATCTTGGTTGCTGATGTGCCCTCCGAACGCCAGGTCTTCATCGCTGGATACAGGATGTGGTCGTACTCGAGAACAATCCCGTACATCTGGAAGTTTTTCTACTTTTCCGCTGCTAGAGCTGCCTTCTTCGACGGTTTTCCAGTCAGAGCAGCCTGCGCTGCCTTCTTCGTTTTCGATGATGATTTGAATAGCTTGGACAGCGATTTTAAACCACCTCTTTCTTCCCCCAGATCATCGTTGTTAACGGCCGTCAGGCGTCTCAAAAGCATCTTGGCGTCGCGGCTTGCATCGAGCGGTTTTGAAATCGAGATCTGGTCGACTTCGCTGGTCGTGGAGTGAGCGTTGGTGAGAGTAAGAACCATAATCGACGGAGCGATTAGCAGCAAACTAGACAAGCGCATTCTTGATCTGGGACAGTGAGGAGATACGAGGTGCTAAATGGCAGAACTGACAGTGCAAATTGCTGAGTGGCGTACAGTATCCGTGGACTCGCTAGCAAAAGCTTACCGGTACTGCAAGCCTATCATGGGATTCAAGCTGACCTGTACCTTACGATTGCTTCCGTGAAGTACATATACAAGTTCTATCATAAGCTTAGCACAAATGTCGTTGTATCGAGCTGCCTTTAGCGAACGGGAAAATCTAAATAACCTTCCATATTTTATGGACCTCTTCACATGTTCGTGGTCCATAGTTGGATTTCACATAAAATATACTTGCATCATTAATATTTATTATATATCAGGTGTTCGCTAAGAAGGCAGATTGCTGTAGTACATGTCCTTAAATAGAATTTCACGCTTCATTTATCCTTTTAAAAAGACTTTGTACTCTCGATTAGTATTACTAATTTAGTAAATAGGTTAGGTGAAACCATTATCATTCCCCGCCTTCGACCACGCTTTCTAAATTTAACTTGAATTGACCACGCCTTCTGTGATTTGCCCAGTACTTAATAACAGCAACCCCGGCTTCCATACATTTACATGGTAAGAGCCAGTCATGCCATAGGAAGTTTTTTAATAATAGGGAAGGTGTATTGTGTTACTGTAGTAATAAAACTTCCTGACGTGTACATGTATATCCTGTAAGGATAGTGCCATAGGAAGTTGATATATGCAAGGTGGTTTGGCTGATATTGATAAAATAATCCCTTGGTTTGAGATGACTGGTTCGATTGGGAAGACTGAGTGTTGCTGACGTTATGTACAGTACCAACTTAGACTAGCCAGACGTGTTACAGACACATCATCACTTCTGTTCCCAGATGGTTGATGTTTACCTGTATTGCGTGAGCCCTCTCAAATCGCTCTGGTCAGTTACTCTGGCGATGAGGCTGACCTGGACGACACTCCGTCGTCGCCCAAGGGTAGTGAGCACGGCAAGGACGACGAGTCCAAGCCAGCTGCTGCTATTGGTGTTGAAGCACAGGCGAAAGCCGCCGCGGACGACGCTGGTGATGGCTACGTCGAAGAGGCTTCGCCTCCCAAGAACCCGACTCTATCGGAGGGTCATGAGCGCGCGCGTATAATTCTGAACGAACGCGCCGCTCCAGAAGCTTCTCAGTCACCTCTCCAAGAGGTGACCACGGCGGAAAAGAACAACCGTTGTTCGAGTCTTCGTCCAACTCCGAAGAAGAGGACGGGCAGGTTCACGTGCCTGATGTTGTTGTTAACGCTCATGATGAGCAACAGGAGTGCCATGCGGCTGCTCGCCTGCGAGGTACTTTGCGTGCCGAGTCTCCGTATTTGAAGGGCTACTTCCCGCCCGATGGGAACACGGGGTCTCCGTTGTTCTTGGAGCAGCTCGTGGCACCGCGCGGCCTTATCGGAGGGCGAACCTCCAAGGGCGCTTTCGAGCGGGCTTTGGTGGAGATCCACCCGTTGTTTCACAACAACTTAGAGGCTGCCAGATGCGTGTTGTTGGCACCGCACCGAGCCCCGCTCAAGGAGTTCACTAGCCTCCGCAAGAAGGCTGAGAACAAAGGTGGGCTTGTGCCCGTTTAGGGTTATCCCTGGGTCCAACCCGTGGGGTTTCGCCCCTCAGGAGATCGATTGCCTCCGGGCGAACAGAGTATGTCCGCCATTCTCGATCAGCGTGACTTTCGCATCGAGTTCGCTCATCTGATCAGTAAACTTCAGCTTACTAGTCAAATGGAGGAGCTCCGGCGTAAAGCCATGATCAGCGCTCACGACGAGCGCGGGTATAGCGTTGCGGCTGCTGTCGCTATACCTCCGCATTCGGCCAAGAAGACCAGGACTACGTACGATGCTGCCGTCTGGTCTGTTCCCAGATCTCAACAGCCTTCGGCAGTAACCTGGATCCGTTCAATCGGCTCCCATGAGTTCCGTGACGAGGGTAACCCCGCCACTTTACCAAGAGCTGGCGCTTCCCTTGGCGGTGCCTCTCGCGGAGAACTCGCTCAACGTGGTATAGTGGGTCTCCCCATAACGGTCAAGGAGAGCCGGCGGAGGCCTCGCACGCATTTGAGTATGATGCTCCGGCGCGACAGGAGGCGCCACGGCCCGTGACTGGGGCCAGGGACTCGTTCGTGCTTGTCCAGTAGGATGAGATCCGACAACTTCGTGACCGGATGTACGCCCTTGAGATTGCGTTGGGTCTTTGACCCGGGGACAGCTGCTGCGCAGTCCGGGAAGCGCGGGACTCTTGAAGCACTGCAAGTTTCCTTGGCGGACCTGCACCGCGAAGTGGGCGACATTCACGAGCGTGTGGATTGCCGGATGACCGAGCTTGTTCGTGACAATCTCCCTGGGAGATTGCCGAGCTCCGACGCGAGTTGAACTCGCGTCTCCCTCGGGAGACTCATTCTCGGGCTCCGGCTCAGCCCCAGCCTCAACCGCAGACTTATGCGTACGCGCAGCCTTACCAATACGGCCCGTACGTGTACATCTCTTCATATGGTGGGAGCCCGTCGTACCCACAGCCGATGTACGACCAGGCCTCTTTCAGCGGCCGTATTCTTCGTCGTTGGTCCCGCCAACTGAGACCCCGTCTCGTTTCGTGGAGGTGACGTCGTCCTTGCGGGGACCGCCTCCTCTTCCGTATGAGGGCCGTCGCGTTGAGGATCGTGATACCTCGTCAGACCAACCCACATAGAACGTCGGACGGGTCGTCATCGACTTAGGCAAGTCGATCGTGTAGGCCGCACCATGCCTGGCCAGGATCGTGAAAGATCCAATGAAGTGGTGCTTCAGTTTGTTGCTGCCAACGGAGCTTACCAGATTTAGTGGTAAGTTCCTAGTGTCAAGTAGGACTAAGTCACCCACATTAAACACGTTAACGTTTCCTCTTCCATGTTTGTCGGAGTACTCCTTTTGTTTATTTGGGGCGGCAGCCATAGCATCCCTAACCCGGCTTATGATATTAAGCCTATCATCGACAAAGGTCATTAATTGCTTTTGCAATGCGACCGGTGTTACGTCAGACACTTGGGAGCAAAGAGCTTTCCGAGCCTCTCCCCACTCACGATCGAAGCCGCAGAGCTTCCCCGCAGTGTCACGGGCACTTTGGGCTGCCGCAGCCCGTTCAGGTAGAACGGGGTAAAACCTGTCGACGCGTGGACCGCGTTGTTGAGCGCAAACACAACCATAGACAGGCGGTCGGACCAAGTGCCCGCACAGACACTCCGAAGTGTGTCTTCGAGGACGCGGTTAACCCGCTCCGTCTGGCCATCCGTTTGGGGATGGTCCGCGGTGGACATTCAGGAGTCTGGTTCCGAGTAATTGGAAGAGGGTCTTCCAGAACCCAGCCGTAAAGCGCGGGTCTCGATCAGAGACAATGGTCTCTGGGAGACCGTGATATCGAAACACGCCATCGAGGAACAGCTTTGCAGGCGGTTCCCCTGTCATCGTATCGGGGACTAGAGCAAGACGCACCATCTTGCACAGCCGGCAGACAAGAGCCAGGATGCCAGTGTTGCCTTGGGCGTCAGCCGGTAGTCCGAAGACGAAGTCAGGGCTCATTGACTTCCAGCAGTCTGCCAGGACAGGCAGACTCTGAAGAGGAGCCGAAGCGTGGCCCGAAGGCTTCACACGCTGACATTTTCACATGTCTTGACGTACGTGGCGACCCACTTGTACATGTGGGCCCACCAGAAGTGTGTTGATACGGAGAGGAACATCTTCTCCCGGCCAAGGTGGCCGCATGAAGGCGTGTCGTGCGCCCCAAGAAGTATGTCATACTTCAGATCTTCGTCGTTCGCAACGACTACCCTAGGAGGATCGGCTGGGTCTACGCGGAAGTAGGGTAGCCCATCTGACCACTCTAGCGGTGTAGGCGCGAACGCTGCCGCGGCGAGAGCCATATTAGTTTGGCCTCCTGGCCGGCAAAGCTGTAACGGACGATAGGCGCCAGCGTCTCGTCGTCCCGATACGCCATGCGTATCCGATCATACAGACCACTCATGGCTCTCGTAATGTGAGCCAGTTTGTGGTCTGGACGGCGTGACAGCGCGTCGGCAAGCACGTTCAGCTTGCCTGGCTTGTATTCAACACGGAAGTTGTATTCCGCGAAGAACGACAGCCATCGGGCCATTCTCTGCGACAGGTGTGGCGAGTTAGTTGCTGTCCGCAAGGACGCGTGATCGATGTAGATCAAAAATGGTGTTGAGCCCAGAAGATGCACCCGGAACTTCACCAGGGCGTACTTCATTGCGAGGAGCTCCTTGTCGTGCACAGGGTAGCTCCTTTCGGCTGCCTTAAGCTGCCTGGACTGGAACGAGATAACTCGCTCGTGTCCGTCCTCGTCGTTTTGCAGCAGCGCGCAGCCGATTGCATAGTCGGATTCGTCGCAGACGACACTGAACGGCTTCGTCTCGTCCGGTAGAGCCAGGACCGGCGCGCATTGAAGGCTCGCCTTGATGCTGCCAAACGCGTCCTGGTGGTGACGTTCCCAGCGCCACTCAATGTCCTTTTTAGCAGATCGGACAGGTGCTTTGCCAACCCGGCGTAGCCCCACTGTACTTGTACAAGGAGTTAGCCAAACCCAGCCACCTACGCAGATCCTTTTGGGATCTTGGCGTCTGCCAGGCTGAGATAGCTCGGACCTTCTCGGGGTCAGCTCGAACGCCGACGCTGCTGACAAAATATCCAAGAACCTTGATTTCTCCGGCGGCAAAGACGCACTTCTCGATGTTGGTATAGAGCTTGTTGGCTCTCATGACCTCAAACACTCGACGGAGGTGCTCAAGATGCACCTCAATAGCCGTCTTGCCTTCCTCGGGACGGCTATGGACTAAGATGTCGTCAAAGTACGTTTGCGTGAAGGCGCGCAAGGGTCGGAACAGTTGCGTGACAAAGCGATTGAAAGTCGATGGGACATTGGACAGGCCATGTGGCATCACTAGCCATTCCCAAAGCATCCTGCTACGGGTGCTGACCGCGGTGAGCGGTATGTCGCTCTGGCGCATCTGGATCTGGTAGTATCCGTCCATCAGATCCAGTGCGCTGTATAGCTCACAGCCGACCATGTTGTTTAACAACACATGCTTTCGAGAGATGGGTGTCTGGGCCGGCACCGTCGCGCTGTTCAGCTTGTTATAAGCGTGAACCAGACACTACTTCCTGTTCAGTTTACGAACGCAGAATGTGGGCGCCGAGTGCGGACACTTTGATTCTCGCACCATGCCTGCCTTCGCCTTGGCGGCAAAGAAGGCATCGATGACCTCGCACAGCTCACGAGGTAGTGGCCACTGCCTCGTGACGCAGTACTTCGAGCCAGGCACGAGGTCAATCTCGTGCCGCACACCTCGGGCCGGAGGGAGTTGGGATGGTGGGTCGTTAGACACCACATCCGAGAATTCCCGGACCAAGGCGTAGGCAGGGTCATTTGGGCTCTTAAGAATCTCAGAACCCAAGCGCGTTGCGCGCTGCTTCCTGAACTGCTTCAGGACGTCCTCGAGGAAGAGTTCGCTTATTCATGAGTGGGATCCGGTCGTAGGAGTACCATCTCCGAGATCCCACCGGCTTTTAGATCGACCAGAAAGTCTCTCATCGACATTGCTTTGAGATTCAAAAGCTCTGACATCTCTGGCAGGACCTCTAGTTGTACCGACCCGGGCTTGACCTTGCGGCCAGTCTCGCCGTCGAAGATATGATAGCATTCTTCTGGCGGCGGCGCCGAGGAGTTTTCATCGACTCCAAGCTTCGGTCCTGACATCTTGTCGAGAGTACTCTGTTATCTTCTGGCGTGGTTCTTCGTTACCCACTGCCTTATCCTGTCTTGGTACAGCGCCTAAGGCCTGTACGGGCCCAGGTGGAACTGTGCTACCCACACTAGAGGCGCTGCTAGCGACCTCCACGCTGGCCACGGTCCCGACCTCTTCGGTCTCACGTGAGCTTGTGCCTTCTCGTAGACGGGCTTCGTCCTTCGCGGACATCGTCGATGCCCATACGGCGCAACGACTTGGTGCGCTGGAAGATGCTGGCGTTGCACCTTTCCTCGCGGGTCTGGGTGTACCCAAGACCCTTGGGCTTGCTGCAGGTTCATTAGCAACAGAGACCTCCGCGGTGTTCCACCGACGTTCATTAGAGCCTCGAGTTCGGACAGAGGCGAGAACATTACTCACCAAGACTCTGTCAGCAGTCGCAGACCGGCTAGCTCCTATGGCTTTGTCACGCCAGTCGATCCAGGGCTCATGCTTTATGAGCCATGGCATGCCCAGGATCAAGTCATACTTGTCCATGTCAAGAACGAGGAATCGTTCAGTCGAGTCGAAGTCTTCGAACTTGACTGCAAGATCCATAAGGACCTTAGATACTTCTACCACAGATCCGTTGACAAGTCTGACTAAGACTTGCCCGTTGCATTTGTTCTCTCGCAAGGCATCGGCGTATTTGTCCCCATTCCAGGTGACCGCCTGGCGGCGTGCAAAGATCTTGGACGCCCTAGAATCAATCCGAATTCGTAAAGAATGATTGTATCCCCGTATACTTGCGTGTACTACAAGCAGCCCTCCGCTGCCCTTCTTCGCTTCGAGAGTACAGAGACTCTCAGGGGCTAAACTTCCATGGTGCACGCCATCCGCGCACCTCTCATGAAAGCTTAGTCTTTCCCCAGCAGGGCGCCCCTCCCCTACTGGTTGCCTGCGTTCCCCTGGCCTTGGGATCGCGGCCTCTGCCAACTACCCTTGGGACCAGAAGGAGGAGGAAACGCCTCCTTTGTCCACCCACAGGACAGGCATGTTTCATGTGCCCGACCTTGCCGCAGCCGAAGCAGCGAATGTCGTTCTGCTCGGCCAGGCCCAAGTCCATTGGGACGGGACCTCCGCCAGTTCCATGGCCGGCACTGCCTATGGCAGTGCCCGTGGATGAAGAGAGGGCCAAGCAGACACAGGAGTACGAGCCTGTTTGTGGCTGTACTTCTCTTGGAGAGCGACCTGAACGGCCGCTTCCATGGTCTTGGCCTGCACGCGGAACTATTGTGTGCGTGCGGGACCAACACTCAGGCCGTCCATGAACATGGTAACCTTGATGTGTTCAGGTAGGGGTTCCCCACCAGAGACGCCGCGAGTACTCGCATCTCCTGGATGCACTCGTGCAGCTCACGCTTCCCCTGCTTACAGGCGAGGAAGCGAGAGCGCTGTCGAAACTCATAGTTCGCCGGTAGGAATGCGGCTCGAAGCTGTTCGCACAGCTGTGCCCATGATGTGAAACGTCCAGGGGTTGTCGCTTCGCGCGTATACGCCCAAGTCTTGGCTCGACCACAGAGATTGGAGAGCGCGAAAGCGACTCGAAGTTGCTCGGACAAGAGAAGGGCTGCGTCCATGGCCAGCTCGACTTCTCGAGTCTAGAAGTGAAGGTTTTCATCTTCCTTCCCGTCCTATGACTGAACCTTCAGCCTCAACGGCTTGGGCTGCATCGGCCTTGGCTCTGAAGGCCGGGCCTGCAGGTTACCCTGCACATGGGCGATGATCCCTTGTTCATAGGCGTCAAATGCACTCACGCGTTCGACCTGCTCTGCATGTGTTGACATTATCAAGCTCTGCAAGGACCCTCTTCCGAAGATGCCTGTCATCTTCCGGACCGACTCGAACTGTGAGTCGGTCAAGTGAGAAACTCACTGCGATCCATGTTGGCTCACTTCTTGAGACCACATAGGATCAGGTAGTTCAATCTACCCACGTAGGTGTAGGATTGACTACAAGTGCTACCAAGAGTGACGGGAGTCACACAAGCACCTTGCTTGAGGAAGCGTAGCTTCAAGAGTATACAAATTCTTAGTGAACGGCAGTTCACGAGCTTCTGGTCTGCGGGAGCTGAGTGGCTAGAATAGCGTAGTTTAAAGACATAGTGTATTTGGAGGTGTACCTTAAATTGGCCTGTAATACAATTTCTAAGTAACCTATAGTTTTGTCCTATATGTAATATGATTGTTGGCTGTGACACGTCGGTGACGTGGCCATGGTGTGTTCCACACTATAAGTGACATGCAGTCGATGTGTATCCATCTTAGAAGAGTGACCCTGTCACTCTTCTGGTAGCCCCGCTACATAACCCACGCACCCGGCACACGCAGGTCATGTACCCATCAGAGCAGACAACGAACTGCAATCACCAGGTCACCACTCGATTCGAAGTCTCGAGCTTGGGTCCGACGCTAGCCCGCATCATCAAGTAGCGCAGCGTCTTCATAGATAAACCCTGGGTCAGGAACTCAGCGAGTTAGTTCTTAGACTCCACGTACTCCAGCCCAACTTCATTTCTGATCACCTTCTCACGGATGGAGTGGAAGGGAATATCAATATTCTCCGTGCGCGCTTGGTAGCCGACATTCTTAGCCAAAGCCATTACCCCTTGGTTGTCTTCGTATATCACCGTAGGTTCATTTTCTCCACACCAATGTCCTTCAGGGGACGGCGCATCCAAATGCACGCCTTCACACAGTCGCTCAGCGCCATGTGCTCTGCTTCGATGGAGCTCAGCGTGACCGTCTTCTGGAACGTCGAGCGCCACACCACATGAGCACTGCACAACATCAGCATCATTCCGCTCACCGAGCGTCGGGCGTCACAGTTGCCGACCCAGCCCGCATCGGAATAGGCTTCGAGCTGCGTACCCTGAAGTCCATCGTACACGATGCCAACATCGTTCGTTTCGATCAGGTACCGCACCACCTTGATACCAGCCTCCCAGTGCTTCTCACCAGGGTTATCAAAGAAACGACTCCGTTTGGCGACTGCGATCGAAATGTCGGGACGCGTTCCGCACGCCAAGTACATCAGGCTGTCGACAAGTGACCGATATGGCTTCGACTTCATCTTGGTCTTGTATTCTTCAGTCTGTGCTTCGTCAGCCTTGGTCATATGTACACTCGGCTGCAGCGGCACCAGGCACGGCTTCGCGCTCTCTTGGCCAAACTTATTGATGATCGACGGTGTATACGTCTGGTGACTGATGACCAACGATCTGCGCTCCATGTTGTAGTCAATCGCAATGCCGAGAATGAAGCGTGCCTTTTCGCTGTCCTTGATGCGGAACTCCTCCGCGATCCCAGCCTTCACTGACGCAATGACAGCCTTCTCCGCGATGCAATCAGCATGTTGTCAACGTAGAGGTACTTCACACACTTGTCTTATCCGTCGCCTCTCGTGTAGACGCACGGATCAGCATCAGCAGCCGTAAAACACATGTATTTGAGGTGCTTGTCGGTGGTCTCGTTCCAAACGTGGGCCGCATGCTTGAGTCCGTACAAACTTTGCAGCAGTAGAAACACGACGGCATCCTCGCCTTCAGCTTCATTCAAAGTCAGAAGCTCACTTCCGGAAGTTCCATGCAGATATCCTCTTTGAGCTTGCCATACATGAACGCTTGTCGACGTCGCACCGCTCGATCTCCATTTCGTTCGGGCAGCATTTCGCCAGGTTAGCACGAATTGAGTACGCCTCCTCGTAGTCAATGCCATGGCGTT
Organism: Phytophthora hibernalis; assembly: GCA_012656075.1. NCBI lineage: Eukaryota > Oomycota > Peronosporomycetes > Peronosporales > Peronosporaceae > Phytophthora > Phytophthora hibernalis. Next base: position 419,606 of record JAAKBF010000282.1, on the reverse strand, counting down.
GCGAGTACCGTTTTGCTACCAGGCTATTCTTGTGATAAACGTCTTGCCCCTTCTCTTCGCACTTCAACGCGAATGCCCAGCGACAACCGATTGGCCGCTGGTGTGCTGGTTTGGGTACCAGCTTCCAGGTAGTGTTGGCAACGAGTGTCAGCAGCTCACTTGCAATCGCCTTTTCCATTTTACTTGGTCGTTACTTGAAGTCACCTCGGCACAAGCAAACGGAGTGCCGCAAGAAAAGGCCGACGAGGGACGTAGACAAGTAGCGAGAGAGAACTCTGACGGTGGCGAAGCTGATCGAGAAGGACCTTGTCGCGCAGTTCAGCAAGGACAAGTGTGGCTTTCGCTTAGGCGACGCTACCGACATGGAGGCCAAGCGCTGTCGAAATCTCTACAAGCTGAATCCAGTGGGGGCGAAGTGTGCCGTGATGCAATGACACCTCGTAAGGAGCCGTGGAGCGTGTTGCACGCACGCCTAGGCCACATCCCGTACAAGCGCTACGAGCAGCGCCTTACAGTGGCAGAAGGGTTGCCGCGGGTTACGGAACCACCTACGACTGCGGACGTTTGTGCTGGTTGCTGCATGGGAAAGATGCACGATGACAACTTCCCTCGCAAGCCCGAGAAGACAGTCAAGAGTGCGGGGGTCCTGGACCTCGTCCACTCAGACGTCATGGGTCCAATGCAGACGAAGACACCTGATGGCTGTACGTACGCCGTCATGTTTATCGACGACCACTCATGTCACGTCACAGTGTACTTCAAGAAGAAGAAGTTGAAAGTCTTCGCGAACTTCAAGATGATCAAGGTCGATTTGGAAAACGCTACTGGTCACAAGATCAAGCGTCTCCGTTCGGACAACGGCGGAGAATACACTGTCGACTCTCCAAGGGGTACCTGACCAAGGAAGGCATCCGCCACGAGAAGACGGTGTCGTACACGCCTCAAAAATGGACTGGCTGAGCGCATGAGCCGGAGCCTCGTCGAGATGGCTAGTTGCATGCTCTATCACGAGGGCATCGACGAGAAGTGGTGGGCTGAAGCAGTCAACACGTCTGCGTGGATCATCAACAGGATTCCCAACACTGTGACTGTAAAGACACCGTTTGAGATCGTGTACCAGAAGAAACATCAGCTCAAAAGCCTGAAGGTGTTTGATGCACTCGGCTATGCGCACATCGCTGCTAAGAAGCGTTGCAAGATGGACACCAATCTATTCAAGTGGCGATTCATGGGCAACGAGGATGGTCCCCGCGTGCTTAACGTGACAGCGGGAAAAGTGCAAATTGTGCGCACTGTCAAGTTAATGGTGACCACCGGTCCGGATGACTTCATGGCAGAGGTCGATGATGAAGACAACGATGGCGGAAATTTTGTTACTGTACCTCGAGCTACTGCTTCGAGCTGTGAACCACCGCGAACTCTCACCATCCGCAGTGATGACATGAGCCCACTTCAACATGAGGTGATTACAGAAGGCGCAATCGTTTCTGTCCCGGACTACCCCAGGATCACTCACTCGCGTGCTCGACGCATTGAAGAGACAAATGATCCAGAGGAAACTGGAGGACGTAAGAAGCAGGTTGTTGCTCCTTCTGCTATAGGAAACAAGCGTCAAAAGGTGAGCCGGGGTCGTGTCATGCCAAGCGACGAGCTGCTCGCCATTGAAGACGGCCAAGTATTGGCTGCAACGGAGGATGTACGCAGAAGCTACGAACAGCGCGGACCGCGACGCATGAAAGAAGGCGATTGCAAGTGAGCTGCTGACACTCGTTGCCAACACTACCTGGAAGCTGGTACCCAAACCAGCACACCAGCGGCCAATCGGTTGTCGCTGGGCATTCGCGTTGAAGTGCGAAGAGAAGGGGCAAGACGTTTATCACAAGAATAGCCTGGTAGCAAAACGGTACTCGCAACGCCATGGCATTGACTACGAGGAGGCGTACTCAATTCGTGCTAACCTGGCGAAATGCTGCCCGAACGAAATGGAGATCGAGCGGTGCGACGTCGACAAGCGTTCATGTATGGCAAGCTCAAAGAGGATATCTGCATGGAACTTCCGGAAGTGAGCTTCTGACTTTGAATGAAGCTGAAGGCGAGGATGCCGTCGTGTTTCTACTGCTGCAAAGTTTGTACGGACTCAAGCATGCGGCCCACGTTTGGAACGAGACCACCGACAAGCACCTCAAATACATGTGTTTTACGGCTGCTGATGCTGATCCGTGCGTCTACACGAGAGGCGACGGATAAGACAAGTGTGTGAAGTACCTCTACGTTGACAACATGCTGATTGCATCGCGGGAGAAGGCTGTCATTGCGTCAGTGAAGGCTGGGATCGCGGAGGAATTCCGCATCAAGGACAGCGAAAAGGCACGCTTCATTCTCGGCATTGCGATTGACTACAACATGGAGCGCAGATCGTTGGTCATCAGTCACCAGACGTATACACCGTCGATCATCAATAAGTTTGGCCAAGAGAGCGCGAAGCCGTGCCTGATGCCGCTGCAGCCGAGTGTACATATGACCAAGGCTGACGAAGCACAGACTGAAGAATACAAGACCAAGATGAAGTCGAAGCCATATCGGTCACTTGTCGACAGCCTGATGTACTTGGCGTGCGGAACGCGTCCCGACATTTCGATCGCAGTCGCCAAACGGAGTCGTTTCTTTGATAACCCTGGTGAGAAGCACTGGGAGGCTGGTATCAAGGTGGTGCGGTACCTGATCGAAACGAACGATGTTGGCATCGTGTACGATGGACTTCAGGGTACGCAGCTCGAAGCCTATTCCGATGCGGGCTGGGTCGGCAACTGTGACGCCCGACGCTCGGTGAGCGGAATGATGCTGATGTTGTGCAGTGCTCATGTGGTGTGGCGCTCGACGTTCCAGAAGACGGTCACGCTGAGCTCCATCGAAGCAGAGCACATGGCGCTGAGCGACTGTGTGAAGGCGTGCATTTGGATGCGCCGTCCCCTGAAGGACATTGGTGTGGAGAAAATGAACCTACGGTGATATACGAAGACAACCAAGGGGTAATGGCTTTGGCAAAGAATGACGGCTACCAGGCACGTACGAAACACATTGACATTCGCGCTCACTTCATTCGTGAGAAGGTGATCAACAAGGAAGTTAAGCTGGAGTACGTGGAGTCGAAGAACCAACTCGCTGTCTTCCTGACAAAGGGTCTTTCTACGAAAACGCTACGCTACTTGATGATGCGTACTAACGTCGGACCCAAGCTCGAGACTTCGAATTGAGTGGGGGTCTTGGGATTGCACTTCGTCGTCTGCTCGGTTGGGTACCTTTAGGCACACGTCCTGCGCGTGCTGGCGCGTGGCTTATGGGGTCAATAGTTGGAGTGACACGAACGTGGCGATCTGATTGAGTGGTTATCTGGTATCGGGATGATATGATTGGTCGGTACGGTTGAAGTCGGCACTGCATATGTGATTGGCATGCGTATTGACGAGACCAACCGTTCCCGTCCCATGTGTCCGTTCCCGTTGCATGGCACCATACAAATCTCAAGTGAAATGTTGGCGTTCCCGTCCCATCGGACCCTTCCCGCTGCATACACATCTTCATTGCATGGTAAGTGAAGGAGGCACTAGGAGTCGCGCCATTAGGAAAGAGATCAAGCAGGACATGGACTTCTAACTAAATCAATCTCACTTTCGGATTTCTTTCCTACCCCTCATCTCGACTACCAGGCTACGTCTGCATTCGCAATTAGATGCCCGTCAACAGATTGCTGGAAAGGGTCTATCTTTCTGTCTAAAGATACTACTACGTAGTACGCATTAAAACGCGTAGTAAACACATTTTAAGACTCATCCCATAGCGGGAATACAGGCAAGCGTGTCATGACAAGGTTTGATAGTGGACCGATTCCCGCAGGATTTAGCGCATCGAATTCGTATAGTTACCGCAACCATAACGTGAAAGAGGGTGTGGGGTCATCTAAATCTCAGAGGCAAACCACTATCCATACTTGTGGATTTTTACAGCGCATGCATCGTTTTGCATCTCATTTAACAAACACTCTATTTGAAGCTGTCCCATTAGCCTCTTCCTCTTTAGTAGTAGTAGTAAACGTGTTGTCGCGTTCATTACACTAGTTTCTTCCTCTTTGCCAGGCCGAAATCACAGAACCCGTGGCTAGATTATTCTCTGGATTTTAATCCAGAGTTCCTCCCAAAAGGGACTCGATCCTTCAATAAAACCTCTTACTTTTTATGCATTTACTTTTGAAAAATCTTGTGTCTGGTAGAACGCCAGTTTTCAAATATCTTAGAAATTGGTAGACCTGTTATATAAGATTCATGTCAGATTTTTTAGTCGAAATCGGTGGGTGTCCACTCTTTAACTCTTCTAATCCGGCGATTATTCAGGAGACTCCGGAATCCCAAATATATTAATTAACGAATACCGGAAAATCAGTACTATATATCATGTTTGAAGCCCTTTCGCATGACACGTGGCCCATACACGCCGTCTGATTGGATGATACAAAAAACCGATCAACAAAAGCTGAACAAAGTACTCCAAATTGTAATCTCCCTGCAAAACCGTTACACCCTGTGACAACGACCAGACAACATGGGCCCTCAAAATAACCAACACTCTGCAAAGTTCTTCATTGACTGACTTCCACGTTATTCATCAGCTACCTCGCTCACAACTTCGGGTCTGCGCTTGCTTACGAACCTGATCTTGTGCTGCATCTAGGGCGGAATGGCCATGTCATTTTTCCAGCTCTGGTGCCACACCTCGTTGCATGTGAGGGCACTCCCGTGATCCAACATGCGCACCTAGTTGCACAGCGTGACTCTCCCCTACTTGACTCTCGAGCACGCGGCACAGAAGTAGCTGGTCTCGAAACTCCGAGTTCCTGAGCCAGCGTAAGCAAAACATACCTTGCAGAGCCATTGACGCCGCTTAGCTCCGTTCAGTTCTTCAGTCTTCTCGAGGGTGTGGGGTGTCGGGGAAGAGGCTCCGTCACGAGGTCTTCTAGGTCATCTCCAGCCGATAAGTCTTCACTTATTTGATTGAGCAGATCCGTGTGCAGCTGCCGCATGAAGCTGCGTGCGTTGGCACTGGCTTACTGTGCCGTCGCATGGCTATCTTGTGAATGATGAACGCATTCACCATTGCGATATCCACCAAGTCCAAAAATATAGCCTTGTAGTACTTCCGCATGCGAACCGCTCGTTGAATTTAGTACCTCTGCAATCGCAACTGATCGTGCACGTCGACTCCCCCATTGCCTCATGATAGTCACGCACGAGCTGAGGGCATGGCACCGCGGAGATAGAACCATCACGCTCTCTGAGCGAAACGTGCGTAGTTTGAGTTGAGCACCCCGTCGCGAGGAATCTCACCAGCTTGTTATCCATCCAAGTCACTGCAACGAACCCAGGGTGGCCTCGCCACACCGCCACTTGACAGGTCCCTCGAGGCATGCATTTGATCCTCTTCTTTTGCGTGAATTCGATGTCCCTTTGCGGTCCTTCCGGATGGTCCACACGTGCGCGTCCCCCATGCTGAGCAGCTTGTGCGACAGCGGGATCGACGTATAGAATTTATCCGTGCAGATAAGACGTTGAGACGGCTGTCCTCGAAGCACGTGTGTCACATTCTTGACCTCGGCTTGCTGCGCAATAGCGATTTCGTTGTCGTTGGCCTTCCCGCAGTATTTTTCCAACCTAGTCAGAACAGCACACGTTTCAGTTAGCTCCGTCTCTAAAATAGTACGGCTCATACAGAGTACGTAACGGATTAGCAGGAAAAAGCAAACTACGGATATCCGTCTAGTAAGGCGGATATCCGTACTAGGTGTACTTCATACCTAGAGTAGTACGCGGAGTTGGCGCAGCAGGTCAAGTTAAACTTGGTGCCCCACTTGTTGAGCTTTGCAGGCATGTACTGGTGCATGGGGTTCCGACGGTGGCGCATCGGCACCATACCTTCATCGAATGATATGCGCGCACCAAGTCGATACCCACGGAAGAAAGTCTTATGCAACGCTTGGATTACTGGGCGCACCTTGAACGCTCTATCCCCGGTGTACGCTTGCTTCTCATTGTGGTTGAAGTGCAGATATCGTGCTATGTCGTGAAACCGGTCACGACTCAAGAAATGTCCAAACGTGCCGCGGGATAGCGCTCCCTTCACCCTTGTTATCCAGTGTCGGGTCAGGATTTTTCGGCGTGGCTCCAACGCGCGGGCAACTAGTAGACCGATGAACCGAACGATCTCGTGGGGTTGAATAGCAGATTTGTGCTTCAGCTTTGTTTTGTACTCGTCGACACTCAACACAATTGTCGAAGGAGCTCTCTTACGACGCTGCTGTGCACGTGCACGCATTTGCACCTCAATCTCATCGATGATGTCCAAGCGGAACTTGTTCGTCTCAGTCGTTATCTCCCGCCAAAGCTCCTTCGGGAGAAAAAGTAGAAAATTGCTAGCGGGTTCTCGGCGTAGGCAAGCGCAGCTCGCGTTAGACCAAAGGGCCGTCGTAGAGGGATAAGGCATCGTGGCGAACTTGACTGGAGTGATACTCGTCATACGTTTCCCACCGGATAAAATTCACTGCCCACGTCGTCGTCACTTTCTTCGCCCACATCGCAGTCTGAAACTGGATCATCTTCGTCATCATTCTCGTCCTGCAAAATGGAGTCTTCATCGCCTTCAGCTTCGGAATCCAAAACAAGAAACCAATCGTCGTCGCCAATGTTGATGTCTTCGAGGTCAGTTTGTTCGAAAAGCCGGTCTCTCCGCAGAGCATCCAGGAAGTTGTTGGAATCAAAGGCGTCGAGCGAAATTCCACGACCAGCAGAACGTGGCACGTTCGGCGCCTGTATCGTGGCTGATTCAAGATAATCCTGCATACACACCGTGACCTCCGGAACACTGCACGGTATCCGCCGGAACACTTGAGTCAGTTTTCTGAACAACTGAAACTACGTAATCCGTAAGAGATCAGTTAGTGTCATACAAGCCATGAATCGGCAACACTCACACGTACCAGTTTGGCGACGCTTAGAAGGAGGTAGTGCGGTGGCCTGTGGCGTGTTCGTAGCTGTTGGTCCATCTGCGGCAGCTGTAGCTTTTGCTGCAGCCCTTGGCTTGGTTTTGCAGCTTTCTTCGCGTCCGCACGCGTCATACCTAATGTCGTTGACACGGGATCAACACGCACAAGCGAGGTCGGCGTTGAAGCGCCTTCAGATGGTGTCGGGAGAGCTTCGGATTCAGGGACCGTGTCATGGGCTGCCAAGGGTGCACCAGCTGGTGGGGAAGCGTCTTGCGCTATCGGGGCGGCATCGTCTGGCGTCGTAACTGTAGGGGCCGGCACAAATGCAAGCCAACCCTGGCTCCGGCAGTAACGTAGTAAACTAGCCTCGCCTGGATAACATACAACCGTTAGCGCTTCGCAAAGATGAACGCTGATCAATCGGCGTACCGTCGAAGAAATCCACGCCTTATGTTTCTTTCAGGTTCCCACCAGGAGGCAGGTATCGTTGGTTGTTGCTGAGTCCCGTCGACTTTCGGTACGTCCAGCCCTTCTTGGTCAACCCGCGCCAAATTTGGGAAAAATACTTCTCGTAGGGCCACATGCTCGGTCGGGAGTGATGGTCTCTTCTTCGGCGCTGATTTCGGAATGAAAGGCTGGCGAGGCCCGTGGATTCTTATACACGTAGTCCTAACCGCTTCCCGAAAATTCTACGTCGCATATTGTGTAGACCTTACACTAAAACCGTCAAAATTTATCCAATACAAACTTCTATATGCGCAATTAGATTGGTTCTATTCTGTTGCAGACCTCATGGAATACTTTCACCTCGTTAAAATAGATTCCGGATTATCCGAAAACTCGTATTGGAAGGGTTAATTAGATAAAGGTGTATCCAAATGACACCTCTGCTTGGTCAGATCACTTACTTTACCCTTAATATCTAATAACCGGTTGACAATGAAAACACCCAGGAGAATGTCGACCGTAGCGACCACGGGTAACATCAAAACCCATCCACCCACTGAATGTTGCTTGAAGGAAATGGGTGAAACAAAATATGCCTGCCATTTGCAACAAAACACAGTAGGTGATAGTCTAGATGTGTCTGGTGTGGTATGACCACCGCGCGCGAGTACAACCTGACATCCCCGAGCGTTGGGTGCTTTGCTGTCACCTCGTACTCGTGTAAATAATACGCCTCCTCGTTTGGGTTACGTAGTTTCCCATCAGTAAAAACCATACATGTCTACTAGTGAGTGGGCATCTACTTCTGGAAGCACATTTTAGTACGAAGACAACAAAGATGTACGAAACCACGAAGATACTGGTTAGTGTTCGGCAAAACAACCACTTCATCTTAGGAGCCCCTGTGTATGAGAATTGCGTCTCCAACGCGATAGAAGGGATTCAATCCAGAGCTTCTCCGTTTAAAACACGGCGTTAGTTGAATATACCAAATCACCGAACGCTGGTGCACTGACACCCGTCCTAAATCAGGGCTAGATTATTGAATATATATTGCATATCTTCGGCTAAAGTTGCTGGAAGGGTTGCTTTAGGTCGTATTGAATACCAGCCAAATTGAGCAGGCTTGTAGGTCCACTGCGGACCCGTAACTCGGATTGTGATTGCCGTTGATTGGTCGAAAGTCGGCTACCGTGGATTTGGTGTGGAGCTCACCAAGATGAACAGGTCCGCAGCGGACCCATAACTTTCATAGTACCGTGGAGACCAGAATAGTTTGGCTTTCGGCGGTTACGCTTTTGCTGTACAAGCTGTGTAGTACAACTCAAATACTTCGCTATCGCCGTGCAGCACGACGATGAACATACATGAGCTACTGAATGACGACGACGAATGGGAGTTCGAGGACGAGGAGGACGTGGACGAGGAGGAGGGCGATGTGAACAACACTGTCAATGCAGAAGAAGAGGAGGACGCAGAAGTGTCCGATAGTGACGCTGCGGCAGCGATCCCGGTGGCTCATCGCAGACAAACTGGAAACGCCTACGTAGACGGAATAATTGACGAGAGCGGGCTTCATATCATTCGCGATGAAGCAGTCAAACTAGCCTACAAGGAGCGCGGTGAGCAAGGATTGTTCTCTACCTTTTTCACCCGTAAATTTCGTGACACTTGGCAGAGCTGGACGAACGAAATGCTCAAGGAGAAGTGAAAGCTTGATGCTACGGTGCTCGAGATCGATGCTTATATTGGATTAGAAATTGCTATGAGTGTCATCCCTCTCACTTAGATCAAAGATCTTTGGTCCCAAAAGCTATTCCTAGGTCAATCGGACTTCACCAACACGATGGATCGAAATCGCTTTAAAAGCATTCGAGCGCGTTTCCAGGTACATGCACCAGGAAGCGTGCCCGTCTTGCGTCGAGAGCAGGATCTACTGTGGCACAGCCGACGATTGCTGGTCCAGGTGCAGCAGAAATTTGCAGCAATTGCTGTGCCTGTGGGTGCGATAAGCCTGGACGATATCACTGTGCGGACAAAGGCTCGTACGGGGGCGAAGGCATATCTGCCACCTAAACCAGACAAGTATGCCGTCCGCTTTACGGCGTAGTCGGCTGGGAGAGTTTGTATGCATACTCAGTTTGGGACAACGAATACGGAAATCGGACGCGAACAGTACCCACGGAGAGCTACGTCGACGTGTTTCCGGCGCTCCGCACGGCGTTTTTTAGGACACTAGAACGGAACGACATCCCGATGAAGCGAAAGGATGCCAGCGCCTTGTGGGTCGCGATGTGCGGCCACCTGACAAAGACGTTCACAGCTTCAAGTGCTCGCCGACTGCTTGTGTGTGATAATTTTTATACGAGGCACAACCTGGCTAAAACGTTGCTCGCGTTTACCGGCAGCGAGATGAAGATGCTAGGAACAGTCAGAATATCGCTGCAGGGCAAGTGGATCGGCCCGAGCTCGATAGTGCAAAGGAACGAATGAACGATGCTCCGCGCGGGTCCTGGGAACTAGTTGCAGTTATTGATGTGCCGACGGGCTGGGAGAAACTTCACGAAGCGCACAAACGCGCTCAGAAAAAGCTGCCGCCGCACCTTCAGACAGATTAGCCCCACCGATCACAATTGCGGTCAATGCTGGATATGTCGTATTCCGCGATAAACTTACAGTGATTTTCTATACGAACGATCTTGCTGGAACGCCGTCGCAGCGTGTCCTTCAGGGACATTCTGCAGAAGACATTTGGTTATGTCACGGCCTTGCTCCGTTACAAATTTGGACGGGAGATGAACTATTGCACCGAAAAACCTTTCAAATGCCTGCCCTTGTAGTGGCCTACAACATTTTCATGAATGGGGTGGACAGAGTGGATCAGTTGAGGAGCACCAACCCAATTCGACGAAAAGAGAAGCGATTATTATCTCTGTTATCGTGCAGCTATGGTAGGTGAGGTATGTTATCGTCTTGTTCTTCTTTAGACGCTTTTGTGCGGCGGCATCACCAGCCGCTGCAGCGCACACGGCATCAAGTGCAGGTCGAGCAGTGAGAGAGGTGGACGTAAGTGGGTCTCGATAATGAACAGCTGTGAAGCACGGAACGTGAAAGTCCCGGTGGCAACCTGTGCAACCGAATAAGGCCTTCTTCGAGAAGCCTCTTAGTGAGCACAAGTAACATGTGAGTTTCCCCATTGTGTTGTGCCTAGAGTTTGGCGTAATAGCGTGCAAGCTGTCATCAGCTCCTAACACTTCGTTCAGTGGCATTATTGGTGCAGGTTGCACCCGGCGCGCTTGCTCCTGGCGTGCGCGCTGAACTGAAGTCAACTTTTCTGCAACACGCCGTTTGAATTCTCGCAGCGTGACGCGTGAGGTCCTGCAACTTTTCGGAAGATCGCGAAAGCGTTGATAAGCGCTAAATCTATCGCCCATGTAAGGTTACTCATTGTATTGATACATGTGAGAACTGGAAGTCAGTATTATAAATGTAAGTGAGCGGGTTTTAGTGACAGTACTCTCAATTACCTTCACAGTGGAGTCATTGGTCGAGTCGAAGACTTCAAGTGACGGAAGAACACAGGCTTGCTTTGGCGCCATCCCGCTCAGCACCTTGGCTACTTGATTGTCTTCTTTCGTCTCTACAGTACCTGATGGTGTCATTCAGGGGAGCAATCTCCTTCTCCACAAACAGCGGAACCCCGACATGTGCCGTCCTGGATAGCGAGCCATCCTTCAAGTAGAAATAGAGCTAATATAGGGAACTCTTGATGTTCCACGGAGTGCTCCGCTTGCGCGTGATCGTCAGCATTCGGAGCCTGCTGCCGATTATCGCCTTGCTGTACTGGTGCCACTCGCAAGGCGCGTCGCCGCTGTAGCTGCACACTTGCGTGGAGAGATCGCTGCCCGCCATGAGCTCTCGTTCAAAATTTCAAACTGAAGGCAGTACCGTGAGAAACACTAGGAGCAACTACGTGGCTGCAAACGACATCAGGATAGGTCGATTAATCGGAAATGCTGCCCTCTGATTCGTCCAGTTATAGGTCCGTAGCGGACCTGCAAAAATCTCTGGTAGTGAAAGGGTTAAAGTCGTCATGTCGTGGCTATGGTTGCTGTCCCATCGAATCCGTGTATAAATAGACAGAAAATGGCCACTTAAAAGATACTTTTGCTTGCACAAACTCGATTGATTGGTGCATCTGTTGGGGGTACCCCACCCTCCGACAGCTGTATAGGCTGCCTAGAATCGTGTCTAAAAGCAAATGCATTTGGCTTTACTATGATGTCCGCAACGTTGGTGATTTACAGACTCGGTAATTCCTGAAATTATCGAAATGAAGCTACTTTGTTTTAGGGGATCTTCGTTGCATAGTGAATATAGTAAAAATGAACTGAAAATATGTGATTAAAGGATTTTTCATTAGTGAATATAGTATCCTACTACCTCCGTCCCGAATCATAATGTGCATTTTAATATTATGTGAGGCACGCCATGTTTTTAAAGGAAAATTATTGGGTGAAATTGGATCAAATCTAACTACGTACGCCATTTGATCGGTCAATATGTGGTCGTAAGTTTATCCATACCAGTAATCAGTGTCTAATTGCAGGATTGTTTTCTAATCTGTGCGGATTGATTGGGCGTTAAACTATCTTAACGCATGCTAACCCAACAGCTGTGGACACAACGATTGGGTAGGTTGAATCCGCAACTGGATCTGATAAATATTGAGAGCGCTGCGAAATTTTTAGTCGCCCGACTTGATAGGTGTGTTTGCAAAAGTGTATGTAGTGATCCAAGGATGCAACCAGTGTAAATGTAAAAATAGATCAGCCGGACAAGACAGCTATCGCCTCAAAGAGGTCCTACGCGATGTATCAATCGTTCTGTGAGTAAATGTATAAATATCATTACCTGAATGCACATTATGTTTCGGGCCGGAGGTAGTACTAGGTAGTAGTACTGAAATGATGAGATCAAATGCAATTTTTAATACTATTTGAAAGCACGGAAACGTGAAGAATTCCTACTAAGAGAAGTTTGTCGATCTTCATTCCCCTCCCAACCAATTACAGAAAAGTCAGACCCCACGGTCTCGGTGTTCATTTTCTAAACTGTAGCTCTGTTGAGCATGAAGCACATGGTCACATCTTTTCGAGCTGCGCTCGCATCTAGACTCTTCATCAGAAGACAAATGTTGTAGAGTTTAAACACTCGCCTTTTCTGCCTTACTAAGAGGCATAAGGTTGAGTATAGCTAAGAATAGAAAATGGGGAAATTGGGGAATGTCATTTCGCGATTTTAAAATAGGTAAGGTGCGGGAATCCGGGTCAAATCCCCGCGATTAATGAGACCTGGTGATCTAGCCCACATTTTCTAACAACAGTTTGGAATGGCGCTACCACAACCTTAACTTTTGCCATTTACGATCTTACGATGCTAAAAATGGCAACCTTAGCGCTAAAGCAACTATTCTGGCGGTATTAACAAATGCAAATCAACCCTAAAAATATCTGCGTGGATGATATTTATAATACGGTATAATACGGGCGTGTGAAGACCTTGGTGGCTACACTCGTGGGGTTTCGGAAATTTAGAGATATCGGACAAATCACACTTGTGGATTCTCTCTCTCTTCGTCGTCATGAACGAGAAGGCGCTCGCATTTGAGCTGGTGCGTGCTTGAGTTGCCGACCTTGCCAGAATGAAAGAAAAGATAGAGAAGATGAGTGTATGTCTGGAGAAGAAATTCGCAACTCAGCAAGAGTTTCAAGACCTGGGTGAACAGCATGAAGAGCACAGCTTCGAATTGTCGGAGACGGTAAGTGATGGAGATCAGCTTACTGCCCAAGAAGACACATCGTAATTTGATGCCCAACATGAGACGTTCGCGTAAAATCAAAACAAGCATCATTGCTACGGCATGCATGTTGTATTAGAACTAAAAACAGTTTGGTTTTGCCTATCTCAGTTGGTTCATAAGCAGCTCGTGAATTTTATTAGCTCTGTCTGTTTCATAGATATTGAACGCTCTCGTGAATTGTAAACAACAATCTACCGTCTTTTTGAGTGTATAACAGATGCATTCTTCTTGGAAACGTTGCGTTGCTGCGTAGTCGGTTGGTCGCACAATTTCCCAGTGACATTACATCATACGAGCTCGTAGGCAAGCGTCTTTCAGCAGAACAGGATACTTCTGAAAAATCATCTCCAACTCTATTTTTCAGATTCGAGGCGCTTCTCCCTGGTTAGAAGCTCCTTCAACGACACCGTCAAGTTTCTTGGGTACTTGCGAACGCCAAGAATGTCAACCCCGCGAAATTTTGGGTTGTTTCAACTGTTTAACCTACATACATCGTGATTATTGGCAGTTTCTTCAGATTGGTTTGACAATGCTGTTCCTGCTTCTGAAATCGACTTAGACGACGGCTCCGTACCCTGCATTAGTTATTTAGTCTTTTCGAAGGCTGAGTGGGTGGAATCTCATTTTTCGACGAGCTCTCATTCTATGCTTTGGTGTCTTCCCTGGTGAAGTATTTATGCCATCATCATCGGTCTGATCATCATATGGCAACCTTATTTTCGGCGACTTTAACTTTGACATCTGCACAATCGGCTCCAATGAATCGGCTGCAGCGGCAAGCCAATCTTTCTCATCCGATGCATACGTCATACTCCACCGCTCATCAAACACCATAGCAGTTGTACCCATGTCCGCTGCTTGCAAGATGCATGAGATTGCGACACAATAAATGAACAGACATATAAATATCCAATCAACATCATCGCACTTGTACGGTTGTTTCAAGCAGTGAACTTTCAAAGCAGAAACGCTTGAGGGAATTTTCTCGCAAGTTGCATCCGCCATGAGTGTAACGAATCGTTCCTACTCTTTTTCACTTAAAATAGAAAGACTGTAGACAATCTAGTTGAAATACCTCGCAAAAGCACGTGACAGTCTTCGGCATGCATGACAACGGCCCAATCGTCGACACTATCTGCTGTTTAACAGTGTGTTGGTATTGCAGTAGACTGGCTATTGTTTTGTCAATTCTCGTCTTGTCTCAGCAGCATTTTTATTTTGGTTTCAATTGGATTCAATCCGATTTGTGGTCGTGCTACCAACCGAGAAAATTTACTGCGGGCGAAGTTTGAGCACATGTCTCGGCATGTATTCCGCTTTTTCAAAGTACTAGAAAATAGCTGGTCTTCTGTTGTCTTCACAGTAGCGCTTCAACGCTTCGCGGCGCGTGTCAAAGTATGCTTCAGTTGTGCTAATTTCATGATATTCCTAGTGTTAGATTCTTACATTGGTAGCTAATTGAAGTAGAACGTACCAGTACAGCAACTATGTCATGAGGGTAAGCACACTTTTTCAACAATAGCTTTAACTTCAGCTATTTTTGTAATATATTCTACAATGATTGAATTTTTAGTTGAATTAGTTATAGGTTTTGTTAAAAAATAGAACAGGAAAAATGGGACTTGAAAATTCTTTTGTTTTCTAAATTCGGAACGCTACATTGCCCATAAAAACACCTGTATATAGATTTGATAAATCTGTTAAATAGATCATCGCGCTGCTGCACCATCGAGTGGAATGAAATCCTCTGCATAGCCTTCTTCCAATACGAAATCGCGTGGAATTGACACAGCAGTACTTTTGTTTCAGGGAAGGATTCCATGAGCACAGGCCATTCTACGAAATCCTTGTCGATCACCACTGACGGGATAACGCACCATCCAGGATGTTTCTTCTTGAAATACTTCAAGATCGTTGATATCGTCACGGCCTGTTGGTTGAGTCAAATAATGTCGAAAACTGGAAATTCTCTGCCAATAGATGTAGTGCTCACCAAACGTCCTGTAGATGACATAGCCACAGCAAATGCGTCCCATGTGACGTTAAAATAGCGATATGGTTGCTATAATTTCATAAGGTCGCTGTATGAAACCACAAAGTTGCTATAAATGGTGAGCACACGTACTTGGATGATACCCCAGATTATTGGTGCCGTGCGTGAAATCCATCGCTAGTGTCTCACCCCACTGCTGGAACATTAACTTTTGCGCCTTTGTCTACATGACAATTCCACAGGTCTCCTCCATTTAGTCCTGAATGACAAGAACATCACCACCTTTTAGCTGAACGAGTGCGGGCTGAATGTCTTTTAAGCGATCATCCGGCAAATCTTACCCCATATTGCTGCGGATGATATTGCGGGTCTGCTGCGAGTAATTTTGCAACCTATTAGCACGACATTAACTTTTGCGCCTTTGTCTACATGACAATTCCACAGGTCTCCTCCATTTAGTCTTGAATGACAAGAACATCACCACCTTTTAGCTGAACGAGTGCGTGCTGTATGTCTTTTAAGCGATCATCCGCCGAATCTTACCCCATATTGCTGCGGATGATATTGCGGGTCTGCTGCGAGTAATTTTGCAACCTATTAGCACTTAGAGCATCAAATAAACAAGTATTATATTCACAGAGAGCGCTGCTTCCTTTCCTGTCATGGCTTCTTACCAATTCGCTCGCTCAGGAAGTTTGTAATACGTTTGGAAGACGCATGAGCATCTGCTGAAGTTTAACATATTCGCGGTCGTGTTCGTCGACTGGTATCATTTTGGTTGTCAGTGCGGCGTAGCCTCAGTACTGGTAGTAGGATGCTTGTGTGCATGATGCTTTCAAGAAACAACGGTTGTTAGTACTCTATTGGTCAATAAAAATAAAACTCGTTTACCTCATTTCGGATAATGATCTGGAACGTGCCGTACTCAATTCATTCGCATCACAGTCGGCTTTAAACACGCCAAACACCCACAATACTGTCTCTTGTACTTGCGCTGACCAGTTGACCGAGATTCCTGTGGAATTCCACGTGTACAGCGGTAAACGCGGTGGCTCCACGGAAAACTAAAAGGTATTCGGCCGGAGTGTGAACCACATAAAACCACAATACAACGCATTCTTAGTACAAACTCAACCAATAGAAAAATTCGAAAAGGCAAATCTGTTGTAAGCTGCAACAGATTCGGAACTGTGGGTACAAAAATGACTTTTGTTCTCCTACTCGAAGGTCTCAAATATCGTATCAAATTCTTGGTTGTGTTCGATGGAAATGCTGGAACAACGTTCACGATCTCCACCCGCTCCTCTTCCGTAATCTGTAGCTCATCAAAAAGTATTGTTGGAGCGATGGTGTGGGTTAAATTTCTCACGATCCGTGTCATGCCGTAAAAGCCATTATTCAAGGCGAGCGGTTGGAAAGAGGAAAGAGTGGGCGGGTGGTAAAGAAGTGTACCATTCGCGGAGTTGGCTGACTCGCGCCAATGCAGCATTTTGTAGGATCTCAGACCCGACGCCGATAGAAGCACATCGAAGATTGTTGTAAGAGGAGAGGAAGCCATACTTATTACAACAACGCTCCCATCAGAAAATTCAACAGAATCACGAACAAGTTGCCCCCACGTAGTGCAGACTATTTTAACGCCCGAATCATCCACAAGCAGGAGCTCTCGTTTTCAGTTGCTTTCCCGCTCTTAGTAACAAGCCGTTTCACCGCCCCAACCCATGGACTACGGAAATCGTGCAAGACGAACAGTCACGATCTGGGGGACGACAGACAGAGCTGGAGCGGGATGTATATCGGAGACCGACTCAGCGATATTTAGACGCTGTTATTCGAAGCGAAAGTTCACGCCCACCAGAGAAGTAGCGGATTTTCCCCAGGACAACGATGTCACGGTATGCAGCGATGGCATCGTTGAACAGAGTAACCCGGGTGCACCCATGAAGCGTATCAGCAATTATTTCTTACCTTATACCACCGTGATCGAGATCATCTCCGCCTAAGGACATCAGCGGGGAAACTATACTCTCACAGGCGCCTTTGTGCTGCTATCACTTGCGTCGACGACTTGTCGGCCCCGCTGACGAGATCGCCACTCTCTTTGCTGAGCGTTCTTCCTTGCAAGTCTGTCCTCGGCAACTGCATCGGAGGATTGTTGTTCGCGCTGACGCGCACGCCGTTATCTCTGCTGAACGCTCCTCCTCGCCCTCGCTTCATCGACGACACAACGGGACGTCCCCGCTTGTCGAGCACTCCCCGCCGGAGCATCGTGACCCTGTTCGTCGCCTCGAATCTCGTAATTCAGCTACGCTTGCCTCTGATCCTCCATTCTCGTACTGACCCTTCATTGTCTTCAGCAGCTAGACTCGCCAAATCCTCCATCTCGACAGAGTGATAGTCCGCGACAATAGCTCTCTCCACGGGAACTACCTGTCTATTGCTCGCTTTCACTTTTCCAGAAAATACCGAGAAGCCTCTGTTTACTGGCTTCAGTTACCGGCTTCAGTTACCGGCGCAACGAATTAATCCGATTTGGGCTGTCCAGCCTTTCAGGCTATCCCAGTAAAAACGGCACTTTCAGACTGCTCGCCGGCGCCCTCGCCTGATGTCTCCGACATTCACGTCTCTGTTTGCGGCGACCGTGACGTTTGCACCTCTGGTTACGGCTCAGACACTTGTTTCACTGGTTCTTGCGTATGTGGATGCATCTCCGACACTTGCGTACACCTTGACTGCAATGTGAGGCGCAACTCGTCGCTGGATCCTGTGTCTGTGGCTACACCGACTCTTTGTTCTCCGGATGCGGATTCGACACTAGCGTAGCTGGACGCACCTCCTACTCTTGCATCCCTGGCTGCAGCCCCGATACTTGCGTGTGACTTCTTTTACTTGCTTGGAGTACGGTTGTCTTCGTTTTTTTCGTTTTTTCTGTGAGGTACATTGATGTCTCTTAGCTTAGCTAACGACGTCCAATATCCGTCTTAGTGTACATCCCTACGCCATCCACTAGCTTATTTTCCCTGGTCGGAGCTTCCTCCATCGTGCTGCTGGCACTAGGTATTTATCAACGTGCGAGAGCAGTTAGGCATTCTACCTGGACCTTGTAGCGCGGAGATGTATCCACCGTTGTCGATGTCAATGACGAAGCAGCAAGGTCGTACACAAAGAAATGGATATTGTACAGACGATCTGCAGTGTACTTGAGCAGCACAACTAGCTCGAACGCAGCGAGCTCGTATCGCTGGACTTCGACTCGAGCAAGATCAGCAACAGATCCCACAATCGCCCCCATTTCTGTCATTAACTGCCAGTATTGATCCGTCGTACACTGGAAGACCGATGCGACGTCGCCCTTTTCACACTTCTGGAAGTATATTGAATGATGCATAGTTCACAACCGAATGCTGAAATAGCTTCACCGTGAATGTCACACGTGTATCGCAGTCGAACGTGGTTGTCAGCACTGGTAGATAGAAGAATAACTGCACGTTCTTAACCCTTTGTTGCCGGCTGGACCAAAACGTGGCATTATGCATCGTTTTACTAAAATAGTCCTATCAAATATTATGATTTTATTATTGACCAATCAAATGTCTACCGGAAATTGACTAAAACGATGCATTTTGGTAAGTTTTACAAATGTCACCCAAAACATTTTCTGGTGATTTCAGAAATCTAGCCACCGGAAAGTAATAGCAAAACGCATCGTTTTGCAATTTTATCTTGAATAAAGTAAACATATTGTCAAATAGAAAATGTATGGGCAGCAAAAGGCTTAAGGCCCTCGTAACGCTGCTCGGTACTGAAGTAAGTGTTTAGAGCACTAGTGGACCTGATCAAGTCGCGACCTTCTTTAAACTCACCTCCAACTGTACAGTAATGTTGCTCTTTCTTGTACGACTTCGTGATCGGGTCATATACGGGCACGGTCCCCTTGTTCTTTCGCATTCTAATTCCATACTGGAGGCACGAGTTGAGCACGCGCATCGCGCAGTCAGTTGGCAGTGAGATTCTCCGTGTGTATTGAGAGCAAGGCAGCGCGAAGTTTCCATCCATTGCAGCTTTGGAATGAGTTTGGTTGGGAAGAAGTCAATCGAATGCGTTTCAGGAACGCGTCTTCTCTTCGGGGGGTTAAAATCTCCTCGACACCGCATGTGGCCAAGACCCGCACAGAGCCAGTCCACCAACGGATGCCCACCACCCATCAGGACTGGGAAGTCCCCCGCCCATGCTGGGCCTGGACGGGTGCGCGGAATGATGTCTGCACACCAAGCCCTCACCCTCAGCTTGCAAGTGACGCCTGTGGATCAAGCTAACAAGCGGTGAGTAGCAGCATCCAGGGAGCGTGAAGTGATCACCTCGCATTAAGCCCGACATCAGCTGAAGAGTGACGCCCGTGAATCAAGATTACCTCAAGTTGTGTGGACTATGCGACGGACTAGCATGGACATAGCTGAGAGTCGCTGCGGTACCCTTCATGCGGTGTAAGATGATGCTGACAACCACACAGAGGAGGAGTCTTCGGAATCCGGAGGTGTAAGCACTGGTATACGTTAGCCGACGCTCTGTCGACACGGTGTCGAGCAGTGCGTTGAAGGCAACGCGGCCGGATGGCCAGTTGCTAGCACACAAGGAAATAAATGGCCCGGTGTGTGGCATTACATTAGTGCGAGGTAAATGACACAAATTCACCTCAGCTTCAAATTAAAATTATTTTCGGGGGTCGTGATGATCACCAACCTGCATACAAGAACCGACAATGAGCGCTCTGAAATGGAGGTGCTGCTCAAGCACAACAGGAAATAAATTCAGCGCATAGAGTGTGGTAGCGATGGAGCCAAGGGTGTTCAGGTGGTCGTCGTTTAGGTGGTCGCTCGTGTCGACCATAGAAATGCTGTCGAATTACTGGGTAATTAATGCACTTCTGTTACTACAGTAATTAGCAGATTCCGGACCGGAATCCGGAACCTGCAATAGGACTACACTAGTGATACACAAAAACTCCCTCCAATCAACCACAACTTATTCATTCCGGACGGGAGTCAAATCGTACTTTAAACAAACAAAGCGTACTTTATCGAATTCAAATCGACTCCCGACCATTCAGGATTCTTCAGCGCAGAGTGGAACGGCGACGGTACGGCGGACGGCAAGGTGGGTGCACGAGGCTGGACAATGGCAGGCAGGATCCAGCAGCGGGAACGGGGTGGTAAGCGAGGAGGCATGGCTGGTGAAGGGGGAGAGATTGAAGGCGGCGGATGGACGACGCCAGGACGGGTGTAAGAGCGTCCGGCAGCGGCACATTGGACGGCCCCACCGCGAGAAGAAGTAGTCGAGCTAGTCTGTCATTGATCTGAGCTAACTATGTGAGTAGGTTTTCAAGTGTTGATGCAAGAAGTGAATCACCACCAGTGGCAGCACTGATAACTTCTGCGTGGTTTGCGGTTTGCCAGCGTGCCGTGAGGTGGTCACCCCAGCTGAAGCATGTTGTCGTAATGATGTGACATCCAAGACGTGAGTTCGTGGCGGCGATCGCACGATGGAGCTGGTACTCGTAGCGAGTGGTAGGTACAGCGTTGGCACGGCAGGACTCAAGAACAATCTTCAAATTCATCAGCAAGGCAGCAAATGTGGCATCAACGACAGCGATTGGCACGTTGTATCGCGGGTCAGGGGACCCAACCACGTGCTGGAACAGTTCGTCACGGAGAGTTAGTAGCTGTGATGCTCGGTCACGACGATACTCGTGATCGAAGCGTCGGTGACCATACCAGTAACCGCTCTGCTGACATCTCACTTCTACCGAGGCTTGCACCTATCTCATCTCCATTTCCGTCGTTTTCACATATTCCATAGTCAAGTCATCAGGCCGTTTTCACAATCCCGCGAACGCAAACCAATAATCCGCATCCATCCCGGGCTCCGTACTCTGCGATCGAGAGGTGTTGTTTCAGATCTCCGACAGTTGGTGTCAATACTGGTAAGTCGGGGATTGCTAGCCAGCTAGTACCTTGCCTACACTCTGGTCCTCACGTGTGGTTGTCCCTATGTATGCGAAGACCTTCGTGAGCGATTCGAGTAACCAAGCGCCCCTGGTAGAGATCCATTGGATGGCCAGCTTAGGGAACGCATTGGCGTACGCTGCTGCACCGCGACAAGCGAGTGGCTTGTCAAGTTTGGCGTCGTGGTTTGTTGCTGTGAGGGCGACATCATCTTCAACGTCTCGCGGGTCACTTCGGTAATATAATTTGCAATGTTGGGGCGCTTGCACTCTTTTTTGGCTGCAGGTTTTTGCTCACTATCGATGCCACTCTCCAGCCTCTCCCAGTATATCACGGCTTCTTCTTGCGTGTATGTCTCTCTACCAGTAAGATCGGACTCGGCGTATCTTGGCACGAGAGGAAACAAGTATTCGGACGGCTCATCATAGCACACGAAGAGCACACCGAACGGGTGCAGCATACACTGATGCCAGCGCTCCGGCGCTTTGAAGATAGAAACGCCTTGTACAACCGATGTTTTGATATGGGCAATTCTTCGAAACAGCTCCCCGAAGCTGCAAGTGATAGCTGTTGTTTTCGCGCGAAGCATGTATCGATAACCCTCCTAAACGTATGCCACATCATCGTCAAAAGCGCCGCGTCATGTACCGACTTGAGCCCAGTGGCAACGTCTCCATGTACTACCAAATGCTCCACCAGGACGCACAGATCTTGTATGTTGCAGCCTGGCGCATCATTCGTGTGGATGTTAGCTCGGAGATTCTCTCCTCAATCGAGCTTGCCATTTTATCCCGAATCTTGGCAATACGCTTCGAGTCGGACAGATCGTCTTGGTAGCGCTCACGGAGGAAGTTAATTATCTGGGAAAGGTATCCGAGTGCAGTTGCTTTAGCTAGAAAGGCATCAGCAGCACGAGCCTTGCCACTTTTCTTTGTCTGTAAGAAAATAGAGAAAGCTGTTAACAGTGAATAGAAATTCTGCATTGGCAAGCTACTATGCGGAGAGATAGAGCAATGCATCATGTCTAAACTTTCACTGCTTAGCCGGGTAGACTCTAGAAACATACCGTTGGATACAGCTTATAATAAGAAAGGATGGCGTTCGGGAAATAATATGCATAAACAGACAATCAGGTCTGGGACCGCCAATCACAGGACAGGAATAGGTTTGGCGGAAGGCGGCCCTCAGGTCCCCCTGGTTTGGAATTTGGGACTATTATAGGATTTTGGGCTGCGGGAATCGCTCCAGTTTACGGTTTGAGCTGATTCCACGCGATCTTGGTAAACATCAAGGAGCTGGGACCAGGAGCCACGATGGTATAATACGGTACGTGTACCTTACCGGCATTTTGCAACCGGGCTGCATTTCTGCACTTGACTTCGTTTTTGTAATGGATTGGGCTGCAAAAACTGGCCGAACCTGGTATTTCTGTTTTAGAAGTATCACTCACGTCTGCAGTTGTCGACGCATTTAGTCAGCAACACTCAGTCTTCCTAAATGGGATTCCAAGCAAATCAAATACGTACTACATGTATTGTTTTTGCTGTTATTATTGGAATGCGTCACATGAACTTTCGTGTTCAAAGCCCGAATCCCCTTCATAAAACTGACTGTGATGGTATCCCGTGCAATATTCAAGTGTGTGTGATCGCCACAAGTGCCTCATTCTAAGTTATCTACCGCAACCACAGCGACGCATCGAATAAAGGCATAATGCAGCTATCGCCTTGGTTCACTCTTTTGTCGCCGTAGTATTCTTCCGAGCTCCGCCAGTGCTCAGCGAGTCACAAGATGGAACACAGGGCCCCTTTACAACCCTTGCAGGTGCTCCCTCTGTCCAACTCCGCATCGTGCTTCATGGCAAGAACATGAGCATCCACGGACAGTCCGTCTTCGACGTATTCGCGAATCCCATGGTGTCGGCCGACGGAACCAACATACGCTACGACGGATTCGCCACTTTCATCCAAGACAACATGCAATTCACCTACATGCTCGTCGGTGGGGCGGCGTACATCGTGGAAACCTTGGGCAACGACACCACGTCTATAGCCTCGCAAACGGTTCGCTGTCTCTCGTCGATCACGCCGTTCGACTCTATCGTGTCCGCGCTCAACACTTTAAAGGCCGTTCCGAGCACATCGGATAGAGACGACGATTTTATCGACTGTGCGGGTGGGACGTTGTTCAAGACGGCGACACCGTTTGGTGGAGAAGACTTCAATGTCTGTGTGACGGGTTCGACCGGGTTTATCGTGTACGGAGGCCATATCACGATGTTCGCGAAGTACTTAAAGCACCCAGTCCGCAAGATATTGGCTCCAAAGCTAAGCGATGGCGATACTTCATGTGGCGTCGTGTCAAAGCCTACGTCGGTGACGCCAAATGCACTCGCACTTCTTACTGGGGGCCCTATTTCGTCAGACAACTCGAGAAAGCTGAAGACATCGGCTAACATGGCATCGACGTGCTCATGTATGATCACACCGCGTCCGTGCATTTTCTTGCACGGTCTCGGTAACCCGAACGAAGAAGCAGAACTCCAGGATACTCCGGACAAGACGAATGAGAAAATGGGTGACATCGGGGACCACGCACCATGCTGTTCAACCATCAAGTACGCCGTCCTCAACACTGTCGACTACGCCTGGACCAACGGTACCCTGCAGCAAAAGTTCTGTGATCGCTCTCTAACAATGAGTGATACCAGCGACTTGACGTCTCGTACTGTTGAAGATACTATTGTGGTGACACACTCGATGGGCGGTCTCGTGATGGCTGGTGCTATTGCCAACGGAGTGTGCAGCTTCGGAGAGAACACGCTGTGGGTGAGCTTGAGCGCTCCGATGATGGGGAGCATGGCGGTTGACTACCTTCAGGATATCTGCGATGGCGACATCGACCCCTTTACGAAGACACTTTTAGTCTTACGGGGATTGCAACATGTCCCCGCTCGTTTGTCAACAGCTTACCAAAACGGGGGCGCTAGCTCTTCTGAGCTGAATGTGGCGTACGTAGCCGCTCAGGAAGCGTACAGAGGAAACGTAAGCGCGGCAATTTGCAGCACCTCGTATAACGGAGTCATATCGAAGTTCACATTTTCGAGCGTCATTGGAGGCACAGTCATCCCGCACAAGTCGCCCAAGAACGATGGTCTCGTCGAGTTTCAGAGCTGTCTTGGCGGTCTTTCACCTTCGTTATTCGGCGACAATTATCTCGATAGATTCTACGCTGCAGAGCTCAACCACGCAGACACAGGGTTCTTGACGCATGACGGATTATTCAAGGACTCGCAGAAACCTTTACATGGTTTGAATGTTTATTCGGTTCTACAAATTAGAACAACCGAGAGCTCGTAGCCACACCACACGAAAACAGAGTGCGTTTCCAGCAATAAGCACATTATATAATGTGGCTTGAATTCTTTTATACTTCCTACGAATGGGTATCTAAACGCGCAGCTTGGCTGCCTTGCAAGCGTCAATATGAAACCTTGCTAGCAAACAGAACCCCAACGCTTCGATACCGTGCGCTTAAGCACCACATACCAGGCACTCATCCTCGTCGTCGCCTGCTCGGGTCACGGTCTCAACAACCGGAGCAGGGATGGGAGTTTCAGCGGCAACGGTCTGGGCGTCCTGCGCACGCTGCTCGTCGAGGCCCTGCTTGTCCACGGTGAACTGGATAGCGTCGGCTTTCGGGCGTCCGCGCATGTAGTACATGCCCGTCTTGAGTCCCTTCTTCCAGGCGTAAAAGTGCATGGACGTCAGCTTGCTAATCGTCGGGTCAGCAATATGGATGTTCAGCGACTGACTCTGGCAAATGTAGGCACCACGATCCGCCGACAGGTCCAAAATGGCCTTCTGCTTGATCTCCCACACCGTCTTGTACTTCTCCTTGACTTGGTCCGGGATGGACTTCACCTTCTGCACAGAGCCCCCGTCAGCCAGGATCTGGTTGCGCACCTCAGGTGTCCAAATTCCTAGCTCGATCAGCTCCTCATCAGGTACTTGTTCACAATCGTGAACTCACCAGCCAGCACACGGCGGTTGTACATGTTCGACGTGTACGGCTCGATGGACTCGTTGTTGCCCAGAATCTGGGCCGTCGAAGCAGTGGGCATCGGAGCCACAAGCAGCGAGTTGCGAATGCCGTGCTTGATCACGTTCTCCTTGAGCGTCGCCCAATCCCACAAGCCGGACGACGGGGTCACGCCCCACATGTCGAACTGGAAGATACCCTTGCTGGCAGGCGAGCCCTGGAACGTCTCGTACGGGCCCAGCTCCTTGGCGATCTCCATCGAGGTCTCCATAGAAGCGAAATAGATCGTCTCAAAGATGTTCTTGTTGAGCTCACTGGCCTGCGGGCTCTCGAACGCAAAGTTCATGAGGATAAATGCATCCGCGAGACCCTGAACACCAATACCAACGGGGCGGTGGCGCATGTTGGACTTGCGCGCCTCCGCGACGGGGTAGTAGTTGACGTCAATGACCTTGTTCAAGTTGTGGGTCACCGTCTTGGTCACCTCGTACAGCTTTTGGTAGTTGAACACGCCCTCCTCCACAAACTTGGGCAGCGCCACGGACGCCAGGTTGCATACCGCCACCTCATCGGGCGACGTGTATTCCATCACCTCGCAGCACAAGTTGCTCGAGCGGATCGTGCCGAGGTTCTGCTGGTTCGACTTGCGGTTGGCCGCGTCCTTGTACAGCATGAAGGGCACACCCGTCTCAATCTGCGCGTCCAGGATGGCGAACCACAGCTGCTGGGCGTTGATCGTCTTGCGCGCGCGTCCCTCCTTCTCATACTTCTCGTACAGCGTCTCAAACTCTTCGCCCCAGCACTCGTACAAACCAGGAGCTTCATTGGGGCAGAACAAGCTCCACTTGCCGTTGGCTTCCACGCGCTTCATGAAGAGATCCGGCACCCACAGCGCGTAGAATAAATCACGCGCGCGGTGCAGCTCGTTGCCGTGGTTCTTGCGCAGCTCCAGGAACTCGAACACGTCAGCGTGCCACGGCTCCAGGTAGATAGCAAAGGATCCCTTGCGTTTACCTCCTCCCTGGTCCACATAGCGAGCGGTGTCGTTAAACACTCTCAACATAGGGATGATTCCGTTGGAGGATCCATTGGTGCCCCGAATGTAACTGTTCGTAGCGCGGATGTTGTGCATGCTAATGCCAATGCCACCAGCCCACTTGGAGATGCACGCACACTGCTTCAGCGTGTCGTAGATGCCCTCAATGGAATCGTCCTGCATAGCCAGCAGAAAGCACGACGACAGCTGCGGACGCGGCGTACCAGCATTAAACAGCGTGGGCGTCGCGTGCGTGAAGAACATCTGCGACATGAGCTCGTACGTGTGCAGCGCCGCCTGGATGTCGCTCTTGTGGATGCCCAGCGCCACGCGCATGATCATCTGCTGCGGACGTTCCACGACCTTGCCGTTCACGCGGAAGAGGTAGCCTCTCTCCAGCGTCTTGAAGCCGAAGTAGTCGTACTCGAAGTCCCGGTCGTGGATGATGGCCGAGTTCAGCTCGTCCTTGTTCTGCATCACGAGCGCGAACACGTCGTCGGCGATGAGCGGCGCCGCCGCGCCCGTTTTCTCGTGCGTGTTCTTGTGGAACACCTCGATGTTGTCGCTGAAGACCTTGTTCGTGTTCTTGTGCAGATTGGAGACTGCGATGCGCGCCGCCAGCTTGGAGAAGTCCGGGTGCTGCGTGCTCTGGTACGCGGCCGTCTCAGCGGCCAGTTCGTCCAGCTCCGACGTGGTTACGCCGGGGTACACGCCTGCCACGACCTTCTGCGAGATCTTGACGGCGTCCACGTAGTCCGGGTTCAGGCCGTAGCAGAGCTTGGTGATGCGCGCCGTGATCTTGTCGAACTTGACCTCCTCGGAGCGTCCATCGCGCTTGACCACGTACATTTTGGAGAGGAAGGAGATCTGTGCGCGAGCCGGCGGATTGAAGACTGACGTTTCGGTTGGGTGGGGCGGAGGAGCGCGTGGGAAACGAGTTAGGATTGGAGGAAAAGGTAATTCACGGAGATGTTGGATTGGATGAAAATATTTAAGTGGAAAATGGCCAATGAGAAACGAGGGTGCGTGCCGGATGCGTGTCAGCCTTTTGGCGGGGTTTTCGAAATAAGATGGGGCTTGGCGCCAAAACGTGTTAAACAGGATAAGATCGAGTTCGTTAAACGGGATAAGACCACCTAGGAGATGCAAGTGTGTTCAGTGTGATATCCGGATAGGTTGAGTGCGTCATGGAGAAGAAGACAAAAATATGAACACCACAAAGTTAGCCATGCTTTTCACGTGTCAGTCGTTGTATTATTTTACTGATGACGTCTTGAATCTCTACATGTACCGGTAGAGGATCGTAGTCAACGCTCATTGCAATCGGCATCACCGCTGCCGCAACACTGCCAGCAGCACTCCCAGCAGTAACATTCGGTGATATCGTGGGGGCTGAATACGTCCAACACGACCCGGTAGTAATGGCGCAGTGCTGTAGTTTGAGGTTCATTCAAAACTACAAGCACAAGCAGGTGTTGCAGATTATCAAACCAGACATAATCTTTCGTTGGAAACACGACTACTTTCATCATGCTTTATACAAACGTTAATAAGGACACTACTTCACTGCTTAGCGGCGGCGGTGTCGGTTGAAACGGAGGAACAACGCACCAATGACGAGGATCTGCAATACCACCGAGTAGCCCGCCAGGATAATCATGTCTTGCCAGACGTTCACATCGTCCATGCCGTACTGCTTGAGCAGGTCCCACGACTCGGTAGTGTTCACCTGGGAGAAGTGTTCGTACATGAACGACTCGAACGAGTACGTGTGGAAAGCGATATAGTAGCCCCACTTCCAGTACACGGGCATGTCTGCGAACGGCACCATGAAGCCTTCGCAAAGCATGAACATACCGAAAAGACCGGCTCCGAGTGCGATACCCATAATGTAGTGCGGCACTGCTGCACCGAGCAGGTGCATCAACGACTCAGCGGCGATTAGCGACAGCGTCAGGTTCAGAAGGAACATCCCGAACGAATTGACGTGGGCCAGGAACACGACAATGGCGGACGCGAGTACCGAGATGATTAGGATACCTGGCAACGAAGCCAGCAGGTTCGACATCGTGTAGCCCGTCAGAGATAGCGCGTACGAGCGCATTTCACGCTCCATGACTGCGCGGTGCTCCAACAGAGCTGGCAGAGCAGCGACAGACATGAACACCAGGAAAGCTTGCACGTAGAAGAGCAGCGGTACGATGGAGGCGTCCTTGAGATCCTTGTTCGAGCTCAGGTACATGGTTCCCACCATTAGCGACAGCAGCACGTACATCATCACGCGCAACCAGAAGACACCGGGATGCCTCCAGTTGTTGGTCAGGTTACGCTTGACAAGCACGAAGAACTGGTCCATCGGCCACGGTCGCATGGCCTTAAGCAGCTCCGGGTTTGCCAGGTGATCCCGGCGAGCGCGGTCTCGCACAACATCAGCACGAAGACGTTGTGGCTCAGTGCCTTCCTTCAGCGCTCGGACAAACGGCTCAAGCTTGAGACCGTCGTGGAAGTTGGTGTTCACCAAGTGGACAAAATATTCAGCCGGGTTTGTGTACATCGGACACACGTAGCCCATGGCGAAGAAATGGGCAATAGCAGCATTGGTGGGTCCGCTGTACACGAGCTCGCCGCTACTCAGGATGACCAAGTTTGTAAGCATGCCGTAGATAGACGACGAAGGTTGGTGAATAGTGCACACGACGTTCTTTCCGCCTTCCTGGCACAACCGTTCAATGTACTGCATGACACCACGAGCCGAAGAAGAATCCAAACCCGAGGTAGGTTCATCCAGGAGAAGGAGTGCAGGGTCCGACAACAGCTCCAAAGCGATACCAAGACGCTTACGCTGGCCAGACGAAATACCCTTGTGGAAGACGTCACCCACACGGGCGTTGGCACACGTCCGCAGTCCCATGGCGTCGATCACATCCTGAACACGAGCTTCACGCTGCACGGGGGCATGTGTCCAGGCAGACTCAAACCGGCACCGATCTGCAGGGTCTCCAGAACCGTGAATGCTCCGAGAAAGGCCATGTCTTCGGACACGTAGTTCATGATGGAGTGGAACGTCCGCAGGTCACGCGGTTGTCCGTTCACTTCTACGAGCCCTTCAAGGTGCACGCCCGAGCCTCCCGACGGCACTCGGTCCGCGAGCATATCCAGTAGCGTCGTCTTACCGGCTCCCGAAGGTCCGAGGATGGCCGTCAGCTCTCCGGGACCCGATCGTCCCCAAACGTTGTTGAGGATTTTACGGGGCTGCTGTCGCTCGAACTGCGCCTCGAGCCCCGACGGACCCGGAGCCACGCTTGCTGTTATTGCGCAGACGCGCGAGCTTCTTCTCCTTAGGCTGGATGAAGTACGAAATGTGCTGCCAACTGATGGAGCACGTCTGCAGCGCCGCACGTTGGCGGAACCCCTCGGTCGAAAGCTCCGAGTTGGCGTCGAACAACGCCACCTTGGGCTTCACCGGCACGTTGTTGTTGCTGAAGGTGTGCGGTGCCGGACCTGGTCCTTTGAGCGTGTCCAAGTTCCCGTAGGACGCACCGGGAGACATCAATCCGCTCTGTTCGAGTGCGGCGCGACTGCGTTCAAGTTCGGCGCGGGACATGGGAGCACCGAGCACCGCTGTAGGCTCCGATCCATCCGAGCTCATGGGCGTGTGGCTCGAGTTGGAGACCTGTCGAAGCACGGGAGGCCTGTCCATTTGAAGGTACCGTCCAGAGGTTTCGAGTCGACACTCGAGACGCTGTGTCCAAGACGGTCTTTTCCGTAGTGAACGCCTCACATCGTCGGGCACGCTCTCGAGGCCTGGTAAAGAACAGGGTCGACACGGACGAGGCCCAGATGCCGTGGACAGTGCGCTCGACTCGACACCTGGATAATGCGTTGTGGCGTTCGGTGCGTAGACCTGGCCAGGTGATCGAGGGTGATTGGCAAAAGTCTCACCTTGCGCCGCAGAGCACGGGCGTTCGCTGATGGCCATGATGAGCCGCCTGGTCGTTACTGGAGCCCCTGCAGATCAAACGCGGTGGCGCCGCCGGGAGGGGAAGGTCGAGCGGCGGACCACGCCAGCGTCAATGCTGCTGCGTCCGACTCGGAGATCATGGCGGCGATCACGGATCCCACCAGTGCCTGATGCAATTGCA
Organism: Phytophthora hibernalis; assembly: GCA_012656075.1. Taxonomy (NCBI): domain Eukaryota; phylum Oomycota; class Peronosporomycetes; order Peronosporales; family Peronosporaceae; genus Phytophthora; species Phytophthora hibernalis. The sequence goes on along the minus strand of JAAKBF010000282.1, from coordinate 389,052 downwards.
GTTGCAATTGCAGCAAGTTGCATCGTCGGACAGCAGGTGGATGCTGTAGGGTGTTCAGTGATGAGACCAAGCACACTTCTGGTACCAAGCTAAGAACGCTGGGCCTTGTGAATGGTGCTGGCAGCAAGATGGCGTGTGCTTCGCGATAAATGTTTGCATGTGGCGGATCTGGACTCCATGCACAATCAAGCACCTGGAGCCAAAGGCGCGTGAGTAAGTTGTACTTTGAGGCGTAGCATACTCGTTGTCACCGCATCAGGGTGAGCAGCAACGAATGTTAACTAGCAGCAACGAATGTTAACTAGCAGCTACGTGAAGTACAGGTACTAACTCCGAAACGGACAATCGGACTCGTTCGGCATGGAGTCCATGCCGAACGAGTCCTGATGGAGAGCATTTTCGACTTGTTTTCACCAAATGCCGCACGAGCCACAGGTCCTCTTTAGTGTTGGGAAGCCCATTTTCCCATTACACACTGGCCGGTTCAAGACTGTGATAACTTATCACTGATAGGTGGTGGCCACCCCGAGATTCGAGCCGGGTTCCCGTGCAAACGGGGTTGAACGCGGTACAGCGCTGTACATTAGCCTAATGGTAGCGTAACGTCGTTGCCAATGCCATTGACAATCAGGACTCGTTGTTGACCACTCCAGCGGTGTTCAGGTCATTCAGTTATTATACAGGTTGTGGTGGTTGGTTCCTACGCCGGCGACACCCCATTCGAGCCGTTATGTATTCCATGGCACTTGGATTCCAAGTTGGAACCAGCGTCCGTAATTGTATGACAGGAACAATCACCGCACTGTCCAATACCGTGTCCTTGTAAACTGACACTGTCGGCGGTCGGCGGCTTGCTTTCCATCGTCGCGTCGAGGCCCCATCCAATTGCTCCGCTGACACACGTCACTCCAGTGGAGTGACTCCACCAAAGTTTGCCTTTCCAAGTCAAGTGTCGACTCGATACATGTCCACTGCTCGACTTGTCCAAGTGATCGCTCTTGGAGTTCACAACCGAAGAGCAAGACCAAGCAAGCTCTTGGCGGTCAAGTTGACCCTAAAAGTCTGTCGTTGTTGCGCGGTGTTGAAATGTGCGGGCAGATTCCAGTGGTGGTCCCGCTCAAAGCTCGGAGGAAGGGGCGGTGAAGATGGTGGTCTCTCTTCCTTGGACCTGGTGAAGGTCCGCATTGTGCTTTTACCGTCCGCGAGATTCAGACCGATGCGGTTGCCTGTGAGCATCTTGCGACTGGAAAGTGGCAAACACGGTGCACAAGAATCGGGTGACGGCGGAAAGCGAGCGCCAGGCTATTCCCCATCGCGCAAATCTTCAAGGTCACCTTGTCGAGTCGCCGACCTGCCGGTCTCACCGAGATCGAGCACTAAATTTTCAGCAGGCAAAGATCGTTTCAGGCCTGTGTCGTCGTCTTGCTCGACAACATCGCTCAACTTCGACGTCTATTGCACCATTTCGAGCCCAAGATATGGATGGAAACTGTGCCATTATGTTGATTGACGTTGCACTGGCAGATGCTCGGCCATGTGAGCGGAGCTACGCGGTTATTATCTAGAGGGCTGGTCTTAAAGGGTTAAAAGTCGTGTAGCCTTCCTGCAGTACACGCATAACTCCACCCTGTTCTAAAGAAGCACTGAGGGCGAGTCCAGGTGGTTAGGAAGTTGCCTCGGTGTGTCCCAAAATCACAAACGAGGCTCCAGAGTCTTCAAAGAGTGCAAGTTCTTGTCCTCTTCCGCAAACTCCAGGCGCTTCTGGGCCTTCATTAGCATTCGCATCTCACGCTGATTGTCTTCGTCGATTTTCAGGCCCTTGTCGATCGGCTTGAACGCGTCCTTTCATCCAAGTTCAGCACCGTAAAATAACTATAATAGCAGCAGAGACGGAAAACAGGAGTCGTCAGGCTGCGAGTTCGAACCAGCACCCAAGGAGATTAAGCGTACCCGCTGTGGGACTTGCGCTCGCCACCGTCAACGATAGGGTGAACGAACACCTCGACTTCAACCTCTAGACGATACCGACTACCATCCAACACCAAAAAGCAAGCGGTTAGAACACAAATTGTTCAAGGCCACAGCATAAATCCACGCAGCCCTCACCGAACGTTGACAACCCGGGCGCGCGCCGTCACGATATCCGAGATGGAAATCGGCAGCTTGAAAAGCACGCGGTTCATCGCAATAGTCACCATTTTCTCGGATTTCGTGAAATTCTGGGCGCAATACAGCGCCGCTCGGTCCTGCACCACCACCAAAAGCACAAAACGTAAGAACCTCCTCCTCCTAAACCATCCACCCACCGTACCATCCACGTGAGCAGGTCTCCACCAAACACCGTCTCGTTGATATTGAGGTTGCGCGGCAAGAACCAGTTGCGCACTTCGATCTCCGTCTCACTCACGGACACGTACTGGTCCTTGCTCTCTCCAGGCAGCAGGTCTGCGTTCTTAATAAAGGGAGTTTATCCACAGCCTCCTGCTCCTTCCTCCACCTCTTGGCCAGCTGTTTGCGCTGGTTCGCAACTTCTCTCATCTTGAGGCAGTAGTCGGCTTTGTCAGCGTCAAAGAGCTGCGGAGACCCTTCCTGGGCCGTCCGAAGCGGTTGATGGCTACCATCGTGATGAGCGCGTCGTGTGTGTGCTGGAACGTGCCGGAAGGGACGTCGTGACGATAGCCACTCACCTGTACAGCCATGGACGAGTTGCTGAGGCCAATGACTTCCCCTCGACGCGCACCAGGTCTCCGTGGAAAACGGGCTTCACCAGGTCCACGCGGTCGAAGGAGATGGTGGCGGTGGGGCCCAGAGACACCCTGGAAGAAATAGTTCCAGCCAGCACGTCCATAAGCTCCAAAATGGGGCCTGTACGCAGCCATCTTCCCTTCTGACTCTCTTCACCCTGTCATTTCACGCACAATTATGAGTTTCTAGAGGTTAAAGTCGCAGATAACGTGCAGCGTACGATGATGTCCGTGAAGGCCAAGCGCGTGTCCTTGGCGCGCACTTGGGCGGGCATACGCCGCATGCGCCACGCGTCCTGCGCCGTGCCCAGCAGCTTCTTGAGCACCATCGTCGACTGTCACCTCACTTGGTGGCTCATAATGCGGAAACCCAAACTAACCAGGCATCAACGACTTAAGTACGTTTTGGGTAGCTATCGCTTAATTTTGGGTGGGTTGAACCGACCATCACTCTGCGATTCCATTCCGCATTCCGATGGCTTCCGCATCGACTTCTTCTTCCGCGTCGGCGCTGCACGTACTGGACCGGCGCGACGTGCAGCGCATCTGCAGTGGTCAGTCGGTGGTGGACCTGGCGACGGCCGTCAAGGAGTTGGTGGAGAATGCACTGGACGCCGGCGCCACGCAGATCGAGGTGAAGCTCAAGGAGAGTGGGTGCGACGCCTTTGAGGTGAGCGACAACGGCGCGGGTGTCGCGCGCGATAACTACGCGTCGCTGGCGAGGAAGTACTACACGAGCAAGATCAGCAGCTTCGAGGACATCGAGCACGTCGCGTCCTTCGGCTTCCGGTGTGTTAAATTATTTTATTTTAGTAGAAATTAGAATTTATGTTATTTTGTTTTTGTAGAGGAGAAGCGCTGAGCTCGATCTGCGAGCTGGCGGCGAGTTTCTCGGTGGTTACACGGACGCAGAATCAGGCGGTGGGGGCGCTGCTGGAGTACGACTCGAGCGGGACGCTCGTGAAGGAGACCAAGAAGGCCAGACCTGTGGGAACTACCGTTGTCGTGGAAAAGCTCTTCAAGCCTCTGGCGGTCCGGTACAAGGACTTCCAGCGGAATATAAAGAAGCACTACGCCAAGTTGTTGAAGGTGCTGCAGGCCTATGCTGTTAGCTGTGCGAACGTCAAGATCTGCGTGTTTAATATCACAGGCAAGAACGCCACTCGTCATGTTGTGCTGGCTACGCAAGCGCATCAGACGATGGGGAGAACATCGCCAACGTATTCGGTACCAAGTTTTTCAGGACGTTAGTGCGCGTGGACTTCGAGCTGCGTGGTAGTGTGAAGAAGGAGGCGAGTGATAAGAACAGCGCAAGTGATGACAGTGAGAGCGAGAAGTGTTCTGAGCTGGAGGAGGACAATTTGAGTGGACAGATGCGCAAGGTGGAGGGGTACGTTTCCAAAGTTGGTGCTGGGGTCGGCCGAAGCGACAATGACCGGCAATTCTTCTTCTTCAATGGTCGACCATTTGATTTGCCAAAGGTATGGACAATATTTGAGCAGTTGGAAGGGAGTTATAGACGTCTAACATGTGTTATCCTTTTGGTGCTAGATGGCCAAGACGCTGAATGAAGTGTGGCGCCAATACGAAATGAAGCAGAAACCGGCATGTGTACTGAACTTTCTTCTTCCTCTTGGTGACTACGACGTGAATGTTACTCCCGACAAGCGCGAGACCTTTGTGAAACATGTTCGTGTGGCTTCTCTCCGATCAGAATCTACGTTTTTGCAGGAAACTAACCTTCATATTTGCTTTACATCTAACTCAATGTTTAGGAAGCAGAAATTATCGACGCCTTCAAGAGAGGTCTGAACGCGTTATACGAGCCTAGCCGTGGACTTTTACAGTCCAGCCGTTGATGACAACCTTTGCTCGCGTGGCAAAATCTGAGGAGTCTACTGCCAAGCCAATCCCCTCATCGCCAGGCCAAAAAGACACAGTCATTGAACGGTCTGGGCGTTTGCTTGTTGTAGAAAGTCGAGAAGGTGACAAAGATATATCAATGGATACTGGCTCACAAGGCGAAGCAGCTCCAGATGACTCGGATGTGTCTGTGCTGCATAGACCAAAGCATGTAATTGTTGAAGTCTTGCAGCCAAAGTCCCACAATGATCAAAATGCTGGCGAAATCGAGGAAACGATACCGGCGTCGTTGCCAAAAAGAAGTACTCCATCCCCACCTTCATCACCAGAATCGGTCGTCTTGGACTTGCGGAAGCCGGCGAAAAGGCAGAAACTATACTCCTCTTTGCCGTCAGAATCGACCCCTTCAACGCCGGAGGAGCACGTGTGGTCTATCGACGAGATGCTCAAGCAGCGTCAGCAGTATTTCGAGGAAGAAATCGAATACAAACACAAGCGCAAGACAAATCGTCTCAAGATTCCGAAGGTGTGCTCGACCTCGGCTGATAATAACGATGTTGGGATAGACAATGATGTCGCAGCAGCAGCTTTACAACGCGTGCTGAAAAAGAGGATTTCAAGCGCATGGAGGTTCTTGGTCAATTCAATCTTGGCTTCATCATTGGCAAGCTGGACAACGACTTGTTCATCATCGACCAGCATGCAAGTGACGAAAAATTCAACTACGAAACCCTACAACAGACTACAATCATGCATCAGCAGCCTCTTGTCCGACCACTGATGTTGGAGCTGACAGCTGGAGAAGAAATGACCATCTTGGACCATCTAGACGTGTTTGCGAAGAATGGGTTTACCTTTTGGTAGACAAAGACGCCCCGACCACACGGAAGTTGAAGCTGCTTTCGTTGCCTTTCACGAAGCACACGCAGTTCGGCACCGAAGGTACGTAAGCTCACGCCACGCTGTGAAGGAAGCATTCTAATCCAATGTCTCTTTCAGATATTCGCGAGCTGGCATCGCTGCTAATGGACGCACCGTTGAATCCATCCATTATCCGCTTGCCTAAAGTAATGGCAATGTTTGCGTCGCGAGCGTGCAGAACTTCGATCATGATTGGGACGGCACTGCACAAGGAGGAGATGCAAAAGGTTTACTGCACTTTGTGACGCTATCGAGCAAGCTAGCGTGGCCTCTGACTTTTTGAAACCTTGTGCCCTTGTCGTCACAGATCGTTCGCAATCTTTCGGGCCTGGACCAACCGTGGAATTGTCCACACGGGTAAGCCTTAAACTGAAGGGGCCATCTATATGCTGCTTCTGATATCTAACACGTGTGGTCTTGTCTGCAGCCGCCCTACCCTTCGCCACTTAGTCGATCTTGTTCATCTCGATGATAACAACAACAACGAATGAACGCGAGATTTCTTTTGTACTTCGAAGTAATCAAGCACGCAGTCCCGTCGGGCCAGCGCGTGAGTGTGAGCCACTTTCATGTAAGGATATCAGAATAATTATCTAGCTTCGCCGCGTCTTAAGGCGTTGCCCCATTGGGCGCTGCAGGAACTTTGTTGCTGGAGGTCGAAGGTGGCAGCTGATTGTGATACTTCTCGCATAGTTTGTTGTAGGCATCCACGATGACGGGGTCGTTGACATCTCCGTGGTAATTAGTGTTAACAAACTCCGTCCACCGGCGAATGTCTTTCTCTTCGGGTGAGTGTGTGAAGCAGCCTCCTTCGCACTGACATACGCCGCCGTATTCTTTAGGCAGGTTCTCAGGTGCAACAAATTCTAACAGTGCTTTGGTGATATCCTTCTGGCCCCGTAGCACGTGAATACGCTCACGCGTTTTGGGGTTGACAAGGGGGATACAAGTTTCCAGATGAGGTTGAACCAGGCCGGTGGGTTAATGATGAAAACCTGATACACACGCTCCGGGTTGTACGTGGCAATCACCTCGCCCCATTTCTTCGTGTAGTTGACCACATCGCTCGACATGTCAGCCATTGAGATGCCCTTGATGTCGTAGATCTTGAGCATGTTTCCTTCTGGGAACGGCCGCGGGTCAATCACGTTCCACATGAACTCCATCATACGTACGTGGTGCATGACTGCCTCATCTTCCGTCACACCACGGACCGTGAAATCATGCAGCGCCTTCCGTTGACCACCTAGGAACTCGAAGGAAATGGGGTGCCCCAGTCTATCCTTCTTGTGGATAAAGTGTGTGAAGCACTCCTTCATGTCTGTCAACACGTACGACGGGCGTAGCAGAATTGTGTCTACGTCGTTTTCTTTTCGCCACTTCTTCGTGGCAGCGTAGCGCTCCTTCGCTTCCTCAACATCGCCTTCACAACCTGCTATGAAACGGGTGTCAAGCTCCAGTTCCTCGTGTTGCTCGTCTTCATCACCGTCAGACGAACCCTCGCTCTTTCCCATCGTGATCTCCACACATTCAACACGCAACTGCTGAGCCCGCGAGAACCTTTTCGTAGTAAGCAGCAAGCTGATACGCTCATGGAAGCGAGTAAGGAACAAAACGAGAGCTGACAGCCACGCCAGAAGCTCAAATGAACCGTTATCCATCGAGTTCATGACTGCTGCTACGGCTGCCAGGAACGAGGTCAGGCCCCAGAAACGTCGGTTGGTCTCCTCCGAACCTTCGAAACTGCCCATAGCCTTTTCCGTTCGGACGGAAACATGCAGCACGCGGTCATCGCGCGGGCCATTTCCCAAGGGCTCAGCCTCCACTACGACTGGCGGACGTCCCTTCTTACCACGAGCGAGCATCTCGCATGAATAGAGCGCCGTACCATTAGCCAAAGGACCATTCACATAAAATCGGAGAATGCTCGAGGGATACATCTCCACCAGGAAAGCTTCACCAACGGCCGGGTTGCTGATGACCACAGACTCCGGCAGTGAAGACTCGTGCTGGATAGTCACACAACTGATGCTGTTGTCCTCAGGCTGCGGACCACGCTGCAGCTTGAAGAGGGCATCCTGGAAGAGCTGCATGGCCTTGCGCAGCGCTACCGCGATCTCCGTGCACTGTTCAGGAGTACGTGCACGCACGCGGAACACTCGACCGTCCGCGCGGATCACTGTGAGGATGCGTGGGAACTGGTCGTTCACTTCAATGTGCAAAATATCCGACAGGTGAACTGAAGATCGCACCTCACCCAGCGCCATCGACGCCATCGTAGCAGAATCATCATCAGTAATAGACCCCGTCGCCTTAAAGCACAACATCTCCGCCGTCGTCAGCATGAAAATTCTCCACTTCCACAATGCCACGTTGGCGCTCATTCGACGACTCGCAAGCGAGCGTCCTCCCATCGTAAAAGTTCCGAGATACAGGATCTCGTCCATAGTGTTGTCCTGTTCCTCCAGCAAGCAGCTGTACAAGATGCCAGGCATGGCATTGGCGGTGCTGTTCACGAGGCCGCTGCCCAACGAGTTCAAGTTGAAACTTCCTCGACCGCTCACGTCAGGTGTTCCTGGAGTGCCGTCCATCGACGGCAGTCTGTCCTTCCCATGACCCGGCGGCGTCAACGGCGCCAAGAGCATCGGCATCCTCTCTCCAGTGAGCGGGGACAGCTCCGGGTCGCTCTCTCTCAGCAAAATTGGGGTTCGAGTTCTGTCTGGTTCTGGCAATCTTGGGGCTGCGGTATCCCGCTCGACGCTGCACCAATTGCCTCGTACACAAGTCGCACACTCGCACTTCCTTCATGATCCCCAAGTGGGGCAGCGGTACTTGGTTCTTACTGTGCACGCCACACACCGCCATGCCGCAATTGCGACAATGATGCTGCAATCCATAAAACCCCATTATCAGTCAATAAAACCCATATCAGACCTAATAAAGCCCAATTAAAAGTCTAATAAAACCCACCCGAACACGAAGCAGTCGAAGAGAGGCATTGCACACGTGACATTTCGAGTCTGCGCCGCTCTGCGGAGCCCCATCCAGCGACCGCTGACTGCTCCAGTCTCCAGATAGTACCGTGTCCTCTCCGCTGCTGTTTTGGCTGCCGTTGCTCTTGAAATGCGCCAAAAAGGCGGCTTTACGTCTCTGGAGCTCCTCGACCATCGACGATTCGGCTTCCCCAGCACTGGGCGACGCTGGAGATGGCGACGAAGAAGAGGACGAAGAGGCCGAAGGAGGTGCCAAGTCGGGAGCGCGATCGCGGGAGCTTTCGCGCAGGAATCGAGGCATTACGAGGCGTTCACCGGCCCCCATGGAGAACGATTACGACGCCGTGAGGAGGTCTTTTGCTGGCGTTCAATCACTTTGTGGAGTGGGGCACACAGAGGCCGGAACGTTGAGATGACGTGCAAGCGACAAGCGGATGTTTATCGCCAGACCTACAATGTTTCGATTGGCTAAAATACTTTATGGAGACAGGGACTGGAACTGTATTTTCGAATGTCCTTGCATATCTGTCTGTTTTGGTAGAGATGCTGATTGTTGTTCTGTATTTGATATGAACTGCAAGAATCAATTTCCTTCCTAATCACGCGAATGAAATTTCACTGAACCGATTGCTTTCGTTTAGGTGAAGTAAATGCAGTCCGTCCTCGTTTAATGGTAAGGATCCGACCTTTCGTCATGTCGCACGTTAACTTAGTCGGGATATTATTCAATGCGATATCCCTGGATACCGGTACATGTAGACTGTGTACTTTTATCGACAGGCAAGCCGGAAATCGATGCCTGTCGAGAGGTCTTGGTTGCCGATATCCCGCGAGTCACTCTTTTGCCAAGTGAGCCTCCGGAAAAACTATTGTATCGCGAGGTCGTGGAGATGTTCACGGCGACTGTCTCCAATGTCAGATGTTTACGGTTTCGACTAAGTCGATAAGTTTTATCCAATAGATGTAGCGTATCGGATATTTTTTCAACCAGTCAGTGCGTTTCAGCACCCACTTCAACTTGCCCTTGGTCAAGCACTTGCATTGCCTGCTGCACTTCCTGCACTCGACACTTTTATTTATCAACGCACCAGCGTGTTTGGCAACTAAAAATCAATTGCTATCGTAGCGCCGGCTGATTACCTGCTCCATCGCGCGTTGTCAACAATTCGTCGAACCCGCTCTCGGAGACGTTCATCTGTACTGTACACCGGCAGAGTCTGTTGTTCCTGTCTGCACAGCAGACAGGAATAAGCACCGCACGTCTACAGAGAGAAGGCTTTCATTTGGATATTGCTAGGACGATAGGTCCGTAGCTAGTATTGCACGATCCCGAGAACTTGTGCTGGCAAGCAGTCAGCTCGCGTGGAGTCGAGCACTGGCCCCGGTATTCTCGAGGGCTGCTCCATCGCAGAAACAGCCAGCAGAGGCCATTATAAGCAATAGGTCGCATGTGTACCTTGCAGTGCGGTTGACAGTATCGAGTGGATGAGAGGGTGGACGTGTTTGACCTGTGTGAGTCAGCAGACTGCGAGCGACTAGAGTTGCTAACCGCATCGCGTTAAACTTGCTAGTTGAACGCAGATGTTCATGTTAAGCATTGCAATGCAGACTTGTTGACCGTCGACAGATCCGTGCTGGTTTCCCTAACTGCCCGGTTTCGCGGAAAAGGTCTCGTCCCCGGACAGTCGTAGCCAGCTCATTTGCCTTGCTGCCGCTGGGCTGTTGCCAGCACCACCACCATGTTCTTCTACATTCGCATTCCCGCAGAGTCGGTAACACGTGCGCTAGTAGTTATCAAGGGGTGCTGGAGGACAAACAGAGAAAAACGGTGCGCCTTTCGGGGCGGTTAGCACAGTGAAAAACACGTCCTTTGTGGCACGTTGTTGCCGTCAGAGCAGTATGCGCGTGCGATTTGGGGGCTCCATGGGCGATAGCTGCATCTCGAGTAACACTCCGCTTGCACCAACTGCGTACGACCCATCGGACGGAATTTCAGTGACCTCGTCCGGTGTCGGGGATGCTATCGACAACGCTGACTATGAGGCTGGTCACGAGTGTAGTTTATCGACACCATCAAGTGAGTTGAGGTCTCCTTCGATCGCCATTGACGCCCACTACGATTGCCTGAATACGAGTACAGCCGACGTTCGAAGGGTGAGTTTGGAAGACAAGAAGTCCAAGTCGTTTGATTTCGCTGCGGAAGTCGAGTCCGCACAACGTCGTCAACGTGGTTCCTTACAGCAGTGTTCGATCAGTTGGCAACATGTTTCGTACACCATACAGCCCAAAAAGCGCTGGTTCCCAGGTCGGTTCGCACGCAAAAGCTCTGATCAACAACGACGGCTTGAACTCGAACATCGGCAGCCTCGGAAAATCCTCAACAACGTGTGGGGGCGATCGGGTCCTGGGGATCTAACAGCTATCATCGGTCCGTCTGGAGCAGGTAAAACTACGTTATTGGACATTCTCGCAGATCGTGTGCAACCAGGAGGTCCCGGAGTACGAGTCGAGGGCATTGTGGACGTAAATGGTCGACCTCGAAATCCACGCACCTTTCATTCGATCATGAACTACGTCTCGCAAGACATGGCATTTCTCGGGTCGTTTTCGGTTCTGGAAACTCTCCAAATCGCAGCAGGCCTTGGCTTGCCAAGTCACGTCCCCACTCTCACACGTGAATCACGCATACAAGACGTTATCGACGCCATGGGCCTACGGTCTTGTATGAATGCAAATGTTGGAGATGTCTTCCACAAAGGAATTTCATCGGGGCAGCGCAAACGACTGGGAATTGCAGTGGAACTTCTGTCAGATCCGGCGTTGCTCCTTCTTGACGAGCCTACTTCAGGTCTTGACGCTTCTTCCGCTCGTAGTGTCATGCAGCATATCGAAAGACTCTGTCATGAGGGTGGCAAGAACGTGATATGCACAATTCACCAGCCATCCTCTTCCGTGTACGAAATGCTGACGAACTTAGTGATCCTAAGCAACGGCGAACTTGTGTACTTTGGTCCAGCAGCAGCAGCTCTCACACATTTCTTCTCCTTGGGCTACGTATGCCCAATGTACTCCAATCCGGCCGAGTACTTCGTCAATTTGGTGAACGTGGATTTTCATTCCGGTTTACATCTTGAGCTTTTCGTCCGAGCTCTTGAGGAAGGATCAGAGCCTCAGCGTTTACGTGTCGATATAGCGCAAGATCGCTCGATGCGAGATGTGAATCTCATCAATTATGAAATGCTTCGGGCGTTGCGGCCCTCGAGACTTGATCAGTTTTGTGTGCTGTTACAACGGAATTTGACCAACAATTGGCGTCACCCCGGAGTGTTCTGGTTGCGGGTGCTCATGTACATTCTGCTGTCATTCATGGTCGGTACGATGTATCTGAGCTCCAACCAGAAAATCACAAGCGCTGCTATGGTTCCTCTTCTTTTCTACGTACAAGCATTTCTGGTGTTCATGTCCGTTGCAGCTTTACCAGCTCTTCTGGAACAACGAGCCGTGCTGGAACGAGAAGTACGGTCGCATTCGCTGCATCTCGCAAGTTACACCACTGCCAACCTCCTCGGTGCACTGCCCGGAATCACGCTTATCTCGGTGTTGGCGTCCATCATCGTCGTGTACTTCGCTCAGGTGCATTCGTTCGAGTCTTTCTTCCTGAACTTGACATTGTCACTCATCACTGCCGAGTCGATGATGCATCTGCTCGGTGCTGCCGTGCCGCACTACATCATGGGTATCGCACTGGGAGCTGGTCTCTTCGGTATGTTTATGCTTTGCGAAGGCTTCATGGTGCCGTACTCCGCGATCCCTGCCTACTGGAAATGGGGCTACTACCTCGCCTTCCACACGTACTCGTTCGAGTCGTTCATGTTCGAGCATTTCTCGCAAGAAAACACGAAAGAAGCGTGGGAACTGCTCAGGAGCTACGGAATGGAAAACGTCAACGTACCTCGCAACATGCTCATGCTCCTAGGATACGCCGTAGTGCTGCAGCTCATGGGCATTCTTGTGCTGGTCTTACGCTTTGGTCGCCTTAAGCACCATTAGCCTAATGAACAAATGTACAAACATGTAGACGAAGATAAAAGGGTTGTCATTGTGATCACCTCAAACAACAGGTCGGACTTGTTGACGCAAAAAACTAACGTGGAGCCGACCACTCGAGGCCATGCTGAAGGCGGTGATCGGTACTGCGAAGGATTTATGGCGTCTACGTCGAATGCCTGCCCAAGTGCGTCCGAAGGACACGCAGTCGGTCATCACCGATGTAATTGTACGATAACATGCATCTCGATCTCCACTGCAGTGCTTTTAATGTTTTTTCACCTGGTTTGCAGGGCGACGAAGGTCAAAAGGGTAAAATGCTGAGTACGGGGCCCATTCTCGCGCTAATGGACGTGGTGGCTGGATCAATTGCGTATCGGTAGGAAGTGATCGACGAATAATTGTCGATTGTCGAGAGCTTTCGAAATTCGACTAATATGTTTAAGTGTCTGGCAGACTGTCGATGGGGGCAGCAGCTACCATATCATTTGACCGCGTGGACTTGGTGAAGCCGGTGTTTCATGGAGACCACGTGCGACTGGAAGGGGAGGTCATCGGACTGGGAAACTCGTCTATGGCAGTGCAAGTAAAAACTTTTCGCCTCGATCTCGTGACTGACACGCTCCAACACACACACGACGCAATCATCACGATGGTGGCTATTAACCGGTTCGGGCGGCCACGGAAGGGCTTGCCAAAGCTGTTCGACGCGGACCATGCCGACTATTGCTTGAAAATGAGCGATCTTGCTAATCAACGGAAAGAGTTATCAATTCAGTGGAGACTGGAGCAAGATACAGTGGACGGACTCGCATTTGTAAAACAGTCAGATGAGAGTAAAGCCAACTACGTATCTGTGAGCGACACGGTGGTCGAAGTGCGCAACTGTTTCCTGCCTCGCAATCTCAATCCTCACGACACCGTCTTCGGTGGCGATTTACTGTCCTGGATGGTACGATTCCTTGGCTGAACCATGAACAAATTGCAGTTTGTCATTCATATTTTCCGTCGCAGGACAAGATCGCCTTGCACTGCGCTCAGAAGTTCACCAGATCCGAGAAAATGGTGACTATAGCCATGAATCGCGTGCTGTTCAAGCTACCAATTCGTATGCTCGACATGGTGAGAATGCGTGCACGCGTCGTCAATGTTGAGTAAGTGGACCATGAAGTTGAAGATGTTTGCAACCAAAAACTGACAGTTTACTGCTTTGAAGTCGTTTTCACCTGGAAGTTGAGGTCGAAGTGTTCATCCACTCGGTCATGGACGGCAACGAACACAAGTCACACAGCGGGTACGACCGATGTAGTTTTACATATTACTACTGTAGTACTAGTATTCATGATTTCACTACTTTGACTTGTACAATTTTGCCGTGTGTAGCTACTTCACCGTGCTCAAACTGGATGATAAGGACAAATTCAAGTCCATCGAGAAAGGCCTCAAGGTCGATGAGAGCAACCAGGACGAAATGCGAGTGCTCATGAAAGCTCAGAAGCGACTGAAGTTTGAAGGAGAGGATGCAAACCTGTACGCACTCAAGACGCGGATTTTGTCCGGCGAGTTTGCAGCAGATCGGCGCACGCACGAGTGAAGGCGCCGACAATTTGCAGATTCAAGTAGGAAGCATGAATCTGCTTCAGCTGAGCTGTCTCAAGACAACAAGTTGTAGTCGACACTATAAACCAAGGCTTTCATTGTTCAACATGAAGTACTTCGAAGTAGGAGACAAGACGAGGGTCGAGCTTTGCTTTATCATGCGGGCGAAGAGTTCTCTGGCTCTGCTGCAGGCTCCGATGCCTCCGCAATCACTGTCGTCATGAGCGGTGCAGTTGGCTCTTCAAACCCCTCGGATCCCTCGCAGGCTTTGTCGTATTCCTTCTCGCTGGTCTTCATCTTAATAGGGTCAAGCTGAGGAAGCTCGACAAACCGATCTCGTTGTGCTGCATTCTGCAGCTTCGTAAGTGTCCGAAGACCGAGCACAAACTCTCCAACAATGCAGAGGAGCAACACCGTCGATGTAAATCCAATGCCGCCCACGAACACCAGCCCTGCAGCACACGACAATCGAAACAGTTAGTACTCCTCAACGTCGCTCAATAGATACCCATCGTCCTTACCGACGTAGTGCCATGGTGACACCGGGTCGCAGTGCTCCAGCTCCACAGCCACCCTAATGGGTCCGTCATCTTGAGCCAAGTCGTCGTCACTGACGTTGGCCCACCTCGAGATCATTAAATTGTAGACCGTCGCCTTGGACAGTCCTTCCTGTAATTGGTAGCAGCTCAGCACGTTGTGGCACGCAGGGTTGTCTCCTAGAGGTGCCAAGCTGTTCGTCGTCTCATTACTTGAGTCCTGCAGTCTTCGAACACTTTGGTCGTCTTTGAGGTCTCTCGAGTCGTAGAAGAGCACCTCAAGTGGCTGGGGAGACGATGTTCATGGTATAACATGTGTGGCCGAAGAGGGTGAGCAGGAACCGCTCGGACTTGCCCAGCAGCAGCTCGTCTTCACACGGCACACGCACTTGACCGTTCTTGGTGCACGACCGAAGCGCTACAAGTCCCAACGTAGCACAAGTTGTCACTGCACACCCTTTCAAGACACGTGCATTACGACTGCCTACCGTCACCCGACCGCATCAGCACGCCCAGCACGAATACCAACCTCAACAGGTTCATGGTGAGACTCTCCAACGACTTGTGGTCTCACCAACGAGCGGTTCCAAATGAGCACCCGAACCGACGTGGTTGAGCTACAAGATCGCTTGTCTGACGCAGCAGGTGCACGTCACGCGATCGCCGCAGTGCCAATCCTCCAGGAGTCAAAGCTATCAACCGATCCAATGGTGGCGACTCAAGTGATGGAAGGCGACTCAATGGAGACCGTGCGCGTGTTCAAGTATGCGGCCATGGTGGTGCTGCTGGTGATCACAGTCGTGTCGGCCTTGCTGCCTCTGTGGGTGTCCAGTCACGGCACCCGCCGAGCACAGAACCTGCTGAGTCGGAAGCTGCCGTTCGCGACGGCCGGCGTCTTCCTGGGTTCCGGCCTGCTGCATCTGTTACCGGACGCCGTCAAGCTGTACGACGAGGTGGTGGCCGGCATGGAGACGCCGCCGCACTGGATGACGACGTTCCCGAGCGTCTACCTGCTCTGTGCACTGGGCTGCTCCATCGTCTGGAGCGTGGACCTGCTCAACATGGGCAACTCGGGCAAACTCATGGCTGTTGCGAGTGCTGCACGTCCCGATTGTACGTGTGTTACAGGTTGTGGACAAGTGATGGTGGAGTAACGGAGCTTTGGTGGAGCAGATGAGACCAGCATGTACCGAGTGCAGATCCCGTCGGTCACGTCGTTCGGGTGGCGCAGTCGCTCGGTCTCCGTGGACGGCAAGGAGCGGTTCTACTCGTGCTCCTGTGGCAGTGTACCGTCACCGTCGATCTTCCATCGTGCAGCTACGACGGAGGAAGGCAAGTGTCTTCTCACGCAGAGCGGCGTCAAGGTGCGATAGATCTCAAGGTCATTGTTGTGGTTCTTTGCTAAAGCGTTGGTGTTAGGTCATGAACAGTACGTCAGGGCCTCAGGTCGTGATGGAGTACGAATCTGCTGCCACGGAGCTGCTACAGGAGGATCATCAGACTGAGGAGGCCACAGTCAGCGAGCACATTGTGTTCTCCGGCGACAGGTACAACAACCAACTTCTCGGCAGGTGAAGCGGACGCTAACTCTTGTACTTGGTACCAGCTACTTCCTTCCTTATTTATTAGCAGCGCTCTTCTCAGTGCACTCGCTCATTGCTGGCTTTGCGCTGGGCGTCAACCATTCTATGAATCGGACAGCTATCGCCACCACTGTAGCCATCTTCAGTCACAAGGTACGCAGCGATTGGCTGGCCAAGTTGAAGTGAGCAGTTACTGAGTCATGGTGTTGAATAGTTCATCGAGGCCATGTCCGTGGGCGCCAACTTCGCCAAGGCCAAGAGCAGCATCGCACCCCAGCGATCCATTGCTGTACTTACACTCTACAGCTGCATGACGCCGCTGGGCATCTTCCTGGGTATGGTACTGTCCGAGTCTCTCCGTGGTTGCAGCGCACTAGCCATGGAGGCCGTGGCGCTGAGCATCGCGGCCGGCAGCTTCATCTACTTGGCCTTCCATGAGCTCTCGGAGGAGAACGCGAGCCAGGAGACCAACACCGCCGAGAAGCTCGCGCTCTTCTCCACAGGCATCTCAAGCATGGCCGTGCTGGCCGCCTGGGCGTAACAGCAGGAGGCTTGGGGTCAACAGACATTCGGACGATCGCCACTTGGTATGGGAGACCACACAGAGCCTTGTCGTTAGTAACGGAACTAAAGAGTACAATGCCATAGATGTGAAGGTCGAGTCGTCGTGCTGGTCGTGCACTTTGGACAGGCAGATGCAAATGCAGCCATCCATGCGCGCTCCCATCGGAGGTCGCAGTGCCCAGTGACATGACTTGCTAGAATACTTCAGCACAGTAGCGGCGTCCCCATCGTGCGGCTCGAGTGTCCGGTGCGGACAGAGCTCGGGCTTGGCACAGCTTTCGTCGCTGCAGGCCCGCAGAAATATCAACTTTCAGTTTTCAGGGATGGATTTTCACCTGTGAAATGGCGGGCAGCTCGCAGTGGCCACATGCGGCCTCGCCGAGGCCCTCGGTGGCGTCAGTGTCCACCATGTGCATCGAGCTGCAAGCACCGGGATTCTCGCGTTGGGGCTGACAATGCAAAAATTGACCCAGCTGGGCTCAAAATACTGCTCGCATTGTCAACGTGAACAAGAAAATCGAGGCGACAACAATTGCCGCGTGGAAAATGTTGTTGGAGCTGCTGCAACCAAAGCTTGGACTCCGCCCGGTCTCTTTGAAGTTGCATTTCTCCGGACAGAGCATGAGCTTTCGCGCCACGAAAGACGACTTGGCTGCAATCGACGACCACGACAACGTCAAGGCGCGGACAGATAAGGGGCGAAGTGCTGCCATTTGTCCCATCGCCGCTCTCTTTGCGCGGCAACGAAACGTGCTGCTGCAGACCCTTTTCGGCGTTCAGAGCAGCCTTGCCTTTGAGCAACCTCATCAGAACGTTGCAAAGTTGCAAGGGTGCCTATCGATCGAGCCGGCACCGCTTTTCAGCGGCAGCTTGGCAACAATACATGCAGACTTTTGCCATATATTTTACCCACGCGTGAATATGAGGATGTCGGAGCTGCAGCCATCGCCGTAGCTTCAGCAAGTTTACCGCATCAAGTTCATTAATAAATCGACTAACTCTGAGCAATGCCGAACGTTACACCTCCGCATCCGAATGGCGATCAAATCTGAAAATTCGAATGAGTGGGGTACTGTTTATCAAAGGCTCTATAGATCAAAAATTGTATCACATCCCGCGAAACCAGATCATTTTTTACAGAGCAGATTTAACAGGGTATTTGTAGTGCAAGGGACTTGAAAGCTGCCGGCATAAACTTCACTTTTGGCAGTTTGATGATGATCGCGCGAGTTTATCATCAGGTGCATAAACCGCCGAGAACTGACGCCAGCTTCATGGTGCACCGTATCAGCAGCTCCGGTGTCGTGCCTTCGATTTGTCTTGTTTGCCAGTCCGCCGGCGGCACCAAGCCGATGCCTCGCTCTATGCTGTCTGCACCATTGGCATTGCTCCAGGAGATCGCGTTGCCTCGACGGCAGAGGCAAACAGGCGCTCGAAGCTCTTGCCCTTATCGCCGCCTGTTTGTTGGAGCCACGTGTGTGCCAAGACTTCTTCGAGTCCAAACTCCTATAAATTCCAATCGCTTGTCCAAAATCCATCGTTTTCTATAGAATTGGTGGAATTAGGAATCCCGACTATTCGTAGAAGTCATCATCAGGTGCGAGGCCGAGTTGGCGGGGCTTGCGTGCAAAGGTTCCGTTGTTTTCCGGCGCAGGGCTTCACCTTCCCGTTACGTGTACCTAGCGCCGAGATAAGAGGGCTGGGAAAACCTGAAGTCCTGCAGCTCTGCATCGGGGCTCATCGGTCCGTATGACACGTAGCCTGCCACCAGCCGCACCGCGCCACCGAGCGAGAAGCAGGACAGGCAAGCGAGTCGACGACCGTTTCTCGCAACGTCGGGGACATTGTCCCGGACAAGTCGGCAAAGTCAACACCAAGACGCGGCAGCTGGAACCTCAGCCTTAGGCCTATTCCTCACCAAGTGCAAGTCCAAATGTTGGCAAAAGATCCGAGAAAGTGTCATATTTCAGCATACAAACGATCAGTCAACCAATCCGAAAAGAAAACCACGTGGTGACAGAATCCACTTTCCACGTTTAACTCTGGCGATCGTGCTGCAGACAGGTGGAGAGACGCGCGCTCCACACAGTCACACCAGTCCATCAGATGTGCGCTGTCGTGTGTTGTGGGTCTCTGAGTGAAGTCTCCACTTGGTTGGCATTGCACATTTCGATCACTTCTGCAGCAGCTTCTTCCGCCTATAGCAAGCAGCGAGCACCAAACAACTAGCAGTCGACACTATTTGAGACTGCCTACTTCCACACGAAACTACTACTTTCCACCACTACAAACTTCTACAATGCCGTACGAAAGCTTCACGTCGCAGCAACAGGTGGAGATCACCGAAGTCGTGCAGGACTTGGCCACCAACGCCTGGATGTATGTGCTACACGTCCAGCGTGGCAACACGAGCACGCACTCGTCCCCACGTGGACCTGTGGAGGAAGGTTTCAGCCACGAGTACGTCATCAGCCACCGTTTCAGCGAGTTCAAGCAGCTCCACGAGACGCTGGTGCCCGTCATGGGGGACGCCCTCACTCCACTGCCGGCCGACGGTCTCATGACACTCATCCTGGCCGACAACCAGGCGCTGCTGGACGAGCGACGCCAGGTATTGGCGCAGATCGTCATGGACGTCCTGCACCACCCGGTGGCGCGCGACCTGCCGGACGTGCTCGAGTTCCTGGGTCACGAGTCCCTCAGCGCCAAGGTCATGGCGCCGCTGTCGGGTCAGTGCACGGGCTCCATCCGCAAGACGTCGAGTCCTGCCTGGACGGCGCTCAACGGCTCGTTCCGTTCGTCCCTCGTGTCGTTGTAGATGGCATTGGCACCAACCACACTCAAAGGCACCATCGAGTGCTGAGGGTAGTATTTAAACCATGATTGTAGAATAGCAGTAGACAAATGTCAATGAAGAAGTCAACCAATTTGCTTTGAACGATTGTAGTGGTGATTTATTTGATGCATGGCCAGTGTTGCCTTGAAAGTGGCAAGTTGGATGAATAAGTTTGTGGAGTCGTTGCAACTTGCGTGGAGACGAATGCATTTGAAGCGGGCACGTAATTCAGAGAACGAATGGCTACACTGGTGGACCAGCACTATCGAATCGATCGATAGTATCGATCGTATGAACCCTTTCAGGCACCCACGTTGAAGGCAACTTTGGGTTGCAACAGGCAAATCGATCGCCAGCGAAGAGCACCAGACGGCATCTTCGAGGCTGTTTGTTTTCCACTAATATACTATAGTGGTAGTCAGAGTTGGATACAAGAGCTGAACGAGCGTGAATGCAACAGAATGCCCAAGCTTGTTTGCTGCCGTGCAGACTTGATGATTGACTTGCGCTTTTTTTAGGTTTTAAAAAAGAGGACGTAAATAAGAAACATCACCCCGAGGGTTAACTGCGACTTCTGTCAAAGCCTTGAGAGGAAGCTCAATCCAATGTAGCTCAGCCCTTGGGCTGAGCTTCGGCCAGGAATGCAGTGAGGGCGAGAACACAGACACAGCTCGATGTTGAGCAGTCATAAATTCGCAACGGTTTCTCGACGTAACGTGGTCCGAAAGATTTTCGGTGCGTCGCGAGCACGATTGCTGGGGCGAAACATCGATCGAATGCAGAGCAAGACGGAGCTCGTCATGGATGGACTTCATGAAAGTAGCTGTCGACAGTAACGACGCCAGCACGGCTCTCCGATGTTGTCTGCTGCTAGACGATAGCAATGCCGATCTGAGAACGGTGGAGTCGCTACATGTAGCAGCAGGCTGCTGCTGCCAGCAGCTACAGGCTGGAGCGTCCGGCTACAGAGAAACAACGTGCAGCCCAAGGATACCCACACGAAGGACGATGAAGTTCATGAGATCCGATTTGCGTTCCGGGGAACTTTCCAATTCGGCAGATCCGTCAACGATCTCAAGCCTAACGTGGCGCCTCATCACGAGCTTTGCTGCACTCGGAGCAGCCAATTTGGCACTAAAAAGAATTGGCAGTCTGCCCATGTAATACATGTACATGAAGTATTGCGTTGCGTAGGCTCCGGCGACAGTGGCGCCGAAAAATCACGAGGTCGAGTGCATCTGTGCGTTGGTTCTTTGTCTGGCGTTGAAGTGGTCTAACATTTGACTTTGACATTGAACTCTTCTGTCAGACTGTCAGTGTGAGCACCTTGCATTGTCTTCTGCTTATGCTTGCCATCGCCACCGCCTTCGGGCCCAGGAAGATCAGAGCGAGCGCTGCCTGTGCTCGAATTTCGAGCCTCGAAGGAGATACGACAGGTTGGCCGTCTCAATAATGTGAGCAACGCGACGACGTCGAAGTTTGACGTCGAAAGGGCGCGAGATCCAAGCAGCAATTTCTGAACTTGTCCTGTGACCGTGCAATGCTGGCCTGCTGCGCTGTCCTGCTCCGAGGTGTTGTCGGACAACTTGTCCGCCACGCTGACCGTGACGAGATCATCTCGCTGCGTGACAGCAATTATCACCAGCAATTGCAATGTTAGGCAAATACACCAGGCACATACCGGTACGCGTCGTCCGACCTCGCCAGGCTGGCGGCCAGCGAGTCGTGACCGCGGTCAATATCTTGGCGCAGGTGAGCTCTGGTGTCGTGCGCGTTCCAGATCGGCTCCTGATTTGCGCGAGGCGGGAAAATCAGCTCCGGGGCCGGAGCTCCACCGCTCGGAGCCGCGCACGCCAGCGCCGCCCTGGGCGCCCCAGTCTATGCAAGCGCTCGCTTCAACGCGCGGGCCGACATAGTCAACACGCGCCCGCCCATGCGCGAGGCTTCATCAGTACATGTAGCGGTTGCTGGTGGAGACTCCGTGCAGCAGCAGCAGCCTCTGTATTTTGCCGCACCATCCGCTGCTGGCAAAGTGAACGCACGCACTCGCCTGTCCCGAAACTGCGCCGTTATGCTGGCCACGCACCAACCTCACTCAAACCCAAGGCGTCAAACGAGTCGCAGCCAACTCACAGTGGGAGTTCGACGCACTCTCCGCCTGGATTCGTCGCGGCGTCGGCGTGCGACAAGCAAAGCAGCAGCGTCTTGTCCTGGACCAGCTTCGAGCTCGGAGTCATTCTTGCATTTGCTCGGTCACGCGCACTCCTCCGCCTTCTGCCATGCCGTACGAGAGCTTCAAGAGTTCGCAGCTCGTGTCCATCCGGGGCCTCGTGCAGGACCGCAAGACCGGCACGTGGCGGTATCTGCTGCAAGTCACGCGCCGCATGCAGGACGACGCGTTCGGCGAGCGCGAACCCTCGCCGGTCCAAGAGCGACCCGGCCGCCGCCTTCACGCGGCCGTGCACGACGCAGTCGTACGCCATCCGCCGCAGCTTCGACGACTTCAAGCGGCTGCACGAGGCCGTGGCGCCGCTCATGAAGACCAAGCTGCCCAAGATGCCCAACGACAGTCTGCTCACCTTCTTCGTGGGGGAGACGCAGACGGCGCTGCAGAAGAAAAGACTCGCGCTCGAGCGCGTGCTGGCCGCCATTGAGGCGCACCCGGCGGCCAGTGACGCGCCAGAGTACGCCGAGTTCCTGGCCAACCTCAACTCGTACGACGAGGTGGCCAAGGCGCCGCTGTCGCCCAGCATCAGCTCGCGCAGCAGCTTCAGCTTCAGTGAGGACGGCACCGTCACGCCGCGGGACTTCTCGGGCCCCAACGTGCTCACCACGTCCCGGTCGGCCAACGCGCTGCGACGCGCCTACTACCAGCACGACACCAACACGCGCGAGAACCACGTGGCCTTCTCGCACTTCAGCATGACCTGAAGAGCAGTTGCATGTACACAAGTAAGGACTCGAGGCTAGAAATGTAGATCCGACGAGCCAATAAGTAATTTATCATATCAATGCTCCTTCTGACGCGCGCCAGACCGGCGTGCAGCTTGCAAACCATGCGCACGACGTGTGGCACCGACCGATACCCGAGGCCGCAGTTGGCGTTGCTCGCTTTGGCCGCGCAGCTTTGAGGCGTCATGCGCTTCCAGAAGTTGGAGATCAGGAGACGCGCGTACTCGAGCGTGGCCAGGGTGTAGTGTCGCTCGAAAGCTGCGAACGGGTAGCTCTGGTGCAAGTCACACGTGGTTCCGAGTGTCTGTAGACATTCGCGTAAGCAGTTGTAGTAGAACTGCAGCAGTTCCAGTTCGGCCTCGTTGGTGAGCAATGAAATGTCCACCGACGTGTTGAGTAAGTTGGCGACGTCCATGGCTCCGAGACCCACCCCAGTCCACTGCCAGTCGAACGCCACCACTTTTCGTGATTGAGACTCGAAGAACAGGTTGGCGCTCTTGAAGTCGCCGTGCACCAAAGTGCTCAACGGCGAATTAGCATCCACGCAGAGACTATTGCTGATGTATGCAGCTTCTTCAATCATGTGGTCACCGAGAGACTCGAGCTCTCCTATCGAGGGCAAGCTCGATTGGGTCTCAAAGACCTCCGTCCAAAACTCAAGCATCTGCGACCAGATCTCTGCAGCCTGAGCGAGCTCCTTTTCGCCTCGTTTGGGGAACGCCCACCAACACGCAGCAGGCCACAGCTCTGAAGCAGCTTTTTCAAGCAGAGCTGCTTGGCCCCACGCCGAAGCATGCAAATTCGCGAGATACCTCAACGCTTGTTGAGTGTCTGCGAGGTCAAGACAGTCCGCGGCCTCGTAGTTGCCAAACGTAGAACACTCATTCGGAGTAGACCCAAGACACTCGAGCAGCATCATGAAGTTTTCAGGAGACGAGCACGTCGTCGCGCTGTCTGCAACCATATTCGCCGTGCAGTTCCCAGCAGCATCGCTCTGGAACACTGCAAACGGCCGGATGAGTAACACACCACGCGCGGCTAATGACGACGCGAGGTGAGCGTAGAATGCCGCCTCGGTGCGATAGGAGGCAATGTCTCGCTTCCAGTGCGCCGCTGACCTCGCCGGCAGTTCGTTCCTCGCCGATTTCTTCAGGAACAAGGTCGTGCTGCTGTCGTGGTCATCAAAATGCACTTGAGCTTCGCGACAGCCGAGTGTTTGCCTCGGTGGATGGAACCGAGCACCACATGGACCGCTGACACGCGCCGCTCAGGGAAAACGCACTCTTGAAACCACTGCGGCGTCATGCTCCGGCCGTCCAGTGCACTGCACAATGAACAGCACAATCGACGCCGCAGATGAGTACACACCATTGTATTTGGTCGATAGGTAGCTACACATCTACCTCGTGAGCTGGGTCTTGGCCATGGCGTTCAACACCGTCTCGTGCGCTTCAGGTTTCACGCACGCGAGCAGACCGCGCTCGTTGTCGAAGTTGGGCGCGTTGCTAATGTGGTCGTACACGTACACGTTGCCTTGCGTGTCGGTGATCTTGCCGCCGAGCGCCTCAACGAGTGGCTCCACGGCACAGATATCCCACTTGCGGGTGGCCGCCTTGAAGCGGAAGAAGGCGTCGCTATGACCGGTAATAACACCCAGCACCATGGTACCCGTCGCTCCACCCGTCAAGATAGAAGACGGCGCCAGCAACTTCAAGGCACTGTTCACTAGGTCGCAATTGGTGGACGACACGGTGCAGATCATTGGACGCTGAGGGAACATGGGCTCCTGCTTGGGGAACACCTTATGCGTCGTCTGCACTTCACTCTCCTCATGGTGACTACAGAAGACGCCAATGTCCGACCACCTGCACAAATAAAAAACATCAGCAAGGGCTCTCAATAACAGCAAGTAACTTCCGTACCCCAGTACGTGACGCCGTGGTCGCCGTGAAAAGGCAGATGGACGACACCTGCAACAGGTCGCTGCTTGTACGTGATGCCAATCAGCACTGACACCTCGTCGTATTTCTTGTCAGCGAAGCGCTTGGTGCCGTCCAGTGGATCCACCCACAGCACGAGGTCGCTCCAGTCCAGCACGCGGTTTTGCACGTCGTCACCGCCGTCGAAGGCCACGTCGTCCAATGCCTTGAGGTTGCACTGCACCACGTCCTCCGGAGCAGGAGGCGCCAATTCTCCTTCTTCGCCCACAATCGTGAGCTGAGGAAAGCTTCACGCAGCGCGTGGATGATCCGCTGCTGCGAGCGGCGGTCGGCCACCGTCTGCGGGTCGTACGCGCCTTCCTGTTTGTTCACCATGTCGAGCGCCACGTGCTGCTGCACCACGTCGCGGATGACGCGGCCGCCATGGACACTGGCGGAGAAGCAGGCGGATAGAAGCGGCCGAAGCAGAGGACCAGAGGATGTCGCGACGGTCATGGTGGCAAGGAGGAATGGGAAATGGCTGGCGGCATAAGACTTGTGCGCATGAACGGACGTCGGCACGTACGTGGAGTCGATTAATACATCATGTCTATTTTGTTGAAGTGATCGGATTGGCTGGAAATGGGATCGAAAGGACGCGATTGGGTGGAAAAAGACGATTGCTAAGAATAGAAACAGATGGGAAGACGAGAAAGCTCGGACGTGTTTGGATGGGGCTTTCTTCGCGGCTTGCCGTGAAAATGCCATGGAATCTCCATGCGCTTCACGCTATGACATCGGCGGTGGCGTTGCATTTTGGCGTGAAAGAGTTGGCTGACGATGATCGAGGCATGTTGCGTTGCAGGAAACTTGCAGCACAGTAACAAGACATGGTGTAGCCTTTGAGCTGCCAAATTGCCTTCAACTGTCGATGCGACTCCAGTTTCCTCAGCTGTAGCAAAGCAAGCATCGAACATGCATTCAAGCATGCATTCCGTTCGTCGAGCTTCGGTAGCTATTTTACAAGGGGTTGCTACACAGTTAGCAATGCTGAGGAGCTCCACGCTTGCGATCGATTTGCGTATTGCAACCCAAAGTTGCCTTCAACGTGGATACTTGAAAGGGTTCATACGATCGATAGCACCACTGTGCAAGCATTCGTTCGATGAATTACATGCCCGCTTCAAATGCTTTTGCCTTACGATAACTGCAATGCCTTCTCTAGTTTCTTTAGCCCTGGTCGCGCAACTTTCAACTTGCAAGGCAACACTGGCCATGCATCAAATAAATCACCACTACAATCGTTCAAAGCAAATTGGTTGACTTCTTCATTGACATTTGTCTACTGCTATTCTACAATCATGGTTTAAATACTACCCTCAGCACTCGATGGTGCCTTTGAGTGTGGTTGGTGCCAATGCCATCTACAACGACACGAGGGACGAACGGAACGAGCCGTTGAGCGCCGTCCAGGCAGGACTCGACGTCTTGCGGATGGAGCCCGTGCACTGACCCGACAGCGGCGCCATGACCTTGGCGCTGAGGGACTCGTGACCCAGGAACTCGAGCACGTCCGGCAGGTCGCGCGCCACCGGGTGGTGCAGGACGTCCATGACGATCTGCGCCAATACCTGGCGTCGCTCGTCCAGCAGCGCCTGGTTGTCGGCCAGGATGAGTGTCATGAGACCGTCGGCCGGCAGTGGAGTGAGGGCGTCCCCCATGACGGGCACCAGCGTCTCGTGGAGCTGCTTGAACTCGCTGAAACGGTGGCTGATGACGTACTCGTGGCTGAAACCTTCCTCCACAGGTCCACGTGGGGACGAGTGCGTGCTCGTGTTGCCACGCTGGACGTGTAGCACATACATCCAGGCGTTGGTGGCCAAGTCCTGCACGACTTCGGTGATCTCCACCTGTTGCTGCGACGTGAAGCTTTCGTACGGCATTGTAGAAGTTTGTAGTGGTGGAAAGTAGTAGTTTCGTGTGGAAGTAGGCAGTCTCAAATAGTGTCGACTGCTAGTTGTTTGGTGCTCGCTGCTTGCTATAGGCGGAAGAAGCTGCTGCAGAAGTGATCGAAATGTGCAATGCCAACCAAGTGGAGACTTCACTCAGAGACCCACAACACACGACAGCGCACATCTGATGGACTGGTGTGACTGTGTGGAGCGCGCGTCTCTCCACCTGTCTGCAGCACGATCGCCAGAGTTAAACGTGGAAAGTGGATTCTGTCACCACGTGGTTTTCTTTTTCGGATTGGTTGACTGATCGTTTGTATGCTGAAATATGACACTTTCTCGGATCTTTTGCCAACATTTGGACTTGCACTTGGTGAGGAATAGGCCTAAGGCTGAGGTTTGGTGCCTGTCCAGCTGCCGCGTCTTGGTGTTGACTTTGCCGACTTGTCCGGGACAATGTCCCCGACGTTGCGAGAAACGGTCGTCGACTCGCTTGCCTGTCCTGCTTCTCGCTCGGTGGCGCGGTGCGGCTGGTGGCAGGCTACGTGTCATACGGACCGATGAGCCCCGATGCAGAGCTGCAGGACTTCAGGTTTTCCCAGCCCTCTTATCTCGGCGCTAGGTACACGTAACGGGAAGGTGAAGCCCTGCGCCGGAAAACAACGGAACCTTTGCACGCAAGCCCCGCCAACTCGGCCTCGCACCTGATGATGACTTCTACGAATAGTCGGGATTCCTAATTCCACCAATTCTATAGAAAACGATGGATTTTGGACAAGCGATTGGAATTTATAGGAGTTTGGACTCGAAGAAGTCTTGGCACACACGTGGCTCCAACAAACAGGCGGCGATAAGGGCAAGAGCTTCGAGCGCCTGTTTGCCTCTGCCGTCGAGGCAACGCGATCTCCTGGAGCAATGCCAATGGTGCAGACAGCATAGAGCGAGGCATCGGCTTGGTGCCGCCGGCGGACTGGCAAACAAGACAAATCGAAGGCACGACACCGGAGCTGCTGATACGGTGCACCATGAAGCTGGCGTCAGTTCTCGGCGGTTTATGCACCTGATGATAAACTCGCGCGATCATCATCAAACTGCCAAAAGTGAAGTTTATGCCGGCAGCTTTCAAGTCCCTTGCACTACAAATACCCTGTTAAATCTGCTCTGTAAAAAATGATCTGGTTTCGCGGGATGTGATACAATTTTTGATCTATAGAGCCTTTGATAAACAGTACCCCACTCATTCGAATTTTCAGATTTGATCGCCATTCGGATGCGGAGGTGTAACGTTCGGCATTGCTCAGAGTTAGTCGATTTATTAATGAACTTGATGCGGTAAACTTGCTGAAGCTACGGCGATGGCTGCAGCTCCGACATCCTCATATTCACGCGTGGGTAAAATATATGGCAAAAGTCTGCATGTATTGTTGCCAAGCTGCCGCTGAAAAGCGGTGCCGGCTCG
Source organism: Phytophthora hibernalis (assembly GCA_012656075.1). Taxonomy (NCBI): domain Eukaryota; phylum Oomycota; class Peronosporomycetes; order Peronosporales; family Peronosporaceae; genus Phytophthora; species Phytophthora hibernalis. The sequence goes on along the minus strand of JAAKBF010000282.1, from coordinate 361,084 downwards.
ATCGATAGGCACCCTTGCAACTTTGCAACGTTCTGATGAGGTTGCTCAAAGGCAAGGCTGCTCTGAACGCCGAAAAGGGTCTGCAGCAGCACGTTTCGTTGCCGCGCAAAGAGAGCGGCGATGGGACAAATGGCAGCACTTCGCCCCTTATCTGTCCGCGCCTTGACGTTGTCGTGGTCGTCGATTGCAGCCAAGTCGTCTTTCGTGGCGCGAAAGCTCATGCTCTGTCCGGAGAAATGCAACTTCAAAGAGACCGGGCGGAGTCCAAGCTTTGGTTGCAGCAGCTCCAACAACATTTTCCACGCGGCAATTGTTGTCGCCTCGATTTTCTTGTTCACGTTGACAATGCGAGCAGTATTTTGAGCCCAGCTGGGTCAATTTTTGCATTGTCAGCCCCAACGCGAGAATCCCGGTGCTTGCAGCTCGATGCACATGGTGGACACTGACGCCACCGAGGGCCTCGGCGAGGCCGCATGTGGCCACTGCGAGCTGCCCGCCATTTCACAGGTGAAAATCCATCCCTGAAAACTGAAAGTTGATATTTCTGCGGGCCTGCAGCGACGAAAGCTGTGCCAAGCCCGAGCTCTGTCCGCACCGGACACTCGAGCCGCACGATGGGGACGCCGCTACTGTGCTGAAGTATTCTAGCAAGTCATGTCACTGGGCACTGCGACCTCCGATGGGAGCGCGCATGGATGGCTGCATTTGCATCTGCCTGTCCAAAGTGCACGACCAGCACGACGACTCGACCTTCACATCTATGGCATTGTACTCTTTAGTTCCGTTACTAACGACAAGGCTCTGTGTGGTCTCCCATACCAAGTGGCGATCGTCCGAATGTCTGTTGACCCCAAGCCTCCTGCTGTTACGCCCAGGCGGCCAGCACGGCCATGCTTGAGATGCCTGTGGAGAAGAGCGCGAGCTTCTCGGCGGTGTTGGTCTCCTGGCTCGCGTTCTCCTCCGAGAGCTCATGGAAGGCCAAGTAGATGAAGCTGCCGGCCGCGATGCTCAGCGCCACGGCCTCCATGGCTAGTGCGCTGCAACCACGGAGAGACTCGGACAGTACCATACCCAGGAAGATGCCCAGCGGCGTCATGCAGCTGTAGAGTGTAAGTACAGCAATGGATCGCTGCGGTGCGATGCTGCTCTTGGCCTTGGCGAAGTTGGCGCCCACGGACATGGCCTCGATGAACTATTCAACACCATGACTCAGTAACTGCTCACTTCAACTTGGCCAGCCAATCGCTGCGTACCTTGTGACTGAAGATGGCTACAGTGGTGGCGATAGCTGTCCGATTCATAGAATGGTTGACGCCCAGCGCAAAGCCAGCAATGAGCGAGTGCACCGAGAAGAGCGCTGCTAATAAATAAGGAAGGAAGTAGCTGGTACCAAGTACAAGAGTTAGCGTCCGCTTCACCTGCCGAGAAGTTGGTTGTTGTACCTGTCGCCGGAGAACACAATGTGCTCGCTGACTGTGGCCTCCTCAGTCTGATGATCCTCCTGTAGCAGCTCCGTGGCAGCAGATTCGTACTCCATCATGGCCTGAGGTCCCGACGTACTGTTCATCACCTGCCACCAACTGCTCAGCCAATAACAAATAACCACAACAGCCCTGGGATCTACCGCACCTTGACGCCGCTCTACATGAGCAGACACGTGCCTTGTGACTGAACGATGGAAGATCTATTCAAGCCACTGTTTATTGTTGTTTATCCAATTGCTTACTTAAGTACTGGTTAAACACTGATGTGCTCAGTCCAAGGCAAAATGGATTGTGCGCTCCATGCACCATCATTGTGACGGGGTCACACTGTGTGACTCACACAAGGAGGGAGTGTTTAAAATTGCAATGATTACAAACAAAACTGATTTGACGGGGTATTGGATTATTGAGGTGCGCATAACAATGTACTGTTTACAAAACAGGGTCAATCAGTCGATACCTATTGACAAAGTACGATGAATATCCGTCACACGAAAAACAGCACCACAGTCACACCTCCATAAATGACCCCTTATATCTGACTGGTTGCTCTCTAAATGGATGCTCCACTGGCAAAGCAAATCGGACTCTATGAATTTCACTACGGTATGCCCCTCCTCTCCTCTATCTGAACAAAACCCTCTCTATTCTATAACTGAACGCCACAAATGGTAGTTTTACTCTCTATTTGGATATACTTTTGGTGCCTATTAATACACAAATACACGAAACTCTCAGTATTTTAAGAGCGAAAAATGACCCAATCGTGAGCAAGAAATGCTGCAATCTTTGTCAATGCTCGCGAGGCGATATTACTGTATTGATTCGCTACATGAAGATTAAATTGTGAATGTGTATTAAAATTGTTAGGTTAAGGCTAACAAATGTAGCCATTTCTATAACTGACTGATTCTTTAAAGAAAGTGCTTACGTAGACCAACTATCTCGATAAAGTCAGGCGAATAACCCTAGTACCTGAAAAGCAACCAAAGTCGCCGGCTTCGGCCGGCGAGATCAAGCGCAGCGCTGCAAGACTAGGTTCAAACAAACGGAGAGGTTTAGCATCGACGTGCGAAGCGATGTCTTCGCGCGGTGTGCTAAACCTCGACATTTGCCACGCCACTCCCCGGAGGAGGTTTAGGGGTCAGGGGTACAGTTGCTGTAAGAGGTGCTTAAGCTGCAGGATAGTTGGTTTTATGTCCATATAGTTGGTCTACGTAACGAGTGCCTTTTTAAATGGAAAAGCTCTTCAGCCGCTTCCAAACGGGTACAGATTAACCTGGTACACCTGATATAATAGCATCCGTGGACAACGGCCGTATCAGGTATAGCCACACTATCAGATTTGGCAGTAGACGGTAGCGATAGTCCACGCTACAACCACCACTTGATGCAAAACAGCAGGTAATAATCGTAACCATCTGATACTACGGTACTACATTTTGCTGCCCGAGCACCCTGAACTCGATGAAAAGCTGCTGAAAGACCTTTGGAAGCTACAGCTACGAGTGCCCGAGGACGTTTGTCTCGACCAAGAAGAGAAAACTACTCAGACATCCATTACGAACTACTTTAACCCCGGCTAGGTACAGAGTTCCCCGGCAAAGGGAGAACCGTAATCGGTTATTTACCTAGTAAAATTAGTACATGTGTCCCAAAGCCTTGCTCTATCGAGACACACATCCGTTTGCAAATCTTTTAACCTGGAAGAATTTATTGGTCCCACCTTTCTCCCTTTGCCGGGAACTCTGTAGTATCATATCCCGCCAAATTGGCTATCAGATATCAGGTTCGATAGGTATCAGATTTACTCCATACATTTTACTAACTACCAAGTCGGTGGATCGATTTCGTATCAGATATAGCAGTGTATCAGGTTTGTCAGGTATCATTTAGGACTGGTTTATCTGTACCGGTTATGGAGGTGTGTATACAAAAGCTACAGGATCTGACTGAACGGCGGGGCGTCGTGGTTGGCCATAGACGGGCTCCAACCAAACATTGCCCCCGTGCACGTTCCCGCAGCGTCACGGCGCAGAGGGCCCCCGCCGGAGACGAAAGCGTGAGGGCAAGACGTGAGGCCGGGGTCTATCTCCATGTCGCGAGCGAAGCGAACCGCGGGTGCGCCCAGCCAAGCGTAGCGCGGCCGGTCACGTTTATGCAATAACCTCTGAGACTCGATTATGCGGCGGTGGGAGGTCAGCCTCCATACTTTAACCCTGTCAACAGGATGTGTAGGTGCTAAATTGCATTAAAGGGGTAGACTGGTATGGTTGTCCCCGATATTGGGGTGACGACACCGCAAAACGGCGACCTGCCCTCTACCTCAGAGACCAGCACTCGGGCTCATGTCGCGAGTCGTTCTGGTTAGGGATGGTCTGGCGCGGTATCGAAAGAGCAAGTACTAGGACTTAGACGACGACGGCAAGTCGGACAGCCACACTAAAGCAAAATAAAATGCAAAAGTTGTTTTTGTTGACTTGTTAGGAACCAGGCAGATTCACGACTGAATGAAAACCTTGGACGGCCAGCACTACAGAAGCTGCCGTACTTACCTTTCTCGCAGGTTCTCACTTCATTCGGGGCACGCCAGCTTCCTTCAAGCTCTTCGAGCTTCTACAACACCCCTCCGGGCTGCCGTACTGCTCCGCATGCACATTTACTCGATACACTGCAAGCGACTTCCATCCGAGTCATCACACCGCGCCTTGGATCCGCTGGCAGTCATCACAGGACGAACCAAGCCAGTCGTCGTTCCGTGGATTCGGATTGGGGTCAGGTCGCCCCTACTAGGATGCCTACACCACCCAACCGGTCTGATTCGGGTTGGGCCGACGTGACCACGTACGTCTCCCTTGCTCATCATCAGCTTGTTGCTCCTCTAGTAGTTGATTAGCAAGCGAGGCGCCAGTCAGAGGTCGGTCCGACCCACCACCGAGACGGTTGCCACCGTGCTCAACATGACCACACGGTACATCCTGCCCGACCAAGCTTCGACGCCCTCGTCGATCATCATGCCAACGTTCTTGCAGAGCGCGTCGTTGAGCACAGAGTCCGCTTAGCGTACGCACCGGCACTCTCGGCGTAGACGGGTTGCCACCGTCGGCCTGCCAAAACGCTTCACTCAGCCGTTCTGCTTGTCTTGTTCTTCCATGTCACGCTTCCACGCAGCATAGATATCCTTGGTCATTCGCAGAGGGTCACACCCGTCCGAAACAGAGACGCACCAGCGTTTTGTGTGACTCAGCAGGCCTGAGACCACGACAGCACAGGTCACCAGCGCGGTTTCGCTGCTAACCTTCACCGAGTCGTACTCGGTAACCCCACCACTTAGGTTGGGATATCAATTCCGTAACCGTGCTCCCCGACTTTGTCAAGAGGATGGTACAGACCGAGCCAGGAGAACGCCCCCGCCACATCATGACAGTTATCCAACTCGATAAGAAACGACGCCTTCTGCTGGTTCGAAAACGTATACTCCGAGAAGTCAACGGTCATCACATCACACTTGTCTGGCGGAATGTGCGGCTTAATTACTTTGTCCTTCTCAGGGATGATCTCTTTCCGTTCTTCTGCTATCGACGCAGCAACCTCTGCCTTCACACCACAATCCTCCGTTGGCACACTTGGTTGTTTCACAGTTGTTTCCCTCACACCGCAAGCGCTCCAGCCAAGCCGTTCCCAGTTCACGTTGAGACGCTTGTCTCGCAACGGAGGGACTTCGTCCAGTTCAACGTTTTCTCCGGTCTGCACACACGTTTCTTGGCACGGAATACACTCTCCCAAAACGTTTACTTCCGGGTTCGTGAACATGCGGGCGCAAGGCGACGGTTTTCCTTTCTCGGCGTTGTCCATAGCCACCGTACCCTTCTCGCCTTCTCCAGCCACATCATTTTTGTCTACATCTGCCTCCGAGCTCACCACTTCCACACACGAAGGTTCGCGTTGCTCTTCCACCGGTTCCTCCCATTCCATGAAGACGGTCTCACCTAGGTCCAAATTGTCCAGGCCGTCATCGTCCACCCAGACGGATTCCTCCACCTTTTGATTTTGCAAAGGATACTTTTAAGCTCTGCGACCGTCTCTAGCGACACAGGCCCTTCGCCCACCGGCTCCTGGTCCTAGGCGACAACTGTACCATCAATGACTACTGCGTTCCGTTCTTCTTCTGCTTCATACTAGGGCCATTCTTTTCAACTTCAAAACCGTTCACCTCGGTTTCAACACCGTGCACACTGGTCACCTTCTCATCTTGGTCTTTCCACACGACGAGCTCTTCAACCGTGCCACGCCATACTCCATCTCACTGTTCTGCTCAAAATTCATGTACTCCGCGTCCTCCATCACAGCTAGACAATCACCCGAACCGTCGTGCTCATCCGCACCCACATCCATTACACCATCACGCTCAACCATCATATCGACTCTGACATCCGTGTCGAGCACCTTGATCGTTCTCTCGCTACACTCGCCGTCAAGCCGGTTGACCATCCTACCAGTTCCTTTGGCACAGCCACCACTTGAGCCATTCACTAGACCGGACGAAGAAGTGACTCTCTCCTCTCCTTCTCCCTGCCACCGTCATTGCCGAGGCGCCTGTCGACCCTCAGCCGCCACTTGATCCCTCATTGCACGCAGAGTAGCCAGCTCGGGGCAATCCGCCACTATGTGACTGGTATCGTGACAGAAATAGCACCCAGAGGATCGTTGATTCCCGAAACCGTTCGATGTTTCATTTGAGCCTCCTCCCAATGAACTATACTCGGCCCGGACGTGTCCGTCCCCACCACAACGAAGGCATTGTTGGGACTGACGCCAACAAGTCGCCCGTCCGTGGCCCTTAGTATCGCAGCGACCACAAACCGGTATACCATCATGCGTCCGGCTGTCGTCGGCCATCAAAATGCCACGGGGCGATCGAGGAGACGGAGCACCGCCCTGTTACGCGGAGATCGAGGCGCCTGCCAGCGAGACTGCATCTGTCGCTCTTGCCACTCTTCCTGTTTTGCAGGAAAGACTGGCACCTCTGAGTCAGCGCGTCCATGGACGCAACCAACGGAGAGTCCTTAGTCTTAGACGCCACACCGTCCGCAAACTCATCGTCTTCCTCAATAGGTATGTGCATATCCTTGAACATGAGCCACTCGCAAGCTTCCGGAATGTCATTGGCCGGACTCGAGTCTAGCGTCGCTAGCATGCGCTTGTTCCTCAATCCTAGACGGAACAGTCGATAGCGCATCTGCGTACTCGGATAGTCCAGCGAGTCGCAGAGATCAGTGACACGGTCGCCCCATTCTTCGACTGACTCGCCACGCTCGCGTTTGGTTGACTGCAACCGTGCCCAGAGCTGGTCGGACGTCTGACTGAGGAATTGGTTGTGAAACCTGATCTTCAGCGTCTTAAACGATCGGATACTTGAGTTACCCCACCACCGTTCTGCCTCACGACCTTTGAGCTTTTGGCGGAACACCAACAATCTTGACTTGTCCGGGAGTCCCTCCGTGTGCGACACGAACAGGTCCCAAAAGTCTCTTGACTTCTCGGCCGTCGCCGAGTCAGAGTAAAACAAAGGCAATATCTTGACCTTGTGGGCCTCCAGTTTGGACAACTCCAACTCATTCAGCCTCAACGGCGCGACCTTCTCAGAGTCATCACACCGCGCCTTGGATCCGCTGGCAGTCATCACAGGACGAACCAAGCCAGTCGTCGTTCCGTGGATTCGGATTGGGGTCAGGTCGCCCCTACTAGGATGCCTACACCACCCAACCGGTCTGATTCGGGTTGGGCCGACGTGACCACGTACGTCTCCCTTGTTTATCATCAGCTTGTTTCTCCTCTAGTAGTTGATTAGCAAGCGAGGCGCCAGTCAGAGGTCGGTCCGACCCACCACCGAGACGAATGCCACCGTGCTCAACATGACCACATGGGACACTCACCAGACACTGTAGTTTTAACCAATCCATGGAGCCCCCTCCACCATAATTACAACCAGTAATTTTCTGGAGGTGGGCCGCCTCCCTTCTCCACGGTCATTTATCAATCACCCATTGCCTACTCACGCCCTACACCCGCGCTCCCCGCACCCCATTCCCCAATCTCCCAGGGTTTTCCGTCACCCTTGACAGCTAATCGCGTTTGCATTGCCGCAAATCGAGGCCGACGCCCTGATGGGTGGTTTCAAGAAGTTCCGAGTGAAGAAGAGCGATGTTACCCAGTGCTGCACATGTATGCACCCCGATCCGCATCCGATGCGAGTGCAGCGTTTAACCTGCGCGTGCAAGGTGTGCACAAACGCGTCGCCCACTGCAGCATACCCATGTAGAGCTCGAATCATGACGTGTCAGAAGAAACTTTTGGTAACGATTTAGGAGGTATACACCCATTCCACCCCATCTCGCATCCCTCGCAAGCCCGCGTTGACTCAAGCGATGAAGACGGTAGTGATAGGTGGTTCTGATCAAGGCCTCAAGACCAAACGTATTTGGAACGCACTTGTTCAGCGCTTCAACCTGAACGAGACATCGGCCCTAACTCTCTTTACCGTGCAGCTCTTTGCGCATCACCACGTTGCGGGGAGGCTTGGCGGTAGCGATCTCCGCGCAACCGTTCGCCACAAGGTTCGAGAAACCTTCTTCACTGGCCAAGAGGAAGAGGCTGCAGCATTCACGTTCACAAAGCGCACAGGCGTTAACGGCAATTCTGTTATTGGCAACGGTAGTGACGCTGATCCGTTTGTTAGCGCTACGAAACGTCTGCGTCGCTCGGATCGGGATCCTACGTCGTTTATTCTTCACGTTGACCTCCCTACAAGTTCACCCAAGTAGGCTACCCCATCATCGTCGTTGGGATTTCGGATCGAGCAAGGCGCTTCCATCTCTTGGCGGTGTTCATTGTTTCGAAGCAGCAGCAAGACTAACACACTGAAGTCCTCCAGTTACTTCGCCAAGTGTTCAGTGATGTGATGGCAAGCCTCTAATAGTCCGTTACGTGATGGGTGATGCTGACGCAGCTCAATGGAATGCAGTTGAAGAAGTGTTCGGGGGCTGTGCGTATATTTACCTTATGTGCTACTTTCATGTGGCCAAGAAGATTTTTGAGAAAACGCGCTCCATGGTGGCAACCCTGCTGCATCCGTAATGTCAGACATCCATAACCACCATTTCACGACAAGTGACGCAGCCTTCCACGAAAAGCTTGCCCTGGTGCAAGAAAGCTGGGCAAAAACGAGTACTTCGCAGTTTTCTCAAAGTATTTCCCGAAGGTATTACTTAACCAACGCTTTCAGCGATGGCAGTGCTTCCACACACCCAGTGGTTACGCAACTACCAACAATCCGTGGGAGACATACAATGCTGCAATTAAAAGAGACGTCACGTTGCGCCGCAAGATGAAGATAGGTGCTCTCATCCCACTGCTTCGTACACTGTGTGAAAGCGAAAGCGTGTCGGCCAAGACATTTACAACCACCCGTGAGCCTGAAGCCAGACTTGTGCGTCGAGTCAGATCGATGGCTCGGGCAAATTTACTGTCGGTGCATTCAACGTCAAGATCAAGCATCTCATTCATACTATCGGACGATTCTGAGGACCCATCTCGTGACGTTGTTCGTGTTTTGAGCCGTCCCTCTCCCCGTGTTTTTGATGAGACAAGACGCAAGACGGTAGAAGATTTACCAGTCTCCTCGCAGTTGAACAAGCTCACAGCTAACATGGAGACACGGGAATGCCTGCGTCAGGCTGGCCTGTGGATATGCAATCCAGGTCATGTACTTGCAATTTCTGGAACAAGAACTTGCATCCACACGCTGTATGCATTGGAGCGTCGCGGCGCCACGGACATTCTTGGAAGAGAGACGCTGTAAACCGCGTCGCAAAAACGCGTAAATGTGGATCTGGAAGTGCTGGTCGACCACGCAACATTGGACATGCACTAGAGAGAGCGTAGGGATGACTGTGCGTAGTGTACAACCCGGCGTAGGTTAAAAATAAGTAGGGATGTGTCCACGCTTTGCATATAACTGGTTCGTTGTTGCTGATAGAGAGCGACGTGTTTGGGTTTTCTGTTCTATACCATTTGTTCGCAAGTGTATGCACTTGTGTAAATGACGCACAAGAACTTCAATCATGGGACCTTCAAAATAGACTGCGATTTGAAAATAGTTTTTTCAGACATTATCCGCTACCTGTGACGTCGACTGCAATTTTGTCTGTAGAAAGTAAACTTTGTCGATTGAAAAAGACTCCGCTAGCTTTAATTATCCTTGTCGATCTCATTCACGATCGGGGCTACGCCTGAAAAGTTCTCTAAAATTTATTTCAGAGTATATCAGTGATCCGATTTTCCGCTCAAAAGCATGCTTGCCAAAAATCACAAAAATCAACAACACGCACCAGCTCAACAGCTCATCTCCAAATCTAATAAACCCTCAAGAACTGACAAAATTACATGTCATTTTTTGCTTTTCGTCTGATTCCTCTCATAATGCAACTTCAACTTGCTCACCTTAGAGATCCCGACATCGACATGAGCCAAACTCACTCCAATCACTAATATATAGCGACAACGAGTCAAAAGCAGCGTGTTGCCTGTGGCGTGCTAGCTCAACATTCATGCAACATCTATGAAAGTTTCCTTCCAATTCAATAGAAGCCGGCTCCATCGACCGCCTTTGCTATTTTGTAGCGGCTAGCTCGTACCAGGATCTGAACATGCTCAAGACAACATGACTGGGACTCTGTGGAGCACACATCGCGACGTGGGTGGTTCTGTTGTCCGGACATTTTCCACGCAAACTAGGAAGCTACTTGCACTCAACTAGCAGTCCCCTCCGCGGATAGGTATCAACCTGAGTATCTAAATTTAATGCACCGCTCCTCATGTTCGACTCCTACGCTGGACCGTCAGTGGTGGACCACCACGATTTTAAAACTCATTCTTCTTTTTATTTTTACAACATTTGGCGTGGAAGCTTGTACCGGAAGGGCGGCCTCCAAGCGGCGAGGCTTCTGCCTTCGCAAATGCGGTGAAAGCCTCAACCTGTAGAAACATGATGCCGATACGTGTTTAATCAAAGCAGCTCACCTCCATTTCATTCGAATTTCAGAGCTCACCCGGCCTTGTTGGCTAACGAAGTTGAAGTGGGAGATGCTACATGTTTTAAAGACAGTCTTTGGGGTGAAGCTAAAATCATGTTATTGCTTCAAGTAGGCCAGAGATGGCACAAAAAAATTAAATATTGTACAGCCGATAAAAATATCAAAAAGTTTGCGTGGAAAATGTCCGGACAACAGAACCACCCACGTCGCGATGTGTGCTCCACAGAGTCCCAGTCATGTTGTCTTGAGCATGTTCAGATCCTGGTACGAGCTAGCCGCTACAAAATAGCAAAGGCGGTCGATGGAGCCGGCTTCTATTGAATTGGAAGGAAACTTTCATAGATGTTGCATGAATGTTGAGCTAGCACGCCACAGGCAACACGCTGCTTTTGACTCGTTGTCGCTATATATTAGTGATTGGAGTGAGTTTGGCTCATGTCGATGTCGGGATCTCTAAGGTGAGCAAGTTGAAGTTGCATTATGAGAGGAATCAGACGAAAAGCAAAAATGACATGTAATTTTGTCAGTTCTTGAGGGTTTATTAGATTTGGAGATGAGCTGTTGAGCTGGTGCGTGTTGTTGATTTTTGTGATTTTTGGCAAGCATGCTTTTGAGCGGAAAATCGGATCACTGATATACTCTGAAATAAATTTCAGAGAATAGCTGGTTAATTGCGCACGAAGGACACACCTCCATGGATGCATTAAAGCTCCAAGATGAGGTCTTTGCAGCGAGATTGGAGCTTCTCCGACGCCAAAAGGAGCGCCGCATGATCGTCCAACTGCCTGAAAATCTCATGGAGCGTGTACGTGGAATTCAAACTTTGTCATGGATTAAAGAGACGACGCGATCTTTTGTTGTGGTTTGGCTCATGATGCCACGCTGCTTTGATGATAGCTGCGAGGAGCTGCGCGTCACTGTCAAGGTGACATGAAACACTTCGCCGCACCCCCGACAGAGCTTTTCTGCCAGGTTAGATAGTGAGGTTCTGTAGTTTGAGGATTCAGCCCTTTCTCACGAACTTTCGTTTGGGCGTACAGGATATACGGGTACAGTGATGAAGAGAGAAGTGAACTTGCGCAACTTCACCAGCGTCTCCAGCGAATGGCTGATCGCAATGTCCTTACATCCTGCAGCTAGCGGTATGAAGAAGTCCCTTAGATTTTTTTATTTTTACAATGCCGAAGGTCATCACTAACGTATTCGTGTCTACAGTAGTTGCTGGGAACTGTCGGACACTTATCCTGGAAGGGACTTCTATCACCGACAATGGTGTTCTGCATTTACACAAGCTCAAGTACCTGGTGAGCTTAGACGTATCCAGGTACGAGAAACTTGCTGCACGACGCCATTTCCCACCGAAAGTTCATTGCTAGTTTGTTCTGTTCAGGTGTCATGCGCTGACAGATGAAGGATTGAATACTATCCGGCGCCACCTAAGTTTACTGCAAGAACTGCAGCTCAATGAGTGTCACCACTTTTCCAGCGCTGTGCTCAGCAAGGTGTGGAAGGATTGCAAGCGTTTGCATTCGCTGTTCGTTCGCGGGTGCCCAGGCGTCACAGACGCTGTCTTGCAATGCCTTGCAAACACCAAGCGAGTATCAGCAGCGTGCACACTTCGCTCGCTAGACGTCCGACAGTGTAAGAACCTTACATCATCGGGTATTTCGTACCTGGCCAGCGCAACCGTCAAGGACATGGCGATGGATCACCTGGCCGTGGACGATTGCCTCAGCGTAGACAACATGGGATTCTTCGGCTTTGAAACCTGCTCCGGGCTTCGTTCACTGACATCGTTGAGTCTTAGTGGACTAAGAATCGATGAGACTGCTATAAGCTGGATCGTCAAAGGTTGTGGGGCGTCCTTGCAGCGACTGAATGTCGCGCGGTGCAAGGTACTTTCAGACATTGCACTTCTGCTTATGGCACCATTGATCTCGTCACCCGTGTTCGTCAAGCTCAACATGCAGGACTGTCCCCTCGTCACCGATATGGGGATCAAAAACCTCTTCTCGCTCGAAGAAGAAAGGTACCAGGATGACGAGGATGAAGACTCTCCACTGACACGTTTGATGTCGCTGAATCTGAAAAATTGTTTGCAAGTTGGGGACGAAGCCATGGTGCTAGTGGGGAAATACGGTGGAAATCTCGTCAAGCTGAACTTGAAAGGCTTGCGAAAGGTGTCAGACCGTGGGGTGATGGAGATCGCTAAAGGATGTCCGTTGGTCACGAATATTTCTCTCTCAGGCCGGAATATCACCTCGCAGACGTTCAAGCTGCTCGGGAAAATGTGTCGGAAGTTATGTGTCCTGGACGTCTCGGGGCGACAGGATTTGGAAACCCCAGCGTGCTTCATGAACCTTGTGTCGAGAACAGCTAGCGGGATTTCTGTGCCGCATCCTCTGAGAATAATTGATTTGAGCGCCACCAACGTCTGCGATACCGGTGTGAGTGTACTCGCATCCGCATGCCGCCAACTAGAATGTATCAACCTATCCAAGGTGAGTTTTCTCGGGTTGAACATGATAATTGTTCGAGACTGATCTGTCTTACACTTGTGTAGTGTGCACAAATCACGGACTTCGCAACTGAAGCTCTCGCCTCACAATGCTTCCAGCTGAAAATCCTCCTCCTCACCAACACAAAAGGAATCACAGACAGAACGCTTACCGCTCTTGCATTCACTAAAATTCCATTGGAAGTCCTTGATCTGAGTGGAAATACACGCGTGACCGACGAGGGCATTCTCGCACTGTGTACAAGCTGCCAGCAGATTCAGGAACTGCGGCTAAAAGGCTGCGATCGACTGTCCCAGAAAATGGTCAAGCGCTGCAATGACGAGCTTCTGCCATTTACCAAGCCGTTCATGACTGCTTCGTTGATCAAGACACTTGCCACTGGAGGCGGAAACTCGGCCATGGTATTGGAACCACTTCCAAAAGTGCACATTGAACTGCTACACACGATACAGGAGCAGTACGAAGCTGCGGTTGTTTTGCAGACACTATTTCGCAAGTGGCAGAACAAGCGATTCACAATGCACTTCCTCGCTAACCGTCGACTGCTACGCGAAACGAAAGCAGCCAAGAAAATACAAAAGTGTGCGCGGGAGTTCTTGGCTTGGCGTCGATTTTTACATTTGCTGTCGCTCAAAGAAAGTGTTGACAAAATCGTCTTCGTCCAAGCCCATGTCCGTGGCAACCAAACCCGTCGAGAAGTGCGAACTTGGCGCTTCACAGCAAATTTGGCCGTTCGTCGGATTCAGCGCTGCTATCGAGCACACTACGTCGTCCGAGTGAAGATTCGCAATTTCCACGCTCGTGAAATTCAGCGGGTGTATCGTGGCTACCTCGGGCGACGGCGGTGTGCGCAGCTTGTCTACGAGAGAAAACTTGCATGCGCTGGAAAGATTTGGCATTGGTATCGTGGATGTTTAAACCATCGCGAGTTCCGAGCGCGCTCACGATGGCTTGTCGGGAAAATTCACAACATTCAAGGCCAATGGCGGAAGTACAAGCGCCGAAGTAACTTCACCAAGTACATGGCCTACTACAGAAGTGCATCTACTAACATCCAGAGTGTTTGGCGAAGGAAATTGGCGATGTGGCATGTAGCTGTCGTTCGCAGCGAGATGAACGCTGCAGCGCTCATAATTCAGCGAGTTCATCGTGGTCACATGGCTCGCAAACGCGTGAATTTCTACCGAACACTGGCCACGAACACTGCAATCGTGATCCAGTCTCAGTGGCGGCGTTATCATGCTCGAAAGACGTATTTGTATCAACGCGGACTGATCATTCGCACTCAGCAAATGATTCACTACGCTCGAATAGTGACACGAATTCGAGGCATTGTTCATCAAGCTGTGGCAAAGCACCGCAACGAATCTGCAGTGGATATCCAACGCTGCTATCGTGGAATGCTCGGTCGAAAACGAGCACTGTTGTTTCGTAAAATTCGCCGCGCGAAATATGCTCGCAAAGGCCAAAACGCGACCCAAGCTCTGCTTCGACGACAATTTATCCACAAGGGTGCTGTTCTCTGCATTCAGCAATGGATTCGAAGTATACTTGCACGACGCAAGGTGCTGAAAATCAGGAGATGGCGGCGATTTCTCGCTGCACAGCGGATTCAGCAATACATGAAGCAGTGGATCGGGAAATTGAGGTTGAGCCGCAAGCGAGAAGCAAAGTCTCACGCTGTCGTTGATATCCAACGGACATTCCGTGGTCATTGCGGTAGAATCTACCTCAATGCTGAGCGACATCTACATCGGTGTCTTCAGGCGGCCCAGCTTGTCCAGCGAGTGTATCGTGGTCGCCTTGGGCGAAAGCGCTTCACACAAATTTTCCAGGTGAACACGAGCGCTGCCTCATTGCTGCAACGAGCATATCGATCGCGCCAAGCCCGGAAATTGTTCGAGATCAGCAAAGCTGTAGCAGCACTCAAGGCGAAGGAGCAGCACGATCGATCGCTCTTGGGTAGACTGGATGCTAGACGCAACCCGATGGACGAACTTTACCGTCGAGCAAAATTGCTAAGGGAGAAGGAGATACTAACCAGACTGAAGGACAATTGGGAATCCCATCGTACGCTGGAAGAGCGTGCTGTGAGAAAGCTGAAGCGTGAATGCACTACCGTCTGGGCCAACGCGGACGAAATCATCGGCAACCAGTACGGAGTTCGTCGCAAACTTTACGGCGTGACGGAAAACGTGTACTCGACTCGTCGTGAGCTCGAGCAGCGCAAAAACTGCATGCTTCGCTTGATGAGGAGCTGGCCGGGTTAACAAGCCGAGTACGAGCGTTCAAACTTGCCATGCGTGACGCCGTGCAGAATCGACGCATGCTGGAAGGTAGCGAGGTCTTCGATCTGCTCAAGGAACAGGGCCTCTTCCTTGAACCAGAACCTACAAACAATCAGCGAGATTAATGAGATCTGTAACAAGCAGCATGAACACTCACTCGAAAGACTTTGAAAGGCCCATTTCTCCATTTTCTGCAGCTTATACACAGCGATCGGTTGCAGTGGATACTTGTTTTGTAGTACGAGACTTCAGTGACATGACGGGCAGTACCATCGGAAAAGCGACTGGCCCAGTGGATCGCTTACTTCCGCAGCACACTTCCGAGGATGACACCGGCAGCCACACCTGCGGCAGCGATGGTCGAGTAGAGTGCCAAGTGGTCACTCGTGGCGAACTTCTCCTGCACACGCTCGCGCGCGATGGTGTTGCCCAGCAAGCTGTTGTTGTACGACTCCAGTAGCTGGTACGCGTAGTAGTGCGCGCCACGCTCTCCCAGCTCCTCCGTCAGGACCAGGTAAATCGGGCACGCCTGCAGAGCGGGGCTTACACGGCCCTTGTTGAAGCACGCCTTGAGGAAAATGTCCTTCTTCGTGAAGTAGTCCAGGTTCTTCGGCGCAAGTCCACCCGTGATGTAGAACCCACCACGCGGAAGGTACTTCAGCATCGCATTGCCAGCTTCACGGCCGTAAGCACTACCAATCACAAAACAAAATTTAAAAAAGTCAGCACAACTCAAACTACAACTCTCCCAATTCACGCACTCGACGAAGATTTCCATGGCTTGGTTGCACAGTGCGTTCGTCTTGGCGTTATCGCCCACAATCTTCCCCTGGAGCGACTTGGCGTTCAAGAAGGCGTCGTGCACCTTCTTGTCCACTTTCTCCGGGAACTTCTGGGCTAAGAACTTGTAGATCGTAGCCAGACCCGGGCCGCTGACAATGCGCTCCACCGAGAAGCGGCGGTGGCAGCCCAAGTCGTCCTTAATCGAGTTGTACAACTCGATCTCAATTTCATCGGCCGGTGCGAAATCCGTGTGGCCGCCTTCACATGCGAAGCACGAGTACTGGCCTTCCTTATCAGCCGTCAAATAGCACTGTCCGAGTCCCGTTCCAGCACCAATAGTGGCGATCGGAGCTCCTTCTTCTTTTTCAGCATCATTCAGCACAATGTACTCGTGAGGCTTCAAGGTCAGCAGACCATACCCCATGGCTGCAAAGTCGTTAATGAGCTTCACAGTGGTGATGCCCAGCTCCTTCTCCAGTCCGGGGCCGTCGATCTTCCAGCCGTCCTTGATGTTCGTGAACCTGTTAAAATAACAATAATTTCACTAAAAATAACAATAACTAAACTAAGAAAAAGGACAATATCTCCTACTCTACGGTGTTGTTGAGAATGGGCCCAGCACAGGCCAAGACACAGGCCACCGGCAGCTTCTCCACGAGCTTGGCCTCCTTCATGAAGAGGTGGCAGACCTCTGAGAAGCAGCTGTACTGCTCGTTATGGTACTTTTAGCGAATGTGATCTCTCCAGGGGCCACGGAGCCCTTAAAAGCCACCGAGCCTTTGGGGATGAGCCACAGCGAGAGGCGCGTGTTGGTGCCGCCGCAGTCGCCCGAGATAATGAGGTCGCCACTACTGGGAATTTCATGTTAGACTATTGTTGTATTGGGGGAAAAGGTGAAAGTTTGAGAAACGTACGACATGACTTTGGGTTTCTTGATGGCTGCGGGGAGATTTCGGAATGAGAAGCTCTGGGTGAAAGTCGCAGCTTGAAGTGATGGATACGCGACTTAAGGGGTTGCAGCAACGGTTGCGCAACAGAATAGCAACGCAAGAGGGAAGATGGGTTCTTACGTTGCTGGATATATGTGCCACACGACGCGCACACCAAGTTCGTTTGACAAGCATCTGAGAATGTCAAAACACGAAGCACTTTACCGGTAAGTACACTATGTATTGTATTTCAACATGTATTAATACATTAAAACAAGTACACTGTACTGCAGTTGCCATCGATCTGTCGCCCCAAAGCAGATGATGATGATCATCATGATGGCAGCAAAAAATATCTTGCGATCGAGCGAGGCTGGTGTTGGATCGCCATTTCGTGCATAGGCAAGATCGACCCTCCAGCAATCGTTCAAGCGACTCCTTCAAAACAAACAACCACCACCAAGCATTAGGGACCAAAACCAAAGCACAATGCACGCACGGAGTAATACGGAAGAATCGTGTCTTAACAAAGGAAGTTGCTCGATGGCAAACGAAACGCTACTCGACCTCACACGTGGAAGCAGGAGCTGCATCCTGTCCACGACATCAGCCACGTCTACACCTCAGCAGCACTTGCACGCGATGCGACAGGCGTTTAGGCGGTCGAGTGCAGCAGCTGGTACGCGTAGAAGTGAGCACCGCGCTCGCCGAGCTCCTCTGTCAGCACCAGGTAGATCGGACACGCACGAAGAGCAGGACTCACACGACCCTTGTCGAACAGAGAGTTGAGGAAAATGTCCTTCTTCGTGAAGTAGTCCAGGTTCTTGGGAGCAAGACCGCCCGTGATGTAGAAACCACCGCGAGGCAGGTACTTCAGCATCGCGTTACCAGCCTCACGGCCGTACGCACCCACGAAGATCTCCAGTGTCTGGTTGCACAGCTCGTTCGTCTTGGCGTTCTCACCAATCACCCTTCCCTGCTGCGTGTTCGCCTTCAAGAACTCCTCGTGCACCTTAGGGTCCACCTTCTCGGGGAACTTCTTGGCCAAGAACTCGTAGATCGTTGCCAGACCAGGGCCGCTCACAATGCGTTCAACGGAGAACCGCTTGCCACAGCCAAGCTTGGACTTGATCTCGTTGTACAACTCAATCTCGATCTCATCAGCAGGAGCGAAGTCGGTGTGGCCACCTTCACAGGCGAAGCACGAGTACTGACCGTCGTTGCCAGGGGTCAGGAAGCACTCTCCCAGACCGGTACCAGCTCCGATCGTAGCCATAGGAGCAGTCTCATCCTTGGGCACGTCGTTCAGCACAATGTACTCGTGCGGACGCAGAGTCAGCAGACCGTAGCCCATAGCGGCGAAGTCGTTGATGAGCTTCACCTGCTTGATGCCAAGCTGCTTCTCGAGGCTGGCACCGTCGATCTTCCAGCCGAACTCGACGTTGGTGAAGTCCACCGTGTTGTTAAGGATGGGACCGGCACAAGCCAAGACACAAGCCTCGGGCACCTGGTCCGTGAGCTTGGCCTCGTTCATGAAGAGGTGGCACACCTCGTTGAAGCTCGAGTGCTCCTCGTTCAGGTACTTCTTGGCGAAGATGGCGTCGCCGGGAGCGATGTTGCCCTTGAGCTGCGTAGCGCCATTGGGGATCTTCCACAGCGATAGACGCGTGTTGGTGCCGCCGCAGTCGCCGGAGATGATGAGGCTGAACTCACTGTATCAACAGCACAAAAGGGACGTTGTGAGACTTCCAGACATGGTTACTCGAACAACAAAGCTCGGTTGGGTGAAGCGAGCAATATGCCACGTACGACATGGTGTTGGAGGAGTGGTGCTTGCTTGGGAGACGGAGGATTCCGGAATGACCGAAGACGTAGGGCCTGAAACGGATCTGTCCGTTTGTGCCGACGTGGCAGCAACTCAAACCCCGGCTATGCCACTTTGAAGTTTTGCTGCTTGGTGCGGTCTCTGCTCCAAGTCTGAACTTTCACAATCGCATCGAATGGTGCGCGTGCGTGCAGCCGAGTGACATGGCTTCGCTATGAATCAGGCAAAAGCTCACTTTTGGCCGGTGTTGGCTCGCGTTTTATTAGCCTTTCGGTGTTGTCTTTCATGAAAGTTGAAAAGGCAGCGGTAGGTTACATGTACGATGTCAATGGAGACTTTGGTGGGGCATTCAAATGCTGGGCTGCTTGTATTAAATAATATCCCGACGGGTGGGATGGAGTGTTCCCCAGCTCCCGGCCATGTGCTTCGGACCGAGGCGTGACGTCACTCGCCAAGCTTGGGTCCTGTATGGCGCGCCTTCAAGTCGCGCATAGCCACGCCCGGCTGCTTGGACTGCAAGTCGAAGTCGTCTGAGTTGGTGCTTGACTTGACTTGGCTTCACCATCCACGTGCGGCAACCTCAACCAGACTGGACTTGATACAACGTGCATGGACTCGGCTCGCGGGCCTCGCTCATCAATGATCATCATCACGGAGACCTTGACCAACAGCACCAAACGCAATGCAAGACCAGACCCAAGCGAACACGACACTAGAAATTTATTACCAAACACATTCGGGCTGCTGTCCCTTAACCTGTTGCTCGCCAGCTCATGACATTGAGCTCGCTGCCAATACGGCAAAGTTTAAAACTCCTGCAGAAGCTGGTACGCGTAGTAGTGAGCACCACGTTCACCCAGGTCCTCGTTCAACACCAAGTAGATCGGACACGCACGAAGAGCAGGACTCACACGACCCTTGTCGAACAGAGAGTTGAGGAAAATGTCCTTCTTCGTGAAGTAGTCCAGGTTCTTGGGAGCAAGACCACCCGTGATGTAGAAACCACCGCGAGGCAGGTACTTCAGCATCGCGTTACCAGCCTCACGACCGTACGCACCCACGAAGATCTCCAGCGTCTGGTTGCACAACTCATTGGTCTTGGCGTTCTCACCAATCACCCTTCCCTGCTGCGTGTTCGCCTTCAAGAACTCCTCGTGCACCTTGGCGTCCACCTTCTCGGGGAACTTCTTGGCCAAGAACTCGTAGATCGTTGCCAGACCAGGTCCGCTCACAATGCGCTCAACCGAGAAACGTTGTCCGCACCCAAGCTTGGTCTTGATTTCGTTGTACAGTTCAATCTCGATCTCGTCAGCAGGAGCGAAGTCGGTGTGGCCGCCTTCACAGGCGAAGCAAGAGTACTGACCATCCGTACCGGGGTCAAGAAACACTCACCCAGACCAGTACCAGCTCCAATGGTGGCCATGGGGGCCGTCTCGTCCTTAGGAGCGTCGTTGAGGACGATGTACTCGTGCGGGCGTAGGGTCAATAGACCGTAGCCCATGCCGGCGAAGTCGTTGATCAGACGCACCTTCTTGATGCCCAACTCTTTCTCAAGACTGGGGCCATCGATCTTCCATCCGAACTCGACGTTGGTGAAGTCCACGGTGTTCTTGAGGATCGGACCAGCGCAAGCCAGCACACAGGCCTTGGGAATGTCGTTCACGAGTTTAGCCTCGGTCAGGAACAAGTGACACACTTCGGCGAAACTGGCGTGCTCCTCGTTCAGGTACTTCTTGGAGAACAGCATTTGACCGGGGGCGATGTCACCCTTGGTGTGCTTGGATTCCTTGGGGATGTTCCATAGCGACAGACGCGTGTTGGTGCCACCACAGTCGCCGGACATGATGAGATCAATAGCAGCCATGGCACTTGGAAGGTGGTGGGAGGTGGTTGAGTTGTACGCGACTTGAGTCTTTGACGGTGGATTTGGAAATGAAGAATGCGTTGGCAGTGATCGCGAACTTGATTGAGCTGCATCAGAACGCTATGCTGGACTTGCTCACGGGGTACGTGGCGATACCCGTCAGCTTTGGAGCGTGTGTGTAGTTGACATTAGAATTGAAGTTGAATGACGGTGCTTTTAGAAACTACATGTACAGATGTCAGTACTGGTACGGTTCATTCACAAATGCCAGAAAATTCAAACCCGCTTTGCTTTGCCAATTGCGGATTTTTACTTTAATATTGTTGCGTTAAAACAAATTGAAACATTCAAATTTTGACAATAATAATTAGAAATTGATTTGCACATTTTTATGGATGATTTTTTAAAAATGGCAACAAAACATTTTCTTAGAAATTGAGACGAGCTTCAACTTGCAGCGAAGTTCGCAATGCCCTTCTTCCTACATTAAAATGGAAAATGGAAAATGGCAACAAAATTATTATCTTAGAAATCGAGACGAGCTTCAACTTGCAGCGATGTTCTTCATACATGTATTGCGAAGGAAGACAGCCACAGATTGATTCACGTATCTTACAAAGGTAGGTGCTGCCATCGAAACGATAAATAGGTCGATGCGCTGCCTTCGCTTGGAACAAACACGAACTGCGTGTGTGTTGGGGCACAACGGAAAACGCAGGTTTCTACTAGAAACTTTCGGGTGTGGTTTGGTCATGTACGGTACTGTAGGTATTTTTCGGTGAGGTCCCGTTTTCTTCTCATTAGAAACGATGGTCAAAGATCTCAAACTGACTGTTGCTCTTGGTAACTGCGGTCATAAACACGAGTCCGGTTCAACAATGCAACTTCATCATGGTCCCCACCAGTATCAACGCACAACAAACAAATGCATAAGAAGTTGTTATCGAAGCACACGCTACTCGAACTTTCGTCCACTTTGACAGCGGCAGAGGCCCACCGACGAGGATCATCCGGCGGGTGAATACTCCATTCACCGAATTACTGCCCCAGTAACTGGTACGCGAAAAAGTGAGCACCACGCTCACCTAGGTCCTCCGTCAGAACCAGATAGATCGGACACGCCCGAAGAGCAGGACTCACACGACCCTTGTCGAACAGAGAGTTGAGGAAAATGTCCTTCTTCGTGAAGTAGTCCAGGTTCTTTGGCGCGAGTCCACCCGTGATGTAGAAACCACCGCGAGGCAAGTACTTCAGCATCGCGTTACCAGCCTCACGGCCGTACGCACCCACGAAGATCTCCAGCGTCTGGTTGCACAGCTCGTTGGTCGATGCATTTTCTCCGATCACCTTGCCTTGCTGCGTGTTGGCCTTCAGGAACTCCTCGTGCACCTTAGGGTCCACCTTCTCGGGGAACTTCTTGGCCAGGAACTCGTAAATCGTGGCCAGACCGGGACCACTGATAATGCGTTCAACCGAGAAGCGCTTTGAGCAACCCAACTTGGCCTTGATTTCGTTGTAGAGTTCGATCTCAATCTCGTCGGCAGGGGCGAAATCAGTGTGACCACCCTCACAGGCGAAGCAAGAGTATTGGCCGTCGTTGCCAGGGGTCAGGAAACACTCACCCAGACCGGTACCAGCTCCGATCGTAGCCATAGGGGCCGTCCCGTCCTTAGGAGCGTCGTTCAGCACAATGTACTCGTGCGGACGCAGGGTTAGCAGACCATACCCCATTGCAGCAAAGTCATTGATCAGACGCACGGTGCTGATTCCAAGTTCCTTCTCGAGACTAGCACCGTCGATCTTCCAACCAGCCTCCACATTGGTGAAGTCCACAGTGTTGTTAAGGATGGGGCCAGCACAGGCCAATACACAAGCCTTGGGAACTTCGTTCACCAGTTTGGCCTCGTTCAGGAACAGGTGACACACCTCGTTGAAGCTTGCGTACTCTTCGTTCAGGTACTTTTTGGAGAACAGTATCTCACCGGGGGCGATGTCACCTTTGGTATACTTGGAGTTATTTGGGATGTTCCAGAGCGCCAAACGGGTGTTGGTGCCACCACAGTCGCCTGACATGACCAAGTCATGATCGGATACAGCAGTGGGGGCTGGGGTAGCGACGACATTGGTCGCCGACTCATCGGAGCAGCATCCAAGCCACCTGACAAGGTTTTCACACAACAATTAGAAACACTGACTGGTAGTGCATACACGAAGGTGCGTACGGAGCCATTATGCGAGAAATGTGGTGGAGTGAGGAGAAGATATATAGCTTGATCTCTCGAACGTCGATTCGGGAATGAGAGAGGTTAGAATTCTTTCAAATCGCGGTACCGGTTCACTTCAAGCGCGGCAGTAGCACTCGAAACGGCGGACTGGATTTGTCGCCTTGACAACTTCAACTTGCTTTTTTAGAAACGCGGGAAAGACTATGAAGCAGTATTTTTGTGATACAGCGCTGCAGCGCACCCGTAAGCGTCACCTGGCACTTCCCTGATACACACGATGAGAAAGTGTGGGGTTTATTCAATGCAGTCGCCTAATTTCTATTGTTTCTAATCGTTTCTATAGATTTGGTAACTTCAGTTTTTGACGTTCTCCACTATGCGTTGTGACTGTACACCAAAGCGATACCAGCGACAAAAATGCCGTCACCGTCTCTCGAGCACGAATTGGCGGGGCCAAAGATACGGGTTGTCCTTGGAAATGAATCTGAACTGGTATCTGTCGTAAAGTGGAATCCGTGTAAATACAGTGGTGGCATGTGCTAACAAACTTCAGCACATTTACATCTACCTGAAGAAAATAGTTGTCGACCAAATACGATAATGCCGGCTAGGCTGGGCAGCATCGACCAAAATGCCAACTACGGAAGTTAATTATCAAAAACAAATACCGACACAGCAGTCCTACAAGTGCATCGCAATACTTCTTACTCCATCTCCTGCAGCAGCTGATACGCGTAGTAGTGAGCACCACGTTCACCCAGGTCCTCGTTCAACACCAAGTAGATCGGACACGCACGAAGAGCAGGACTCACACGACCCTTGTCGAACAGAGAGTTGAGGAAAATGTCCTTCTTCGTGAAGTAGTCCAGGTTCTTGGGAGCAAGACCACCCGTGATGTAGAAACCACCGCGAGGCAGGTACTTCAGCATCGCGTTACCAGCCTCACGACCGTACGCACCCACGAAGATCTCCAGCGTCTGGTTGCACAGCTCATTGGTCTTGGCGTTCTCACCAATCACCCTTCCCTGCTGCGTGTTCGCCTTCAAGAACTCCTCGTGCACCTTGGCGTCCACCTTCTCGGGGAACTTCTTGGCCAAGAACTCGTAGATCGTTGCCAGACCAGGTCCGCTCACAATGCGCTCAACCGAGAAACGTTGTCCGCACCCAAGCTTGGTCTTGATTTCGTTGTACAGTTCAATCTCGATCTCGTCAGCAGGAGCGAAGTCGGTGTGGCCGCCTTCACAGGCGAAGCAAGAGTACTGACCATCCGTACCGGGGTCAAGAAACACTCACCCAGACCAGTACCAGCTCCAATGGTGGCCATGGGGGCCGTCTCGTCCTTAGGAGCGTCGTTGAGGACGATGTACTCGTGCGGGCGTAGGGTCAATAGACCGTAGCCCATGCCGGCGAAGTCGTTGATCAGACGCACCTTCTTGATGCCCAACTCTTTCTCAAGACTGGGGCCATCGATCTTCCATCCGAACTCGACGTTGGTGAAGTCCACGGTGTTCTTGAGGATCGGACCAGCGCAAGCCAGCACACAGGCCTTGGGAATGTCGTTCACGAGTTTAGCCTCGGTCAGGAACAAGTGACACACTTCGGCGAAACTGGCGTGCTCCTCGTTCAGGTACTTCTTGGAGAACAGCATCTCACCAGGGGCGATATCGCCTTTGACGTGTTTGGATTCCTTTGGGATGTTCCAGAGCGATAGACGCGTGTTGGTGCCGCCGCAGTCGCCGGACATGATGAGATCCGTAGCAGTCATGATGCTTGAGTGGTGGTGTGGGAAATAGTGAGGTGGTGTTCTGGCGCTTGATCTCTGACACGTAGATTTGGAAATGAGGACATTGACAATTTTTCAAATCGGGTTCCAAGCTCCATGCAGCACAACGTCGCCGTATTGTTGGTGGGGGCTGCCCGTTGTCTTTGAACCGGGATGGCGGTGGTTTTCTGAAGCTCAAGTTGGCGTGCTTGTCATCTGCGATACCGTGTGAACCTGCGCATACACAGCAACTTTAGGGGGTTTAACGTGCAAGCAGAGATTTGGAAAGCCAGCGAGGGTGGCTCATAAGCAGCAGCATCATTGCCTTGCCAAGATGTCCCTCGATTGCTGATTATGCACTGCAACTTCAGTTTTCGCGTTTATGCAGCGAGCAAGATTTTTTCTTCTTGACGACAGCCTTTGGCTTTGGCGAGCGGCGTCAACCCGAGTACTATTAATACATGTAGTACTTGAGACAAAAGGCAACGGCGCGGCGAAATCGTGGCCAAACGCCATCTTGTTGACGCCAACTACAGTTCACTCTCCTTGCGAGGTCAAGTTGCACAACACCGGCTGATCCCCAACAGTAGACTTCTGTTGCGGTGGGGCTTCTTTGCCGATTTCTAAAGCTGTCTTCAACCCGATTCCTGTCACGGTCCGAAGGCAGCCGGTCCTGTTGATAGACATGAGAAGTTAATTGCCGTCAAGAGACACCTGAATGCTCACCTCCAAAGGTACTATGCACTGCTTGCAGTTGAAAGAGGTCGCTCGTTTCTCATCGGCCGATGTCATTCGCCACGTGACTGATTGGCCCGAAGCCCAGGGTTTGACGAAGACTTCAACAGTGGTTCCGTTCCTGTGGAGCTCTTGGTCGAAATCAGGCTGCTTGGGTTTTGGTGACGCATGTCTTTGTTGCCCTTTAGTCGAGCTGCCACCACACAAAGTGTACGAGTCCGTGAAAAAACGAATCAGATTCGGCGTCGTTGTAGCTGTCAAGTACTGGCCAGTTCAAATTCACAGGGTTATCGAAAGTGTATTGACTCGTTGGCGTTGAGCATCGAATGGCATGCTGTTGCTATAGGCTGTGTGAGCACAATTTACATAAGTGATAAAAAGATATTCAAATTATTTCGGATAGCGTGTTACCACCACCTACCAGCTACACTTCGTTGAACTCGCTGACAGACGACTTCGGATCCATATCGGCAGTCGATTCTTGGGGTACTATCGAGCCACGAGGGGCTTCAGGAGCAGCGGGACCTGCAACTGTGATCGCCTTGACGCCATGCTCGCTCGCGCGAACGCTGGTTTCAGTCATCTTTACCTGTCCGACGACGATTTTGCGTGCTCCATTTGCACCCGGGTCCCGCTTGCTGACCTTGCTTAGATTCGACGTCATCGATGCGATGTTACGCACGCTGGAAGCGACGCTCCATGTCATGACCCAGTAGCAGAATAGCAACGAGCCATGAGATGCGAGAATAGCAGCCTGGGAGCCTTTCATGACAATACCAGCATCACCCATGCCCATGTGCTCAGTGTAAACGTAGCTAGCAGCGCCCATACCGGAGTAGTGGGTTCCGCAAACAGCGATGCCCATAATGAGAGCACTACCCAGGCGAAGCAGTTCACTATCCTGGAAAAATGTAAGCTGTACAGAAATTAAGTCACAAACCAGTCAGTTCACCGTACTCGTTGCAGACTTTAGCAAGATAGGCCATCGTACCGCACGGAAAAGAATCCAAAATGCAGCCGTGGCCGTGAAAAAGGCAATAAGCACTGAAGCCACAACGACTCCAGCTGACAAGGTCATTTCCACATCGGCTCGCTGAGCCATCATGCCCAAATAGTGCATCACTAGGACACCGAGAGCAGCAAACAGACCGCCACCAGCTATACGAGGTAAACGTGAAAATAGTGCAATGATCTTGATGCGCTTTGCAACTTTCTGCTTGTTCACGACGTCAGACATAGCCGTTGCTGCGAGGTCTTTCACCTGGTACAACATCATCAAACATGGGCAGCGAATGAGTGAAATGCGAATTTGCAGCAATCGTAAGCTACGAGTGATCCATACCAGGATGTTTTTACGCTTTTCCTGCTCCAGCTCAAG
Organism: Phytophthora hibernalis; assembly: GCA_012656075.1. Lineage (NCBI taxonomy): Eukaryota > Oomycota > Peronosporomycetes > Peronosporales > Peronosporaceae > Phytophthora > Phytophthora hibernalis. The sequence continues at coordinate 334,197 of JAAKBF010000282.1, read as the reverse complement.
GAAAAACGGATCAGCAGATGCAATCCAGAGGCCGATGAACACGCCTCCGACAGCGCAAATGAACGAGAGTATGGTCAACCCAGCTTCAAAGTTCACGGTCAATACAGAGCCATCTTCTCGTGTCAGCTCGAGTGCGTTCATGCCGGTGAAGTGCATGCACCAAATGCCACACCCGCCCAGCGCAATTGACGATAGAAACAGGAGTATGAGCTTGTCCCTGTCCTCGATTGCACTGCGCCATTTCTCCATTAACTGGATTGCTGTGGCACATGATTTGGTAAGTGAGTCAAGGTTGTAAGTAGTAGCGCATACACAACAAAGTAGTTTCCCTACTGCAAAAGCTCCCGGTGATAGCAATCAGGTAGGAAAGGAAAATCTTGGACACCTGCCAATGCTGCGAGATCTCACCAGAACTGTCCATTGTCTTCAACGGAACTCGACGAATGTAAAATGTGTGGTCATCCTTGCAAACCATTTTAAGATCAAAACTACGGCATTATTTATAGGAGTGGCGTTGAATTGTAGGACAAAATTTCCGTCCTTTGAGTTGTACACGTAGCGCATCGGTTTTTGAACGTCTAAATGGGAATATTTGCATCAAATGTGAAAATGAACTAACTAAATGAAGGCTATCTGTAGTTGAGGGCGGCATATTCAACTGACCGGATGAATCCGTTGACCGCTGTTCTTTCGACTCTTTGAGCTACGGCGAGACAGTCCTTCACGCATAGTCGTCGCTGTTGTTGCCATTTCCGCGATACGAACACTGCGCACCACACTGAAACTGGCCAACCAGTAGCACGTCAACAACGCTCCGTGCGATGCCACAATAGCAGCTTCGGACCGATTGATGATAAACCGTGTCGAATCTGCAAAGTTCTCGACACTCGGTTCGTACGATGCGGCTCCCATACCACAGTAGTGTGTTGCACAAACTGCAACACCCATGATCAATGCACTTCCCAGCCGAAGAAGCTCACTATCAGGCATGAATGTCAACTGCAGGCAAAGTTAGTGAAATCTGTGGGCAATGTAGTGACAATATCAATGCATCACTCACCGCTCGAAAGAGAATCCAAAAGGCTGCATTGGCAGTGAAAAAGGCGATGAAGACAGAGAGCACCACAATTCCTACGTTGAGGTCCATAGTCGCATTTGAGCGTTGAGCGAGCATGCCTAAGTAGTGCATGCCGAGGACACCCAGCGCTGCAAACGCTCCTCCTAGCATAATGAACCATAATCGCGAAAAGAGGGCAATGATCTACAATACAAAAAATGTTCTGTCAATATGGCGCAGTTCCGTCAACCGCAGATCGAGCCAAACTTACTTTGATGCGGCGAGTGACTGCCTTTTGTTCACCACTGCAGTCATCTTCATGTTTTTGAGATTCGCTGCCTAAAACAGCAAAGGTAAGAGTTTGTAGAAATAACAAGGCCGAAAAAGGCTTACCAGCATCTCTTTGCGTCTAGCAGCCTCCATTTCGAGGAAGTACGGGTCGGACGATGCAATTTTCAAACCAATGAGCACACCCAGCACCGCGAAGATGAACGATAGAATCGTGAGACCGAGCTCAAAGTCCATCTCAAGAGGCGAACCGTCCTCGAGCTCCAGTTGTATTGCGGTCATACCCGTGAAGTGCGTGCACCAAATACCACAACCTCCCAACGCGAAGGCTGATAGTACCAGCATCATTCGTTTGTGGCCAACTCCGTCAACTCGACGCCAGTTTTCCATCAGTTGGATTGCTACAACATCAGTGACAGCGAAAACGATGAGAACCTCTATACACTTTGATAAACACACTCACTTGTGAGAAAAACTCACTGCAGTAGCTCCCAGTGGTGGAGATCAAGTACGAGAGCAGGATCATGGACCATGACCAGTACTGGCGGATGTGAACCCCATCTTCGCTCGCCATGTTCTTCTACTGTAGACGAAGATCCCCAACTTGTTTCCTGTGATGTCTTGCTTCGTGAAGACTGTGCTGATAGGAAGAAGTCTGCGCAGGTAACACTAATAATACTTTGCATTTGAGTTCGTCTAATTTTGAGGTTGTCTTCCGTGCAACAAACAGTGTATCACTGTTCGAGTTATCTTTAGGCGAAAAGTACAACCTGACAGGCTCATAGCATTGCAACGATACCATACTGGTAAAATCTACAGCGAAGTGGTTTGTATCGTACTTGTAGAAGGCTGGTGCTGCTATAAGGCTCACAAGTACACGTACTGTATTATGAGCCAGGCCTCGGAAGTTGCTGACGCTGAAGTGGTCAGTACCCGAAAGTCAAATGGCGACCCAGATTACTTTTCCTTTTCATCCAATCACATCGTTCCCCTCCCGTTCAATTCACGATCTTCCTCCAATAGATCTGCTTTCCTCTCAATTCTCCGTCATTTCAATAAGTACAACGGCGGATCTTCAACCTAACCGAGAAATCTTCATGTCTCACGTTCTTCTGTGATTGGGCACAAAACGCCAGTCTCTCCCTTCCACGCTGTTCGAGAAGGCCGCATACAAAGTCCCAGTCACGATTTCTAAAGAAAACCCCAACGGCCTCACTATTTGATCCAACCATGGCTGCAGGACTGCCCGACGACCTCGTGCTCGAGTACGACATGATGCAGCTTGTGGACGGCGACGACGGCGTCTCCAGCAGCTTCTTGGACGCCCCAACACCGTCCCCTACGGTCGAGGACTTGCTGGGCAACTGCTCGGTGGGCGTGAGCATCGCCACGTCGGATCCTGCGTCCTGCGCGACGTCGTCCTGCGCTTCGGGCGGCGCAGGATGCTGCTCGGCTACAGCCACCAAATCCCCAGAAGCCGAGACCATCACTCAGGACGAATTCGCCGACTTTTTACTGGACGGGGAGCAGTTTTTACGCGACATGGAGAAAGTGGTAAAAATAGATTCGAATCAGAAGAATCAGACGCCACTGGAGCAGAGTGATGGTGCTATCGACCTGGGCGCGTTCTCGGACCTGGACATGATGTCTCCGTGTCCAAGTGCGCCCAGTATAACAGATGGCTCGCCCTGCAGGACGGACGTGGACGAGTTCGACGTGGACGTGTGTCCGCTGCTGGCCCAGGAGCACAAACAGCTGGAGGAGGAGCAGGCCAGGAAACTCCATGAAGCTATGATGGGTCATGTACTGCCTCCCATGTCCCCGCCCAGACTGCCACATACAAATTCGTCGTTGTCGACGATCTCCGAGAGCTCAGATGTGTCATCCTTGGGCCATACAGATGGGAGTGTGACGGCGTCTCCTCTTCCTACGATGCCTGAAGAGGCTGTTAAAGAGACAATTGTGGAGGATGAAGAGATGGAGGAGGAAGCTATGGAGGTAAGGTGGTTGATAGAGTTAGTGAATTGGTCTTTGGTGGCCAATTTTGAGGTGAGTAGGATGATTGATTTTTTATTGTTTTTTGTGCAGGACGAGATGGATTTGTTGGAGAAGGAGGCCAAGTATTTGGATGCTCAGATGGATTTCCTGCAGACTAGGGCCAAGTCCAGTCGCCCACAGCGACAGAGCATTAAGCAACGCCGTCCTCGGGATACCGAGCAGCCGAAGCTGCTGGCCAAGAGCCAGGAGAATAATCAGTTGCTGAACGAACTCGTGAACCAGCAGAAGGTCTACCAGGACAACTTCAAGGCCATGCTCGCGTTCGCCCCTGTGAATGACGTGCGCATGGCGCTCATGACCCCATGGAGAGTTTCATTCGTCTAGGCAAGGACTTTGACGAGCGGAGGAAGACTATTCTGTCGTTGCGCGAGGAGAAGCTCGATAGTACATACAAGTACATCGAGCAGAAAGCTGCGGGCCTAGACATTAACCAGCCGTACCAGTACTCAGACATGTTCGAAAAGTTCGGCAAACACTACTGCGTCAACTTCGCTATCTCCAAGTACGACGGAGTGAGCGTTTTCCAGGTTGGGCGCGCCATCTACGAGCAGATTGCAGGGAAGGACGAGGCGCTGAACAATGCAATGGGAAACACAACGATTCGCGAGTCGTTCGACACGATCAAGTGCAATTTCATGCACCAGCGCATTGTCTCGAGTATGAACTGGGAGGGCGAAGACATAGATAAAATGCCGGATATGGAGTCGAACGCGATTTTCTACTGTCGCTTCGGTGACAACTCAGCAGTACTAGCAACAGATTACATCGACCAGGACGACCTGCACCCGTACGACTCGTCAAACCGCATCCGGAAGGATGTTTCAAGCGGAGTGGTGCTCTCTGGTCATACTGACGCTGATGGCAAGAAGTTCGTGGTGATGAAACGTTACCTGATGGCCAAGTATCACATGTACCCGCACAAGGTTTCACAGGAGCAGCAGGACCGTTTCTTCGCAAGCATGCCAAAGTGCCATGACACCATGAAGACACTTATCGTGGATCGTTTACAGCGCAATGAGACTGGCTGTCCATGCGCAGGCGAGGACTGATTAAGTCCCACCGACGTTCTGGGAATTCAAGGTAGCAGGCACCCGAAGACCTGCGGTGAGACTTCCAAGTTCGTCGTCAGGTATCCTCGCGCTTTTCATATTTCTTCTCAAGTGCTGAGCTTGGACACCCGTCGAAGTCATGGATCGAGTGACTACCGTTTATTATGTGGCAGCAGCTGTGAAAGCGCTCCGTGCTCACCATGGCCAAGTGAAGTGGGTGTGTTGATTCTCTTTCAGCGCTCCAAGCGCTTGCTAATCAGCACATTGAATCGATACATCCATTGTACTCAGAACACTGCCTTGTTTTATGCTTCTGTTCACGTCGGACTCTTTTCGTGAAGAACTTTACAGTTGTGTGCCTATCGTGAAATGCTATCGTAAAATTCGCAATGCAATAGTCCAGCAACTAAACGTGAAATTCTTATCGCACTGACCCTTTCTCGACCATGGGCGTGGAGCTTCCGGACGACTTGGTGCGCGACTACGACCTGCTGCAGATGCTGGACGAGGACACCAGCGACTGCGTTGACGTCTCTGCGTCTACTCTAGCGGACGAATTGTTCTCCAATCAGCCTCCAGCGTCACCCAAAAGTGACGAATTATCCGAAATTTTGCTCCAAGACGAGGAATTTTTGCGCGAAATGGAAATGGAGCGACGGGATGACGCAATCAGCCTCCCAGACCTGGATATGATGTTTCCATTGAGCTCTGAGGCCAATTTGTGGCTCAACGCTCTGGACGACGCCACAGACGTCGAGGAACTGGAGCTGGACAGTCCATTACGCCCGGACGCAAAAGTGGCCCCATTGCGACTTTTACATTCCGATTCGTCATTTTCTGAAAATTCCAAAATTCTTTAGATTTTACAGATGAAAGTGAAGTAGAGTCGGAGAACCACGAGGATGAAGAAGTGGAGTTGTTGAGGAGAGAGGAGAAATATCTGGAAGCTCAGAAGGAGTTTTTGGAATTTCGAGAAAAGAGACGACCACAACGTAAAAATGTCAAGAAAAGAGGAGAATTGAAGTTGCTGCTGAAGAGTCAGGAGGACAATCAGATCCTCAATGGACTTGCCATGCAGCAGAAAATGTACGCGGACAATTTCAAGGCCATGTTGGCATTTGCACCGGTGAACGACGTGGTACGTGGGTAGCGGGGATTATTTTTCCTCTTTTTGGTTTCTTTGTGGTTAACTTGCTGTTTGCTTGGTGGCTGTGAGCAGCGGATGTCGTTGATGACACCTTTGGAGTCGTATATTCGTCTTGGAAAGGACTTGGACGAGCGAAGGAAGACAATTCTGTCACTTCGCAAGGAGAAACTCGATATGACGTACAGGTTCATCGAACAGAAGACACAAGGAATGGACTGCAACGAGCCTCACGAGTTCTCGGACATGTTCGACAAGTTTGGCAAACATTACTGTGTCAATTTCACGATTGCCAGATATGACGGAGTGAGCATTTACCAAGTCGCGCGTGGAGTCTACAACCAGCTGGCTGAAAAGGATGAGGCGCTGAACCAAGTGATAGGGGTCAAACCACTGCGTGAGGTACGTTTCTGGCGTAAAATCAAATGGATCTTTCTCGAACATGCTAATTTTGATATCTACATGTGCTAGTCAACTGGCACGCTCAAGTGCAACTATATGCACCAACGCATTGTCTCGAGGCCAAACCAGATACACAAGAGGCCGGACAAGATGCCGGATATGGAGTCCAATGGAGTTTTCTACTGTCGTTTCGGGGACAAGTCAGCAGTACTAGCTTCAGATTACGTCGACCAAGACGAGCTGCACCCGTACGACGTAGCGAATCGCATCCGAAAGGATATGTCGAGCGGTGTGGTGCTGTCTGCGCACGAGGATACCGACGGCAAAAGTATGTGATCATGAAACGATACACGATGGCCAAGCTTCACATGTACCCGCACAAAGTCTCCCAGAAGCAACAGGATCGCTTCTTCCTGAACATGTTCCATTCTTATGACAACATGAAGAAGCTCGTCGTAGATCGCGTACTGCAACACAGTGACGCGGGCTGCTCGTGTACTGGTGACAAAACGAGCTGCTGCTGCAAGTGATGAGGCGAGCATTCCGTGTGGAGGCCGCCACAGGGCCCAGTAGCTTCAGCTCGGATAAGTCTTGTTCCGTACGCGAGTGATAAATGTATGTGGACGAAGATAGTGCGTGAATGGACTGTGGTTGTTGGTTATGGCTGCATACTCGCAGCGGAGGCTGGAGCTTGTCGGCTTTGAGTGCGAATTCTGTTAAGTGCTTGGAGTAATCTGCACACAGATGAAGGATATCGAGGGATGTTGATGGCACTGAAGCTCCGATAGCATCGCAGTCTTCCTTTTCTCTGTCGGACGGCAAGGTTTTGATCACAGCGATGAAAATGTTCGAGTAACAAGTCAAGGAGAGTCCGAACACCCACTTTTGCGGCAGATACATATTCAAGCACATCGGGATTCTGCGTTGGCCCTCAATATGATGGAAGGAGCGAGCTGATGGTTGCGCACTCTTTCATGGTTTGGCTGTTGATTTCAACTTGACGTCGCCATTTCCTGGAGAACTGTTAACTCCTTTCGTGAAGCTTGAATGCTTGTCACCAAAGCACATCATTCCTTTTGTGAAACCAGACACGTCGATTTCGTCGCTTTGGGGTGAAGAAGACAAGTTGTCCTGACGAAAACTTCACCAAGCAGCCGGCGTTATAATTGCATGTAACAGCACGTGATCATATCACGCCCTGGAGGACCATTTGTACGTACAGCTCGTGCCAATGCTATTAATATTATGCTTCATCATTGACAACGTCGATTATGAAGTGCCACGGAAGCCAGCATTTTTAATCTTAAACCCACCATCTTCTGTCACTTTGGAACGGAACAAGAAAGTTGGGCTCCTACAAGAACAACATGAAAAGTAGCGTCTTCAATCCGCCAAACGTCCACACGCTGAGTGACTGCGTGATCGGAAAAGTGATTCCATCGCCCCTTTGGCCAAAAGATGGGGTCGACAACGCCTGGAGCGCTTACGCAAGTTCAAGACCACAGTATCCGGCCCACCAAGCACAACCACAGACACAGTCCATGCAGGTTGCAGCCCCTTTCGAGCACAAGGGCATGCTGAAACCAGTCCCCAACAACCCCCACTCAGAGATCGACGAACCTGACCAATATGCTGCAAAGCTACTGATCGAAGAGGAAAATGCTAAGACGGAGCTCCGCCGACGAAGCAGTCGGAGGAGCTCGCAGCGATCCAGGAAAAGAAAGAGGTCCAAACGATTGCGTTAGAGCGTGACGTCCGAAAGCTACAAGAAGAAATCCAAACGCTTCAGTGGCAGGGTCAGACACTCTCTTCTGGTGTCCCCACAGGAACGACTGCCTTGTCGGTGGTGGCAGAATACTTTCGTCTGTTACGCTACGGCTTGAAAGGGAAAGAGCCACAAAACAAGTATATTTCTAGCGTGCAACGTGATTTCCTGCATGCAGCGACATCGCCGGATGTAGTTGGCGAGACGGGGTTTGGCGTTGAGAGACTAATCGAGGACTATCGACGCCTGGCCCTCTACCTGCCAGAATCGGATATCAGCTTGTGCAACTTGATACCGGTCCCGGAGACTCGCTAACCGCCACCACCATAGTCGGAATCATCCTCACAGCAAAAACGCTGCACTTTGCGTTTCCCTGAGCACCTCCGCCTCTCTTTCCGCACTTGGTTCGTCGCCTTGCGCTTCTTCGCTGCCATTCTAACAGTAATTGAGCTTCACCACGAAAGTTTAGGAATGATGGTTGGACGCTAAACTCTTTTTATCCGGTTTTCAACATATTTTAACGTACTGGCGTATTGTAGACTTTCCTACTGAGCTAGCTTACAACTAATGAGTGTGTTGTCGAATATCTCTAAGTCGTTCAGTAACTGCATAAGTCGTTCAGTAACTGCAGTAGTGGGGTCAAAAGGTCCGCTCTGGACTGCACAAGTTTCAGTCGGCTTGTTACACTGTCCCACTTGAATTGGATCGAGCCTCGCAGCACAAACCGCTGACCGAGCAACTTGGCAGCAATTGGTGACCATTGATTCTGTTCTTCATTGTGAATGAGATGGGGAAACGCAAAGTGCAGCGTTTTTGCTGTAATGACGATTCCAACTGTGGTGGTGGCGGTTAGCGAGTCCCGGGACCAGTATCGAGTCGCACGAGTTGGGTATCCGATTCTGGCAGGTAGAGGGCCAGGCGTCGATAGTCCTCGATTAGTCTCTCAACGCCAAGCCCCGTCTCGCCAACTACATCCGGCGATGTCGCTGCATGCAGGAAATCACGTTGCACGCTAGAAACATACTTGTTTTGTGGCTCTTTCGTGCTGCCATGGGGTCGTTCGTCAGGGTGGACGCTTTCAAGCCGTAGCGGAACAGACGAAAGTATTCTGCCACCGTCCAGTTCCAAAGTGACAAGCAATGCTTGGTGAGATAACATGCTGGCTGACCATAATCGTGATTCATCATAATCGAGTAATCGACGCCAAATTTGCAGTGAAAATTGGAGTTTGTGAGCATGTATTAATACCAGTTGTTACTTCGAAGTATGTAGCAGCACCACAGCCAAATAGGGGATAGATAATCTGTACAGCTCGTCGTCAATTACTCGATTATGATGAATCATCACGATTATGGTCAGCCAGCATGTTATCTTCTTACCAAGCATTGTCTGTCACTTTGGAACTGGACAAGAAAGTTAACCTCCAACTAGACCAAAATGCACAGCAGCTCCCTCCACCCGCCGAACGTCCACACGCTGAGTGACGATGTGATCGGAAAAGTGATCCCATCGCCCCTGTGGCCAAAAGCTGGGGTCCAACGTGCCGGAGACGACAACGCCTGTAGTACTTACACGAGATCAAGACCACAGTATTTCCAGCAGCCATATGATGGCGTCGCGATGCACGCACATGGGACCTACCAAGCACGACCACAAACACAGTCCATGCGGGTTGTAGCCCCTTTCAAGCACAAGGTCATGTTGAAACCAGTCCCCAACAACCTCCACTCAGAGCTCGCTGTGAACATGGACGTCCCTGACCAGCATGGTGCCAAATTATTGATCGCAGAGGAGAATGCTGAGGCGGAGCTCCGACGACATCGGATGAGCATGCAGCGATACAGGAAAAAGAAACAGGATCATGCGGTCGCTTTAATGCGTGACGTCCGAAAGCTACAAGAAGAAATCCAAACGCTTCAGTGCCAGGGTCAGACACTCTCTTCTGGTGTCCCCACAGGAAAGACTGCCTTGTCGGTGGTGGCAGAATACTTTCGTCTGTTCCGCTACGGCTTGAAAGCGTCCACCCTAACGAACGACCCCCATGGCAGCACGAAAGAGCCACAAAACAAGTATGTTTCTAGCGTGCAACGTGATTTCCTGCATGCAGCGACATCGCCGGATGTAGTTGGCGAGACGGGGTTTGGCATTGAGAGACTAATCGAGGACTATCGACGCCTGGCCCTCTACCTGCCAGAATCGGATACTCAGCTTGCGCAACTTGATACCGGTCCCGGAGACTCGCTAACCGCCACCACCATAGTCGGAATCATCCTCACAGCAAAAACGCTGCACTTTGCGTTTCCCCATCTCATTCGCAATGAAAAACATAATCAATGGTCACCAATTGTTGCCAAGTTACTCGGTCAGCGGTTTGTGCTGCGAGGCTCGATCCAATTCAAGTGGGACAGTGTAACAAGCCGACTGAAACTTGTGCAGACCAGAGCGGACCTTTGACTCCGGTGCTGCAATTTCTGGGTGACTTGGAGACCGTCTCCCGCTTATTCGACAACGCACTTATTACCCCAGAGTGTAAGCTAGCTCAATAGGCAAACCTCAAATACTTCGAGTACTGGATTTCATGTTTCCGCGAGCCAGAGTGAAGTACTACAACGCAGATACAAACTCACGCATCGTCTGCAGCATCACCTTGATCCGGCCCGCTGTGCCATCTCCAATCTCGTTCAGCGACTCCATAGGAACGTCGAATTCTGGTTGACAGACTTTCATGAAAGAGGCGCATCGAATCACGAGCATCAGCTCCTCGTCGACTTCAGATTTTAGAGCCCCGTCAGCTCCATCTCCACCTCCTTCAACAGTTTGCTGCTCGTGATGTTTCGTACACCCTGGCCTCTTCCTCTTCACTTCTGTCATGACTAGTGTGGCGCTCACATCCAGCCGAACTCGTGTCTTGGGGTCGTACGGATGCAACTCGTCCTCGTCGACGCTGTCGGTGGCCATGACAGCGCATGGTCGTCCTCCAATCAGCTCATGGTGCTCGTAAAACTTGTCGTACATGACCTTGTTGGACTCTGTCACGATTCTAACAATCGGACGAGCGGGGATCAGACGAAAACTACCGATCGACTCGTCATCTCCGATCGTGTCGTAGTCGATACAGATTACGACGAATTGATATGACGGACGTATTGATGTGACAGCTAAGGTTTTAGTGGCGGCTCCTATACAAAATTTTGGCCAATAAAATGCAAGCAATTTGGCTGGTCTCGAGCGCTCGTCCAGCGATCAAGCAGCACATTGCTCGCGTCCAGCAGTTTAGAATTCATGATGACCATATCAAGTAGCACCGAAGAAGATACGGAGATGCGCCTGCGTACCTGGGGTGTCGTCAATGACGCTCCTGCAGAGCGGGTGCCTCGAGGGGAAGAGGGAGGGAAGGGGGACGGAGACAGCAGTGAGGAAGAAGACAGCCAAGAAATAAGGACTGTCGTCGCAGCCTTTGCTGTGTCTGGCGAGAGTCGGAGCCTAGGCTCTCGCCGTATGACGTTCTCCAACGCTTTCAAGGTACACGTGCTCGACGAAAGAAGCAGAGGCTGGTCGGTGACAGAGCTGCATAAGCGATACGGCCTAAAAAGCAGGGGATCCATCTACGCGTGGGAGAAGCAGGAGGCCAAGCTGCGGGAGGCGTGCAGCAACAAAATGTCCTCAAACGTCTGCTTGGGAGGCCAAGGTCGGCCATGTTCCTTCCCCCACACTGAAGAGCTCGTTCAGTGGATTAAGGCAATGCGTCGAGAAGATTACCCGCTCAAGATGAGTCATGTTGTTGCTTTCGTTAGAGAGGAATACGCTGCATGGGTAGATATCTATCTTATTTCAAGCAAGGAGCTAGTCTATATCGGCTTTTTCAACGCTTCGTCCACCGCCACGGCTATACATTTCGACGCCCGACGAGAACCGTTCTTTCTACTGAAGATTTGCTCCTTGAGCAAGTAAAGTTTGCGCAAGGTATCGGGGCAGCCGTAGCAAAAACCTACGCACGGAGCTCTTTATTCAATGCGGACGAAACTGCCGTTTATTATGACGAGGAACCTGGAAGCATTATCGCCGAGCGCGGCTCCAAGAAGTCTGCTAAAGTGCGCGGTCGAGCGCGGTCATCGCGCGCTAGTGTTTTGCTGGTGGTCTCCGCGACTGGTGAAAAACTGCGGCCACTTATCATCTTTAAGGGTCAGCCGGGTGGAACTGTGGAGGAGGAGTGCAAGGACTTCCAGGATATCTACGCAACGGTACAGTCTAATGCGTGGATGGATACTCGAATTTGGCACGATCACTTCATCAATGTAGTATGGGCTGAGTTCGTTTCGACAACTCAGGCCGGCCCACTAGCACTGTACGTCGATAATCTAAAGTGCCATACCTCCAGCGCTTCCGAAGAAGAGTTTGCAAGCTGGGGGACCGAATTGGTACCCCTTCCCAAGAATACCACAGCGGTGCTGCAACCGCTTGATGTCGATGTCATGGGCCCGTTCAAGAAGAGTCTGCGGAAGCAAGCGCTATCCTACGAGTTGTCCTGCATCCAAGCAAACGGGCACCTGCCTCTGCGCGATCGACTTCTTGCACTAATGAAGGTTCCAGCACGTGAAAAGCGTAAGATTGTCGCCGCAAGAGTAGTTGCCTCCTGGAAGAGCGTTAGCGAGCAGTGCATTCGCCGTACATGGGAGAAAGCAGGTTTGTAGTTCAATCACTAGTCCTTTTAATGAATAATGACTTGAAGAGCATTGTCGTTTTCGGCCAATAAAATTGCTCGTGAGGTGTGATTGGTCGTAAATTATTTACGTCATATCTTTGTGTCTATGCTGCTTCCCATACAATAGAAAAACCTCAGCGTCACATCAATTCGTCGTAATCTGTAACCTATTTTGCGGTTCGTATACGGGTCGGGTCTCGTTTAGGTCTTTCGACCTAATCGACGACCTGCCGGAAAGACGAGAGCTCGCGCGCAGCTTGAGCCTGCAACTACCGAAAAGGGTGCTTTGCCTTTTGGGTACTGTTCCTAAATGGGCCTTTTTCAGTCGGAAAGAAGTCGGAGAAGAGCGAGTACCCGCGAACAATCACCACCACGCCTGTGCGAGCGCTGGTAGCTGTCCATGTGGAAGAAGCCCGAGTAGCAGATGTAGCCTATGTCTGCCATGAAGACGAGCAGCTTCGGCGCGGCTGTCTGACCATGAAGTCGTCTGACTGGCGGTGTTGGGCGGCAGCGACACGAGCGCCGAGCGAGAGACTAGCAGTTCCAAGACAAGATGGCACGCAGTTTCGAGCGCAGTGTCTGCAACTTCAGGTGTTCGGCCGTCTGGCCGTCGACGCACTTGTCCTGGATCGAGGCCGAGCGATCTATTGCTGCGGCCGTAGAGCCCGGGAGTACCAAGGGCTGAGAGCGCCGGGACGTTGGATGCGGTGTGAAGGGCCTCCACTTTTGACCGTGCAGTAGCGGTTGCCCACGACTGCAGTGGCGGCGAGTAAGGCGCCTTAGGCCGCATTGTGACCGACGCGCCCAGAGGCACCAGCACTTCGCCAGCGCCGACTGGATAACACGGCCCGCAACTTGGCTGACTTGCAGTAATGCGGAGCGCTGTTCGGTTAAATTTCCGCAGGCGGACTCCCAAATCGAATGACCCCACGCAGGGAATACGGCAGCACAATAGTATCCTTTACGTTGATGCAGTCGAACATGGGACATAAGGCTTTCTATCGCGTGGGACCCGCACTTGGGACGCCACGAGCTTGTGACGCGGTGAATACTTTCGAAGAACTGGACGGCAAGCGGCACTTATGAGTGGAGGAATTCTGAAAGTGGTGTATTACGAGTTTACGCGCTAAGAAGAAAACCAAGACTATAGCCGCTGCCCACCCGTTGCTTGTTCCTGCGCAGCTGGATGGTGCACGACGTACAGTACGTGATGGAGCAAGGCTAAAGGCTAACTGGTGCGGTCAACAAGAAATTCAGGAGGCTTGAGATGCGCTCGAGCTCATGGGCGACGGCCGGCGGCGCACAACTAAGTGAGCCTGGCTGCAACGGTAAGCTCGTACGGCTGGTGGCGAGGAGTCCTCGCGCGGCGCGCCAGCACATCAGCTAGAAACTGCACGCGCTGGCGTGAAATTCGCTCGATCGTCGAGATGAAGAGCGGTTGTTTGGGGTGGGGCGTCGGGAACGCCGCGTTCAGCTCCCTGTTGAAACGTTCGAGGGGATTGTTGGTACGATTAATGACGGCGTGATTAATACCGTGGACGTTCCACAGCTCCACAGGAAACATCGCCAGCCACGTGCGGTCGAAGTATGACCAGTATGAAGCCCATTTTCCCTCGGAGTACGTCACATTCGTCTCCCTGCAACGGCGCTGAATGTAGTCCTGGACAAACGCCTTGCCCAGTGTTGAGACTTGACCTGTGGGGATCACCGTGAGCATGTCCATTGCCCCGCGCTCCATCGCGAATCCGGCCTCAGCTTCACTGATGCGAAGCTTCTTGATGCGTCGACGGATAGCCTGCTTCCAGTGGAAGAGGCATCCGTTGATAGTAGTGGTCGGGAGCTGGTCGCGGATGGCAGCAATCAGCGCGGCTTCGTAGTCGCACGTGACGGACTCCGGATCGAGCTGGTGATCGGTGGCCATGATCAAAAAGTGGAGAATGTTCCAGTACATCGTGTGGGAGCGACCCGTGGCCAGTGAATAGAAAACCGGGACGTAGCAGTTGGTCGCGTTGTCAAGGCACATGACCACCACGCACTGCTTGAAGGGCACCGGGACGCAGCAGAAGGTACCGTCGATGAAGAGCGTCGTTCGTCGGTACCTGAGCAGCTGAAGCAGTGCAGGACGCGCCCAGCCGATGACGCGGTGCAGCGTGCCATCCTCCAGGTAGCTGTAGTGGAACTGGAAGAAATTGAGCGTGGTCCCAGCCACCATTGCGAGAGGCTCAACCTCAATCTGCCCGTGGATGTCTCCACCAAAGTGAAGTCGTCGAGCACGATACACGCGCGATATAACTTGGTCGCGCGTCAGACCAACCAGAACGGCGTTTTCTTGCCCGAGGTAAAACTCGGTGTTGACGATGCGCCAGATTGCGTTCGCCGTCTCCTGCAGCCGGGTCACCGAGAGGACGTCGACGCGCTCCTCCATCTCGACGCAGATGTCCCTGGTATCGTCGCCGTCAATGGGACCCATTTGACACGTATGGGGGACGAAGTGGACGTACACGTCCGACCCAGCGAGCTGCTTACACCTGCCTCGACAGGCCAGACGGCGATAGAAGCTGCAGCGAAATGTTGTCTTGATACGACTCTGGGCGCTGCGCGTGTACTGATAGCCGTTAATGTTGACCACAGTTGCTCTGGGACGCCGTTGAATTGGCGCAGGAGGGCCGAAGATATCCACGAGAAGGGCTGCGAGGTCGGGATCGCTTTCGTCGTCCACAGCGCCTGGAGCTTCCACCGCAGACGAAGCAGTCGAAGCACTTGTCGAAGCCTGCGACGAGGCTGGCACGGATGGAGACGAATCGACAGAAGTCGACACAGGTAAAGACCACTCAGCAGAAGAGGCTCCCACTGGAGAGGCTGCAGCTGGCGATGCCGGAAGTGCCATCGTGAGAGGAGCCGCCGCTGCGAGCGATGGCGTGACGGGCGTAGCCAGCTCGTCGTCAATATTGCTGAGCGTGTCGTTGAGGCGGCGACGACTGCGCGTGGCTGGGCGGCGCTGCGAGCAGGTGATCTTGTGCGATCGGGGCATGAGGCCGGCGAGGTTTGTAGGCTGAGGTGTTCGCAGGCTGGAGAAAATTGAGAAGTGATAGCGTCGAACGGCCAGCACAGGCGCCGCCATGTCAAGATTGTAGAGCTCGCTCTGGTCTCAAGAGATTGCAGAGCTCGTTCTGGGGACTCAGAGACCAATTGAGCTTTGACGATCTGGCTCTTGAAGATCGTTAGTGTCAGAGTGCTTTCCTCAGCGATATTTCCTCGTTAGTGTCAAAGTGCTTTTCTCAGCGATATTTCCTCTGTATACAGCGTACAGCGTCAGCCAAAGCGAATGAAGACGGGCATGCTTCTATCAGGTTATGTCGACCAAGGACGAATGCCCCTTATAAGCAAGGATACAGTAGTGTTAAACTGCTCACGCCGAGGCAAAGATGCTTGTCAACAACCCTTGAAGTTGCCAGGAAAGCTACCTCCAGCCCAAATGGGTACACCTCTGGGGGCTCTCCATAAGGGTTGCCTTTTCACGAGGTCTCACGCAGGTCGAACGCTTGGACCTAATGCGCGACCAAGAAAAAAACGTGGTGAAGGGGCGCCTGTAGGTCAAAGTACCTGGGAGAGACCCGACCCGTATACGAACCGACAAAAATCTACCGTCGTAGTCTTCCCGCGCAGTGACTAGCCCCAGTGCCTCCGTCGTACGAATCTCCACATTCGTAAAGAAGAACTTGGCTGCATTGTACACTTCCTTCAGAGACTTGACTCCCACCAAGTGGTTCACTTCGAAACTCTCACAGCAAAAGGTCCCTTCAGCATCTTCGTAGCGATTTTCCGAGCTGTGCATGGTCAGTAAATTGAGGTGCTGCGAGCGCGCGAGGATGTACCGGAGTGCTGAATTGAGCTTGTCATCTTTCATTTTACCAGTAGCTGTCTCCGTTTCTCCCAACACGTTGGCATGTGAATGTACGAGTACACCGTTCACTCTAATTAGTCTGACCCTGACTAATTATGGTGTACGATTTTTATCGGAGAAAGTCGAACTTTTGAATTGATCTTGTGACAACAATATTAAATTTTTATTGAAAGTAAGATGATGATTGGCTTCGCCACGGCGAGATATGCTCAAATCCACCGTCTTTGTGCTCTTTTGAACTCTTCGCGAAATTTTTGTCGTCCGTGGTGTCACGAAAAAGTACAGAAGCATGACTATATTCGAAGCACGACTAATTAGAGTGAACGGTGTACATAGGATTCATAACCTGCTTTTCCTGGATAAGCAACAAGAAAATATTAGATATTTTAATATCTAATATTTTGGTATTAAAATACCATATCAGATCAGTTTAAGAATCCTAAGAATCAGTTTTAGGAAATGCAGTACTACGTACCCGATAGTCCATGAGTTCGGACTGAGCGCCGACAAAGACCATTTTTAATTAACTCTTGTAGCACAGTTTTGGTGTGAAGTGAACGATGGAGCAGTTGCAAATGTTCACTCGGAGTCATGGCCGCCGCCTCTGCCCGAGCGTTGAGTTGTTCTGCAGCACTCGAAAATCTGCTCCCTGAGCACCTCCGCCTCCTCTTTCCGCACTTGGTTCGTCGCCTTGCGCTTCTTCGCTGCCATTTTAAACAGTATTGAGCTTCACCACGAAAGTTTAGGCATGGTGGTGGGACGCTAAACTCTTTTTATCCCGTATTCAGAGGTGTGAATAATTTTTTTCCGTACAACTAAAATCAGTTTTTCACAGTATAAAAACGGATTATTGGAGCTTTCGCTTAAAATATAATATGAAATTGACCAATTATTCCAATAAAATTTACGAAAGTAAGTCTTTGACAAAATCAAGTCGCAAGCAAACTGCTGGCTGCCTGTAGCCCTCTTTATCCGCACTGTACATCGTATCTTGAAGATACTATACCAAATACTTTATCTTTGAGACACAAAATCACTGGCTAGCAAGCCAAAGAGTACGCGGCACCGCGGCATTCAATTCAGGTACTCTTCAAAACCTCTCCATCCGCCACGATGTCAGCGAACAAGGACGTGTGCGCATACTTCTACGAGACCCTAGACCAAGGCCGCTATCGCTGCAAGCTATGCAGTAGCGAGCGCAAGCAAGCGCCCAACACTGGCTACTCCAACCTCGTCGCCCACCTGATGCTCAAGCACGAAGGCTACAAGTTGCAGTACGCAGCGACGCTTTCCTGTGACGTCCGTCGCCTCCCCGACTTCGGCTTTGTCTCCGAGGAGACGTCCCACCGCTTCCAGTGGATGCGATGGGTCGTCGAGCGGAACATGCCGCTTTCAGAGGTCGACAACGAGCTTACTCGCTCGATGTCGAGATGGCGCTCGATTTCCTCGCGAGTGCTACTCAACGGAATGCACGACGTCGCGAAGAAGTTGGGGAAGAAGCTCGAGGTGACGATGGGCATTCTCTTCGGCATCATGTTCGACGGCTGGTCGAACGGCTCTATGCACTACGTGGCCGTGTATGTCGTGTTTGTGACGAACGGCGAGCTGCGTCTACAGCTTCTTGCGATATCACCACTCGAGGAAGGCTCCCAAGACGCGGACGCGCACATCAAGCTCCTCGACGGCGTGCTGGACGTATATGGCAATACCTTCGACATGGTGGCGTTCCTAGTTGCCGACAACTGTAACACTAACCGTGCAATAGCCACCCGGCTCGGCGTACCTCTGGTTGGTTGTGCCAGCCACCGCTTCAACTTTGCGGTTAACAGGTATCTCACTGATTATGAGACGTTACTAACCCAGGTTAACACGTTGATGTCAAAGTTAAGCCAAGTTAACAATTTCGCCGAGCTTTCCAAGTCGACCGACCTACATCCTATCAAACGGAATATTACCCGCTGGAGTTCCAACTTTGAAATGCTGCAACGGTACGTGCGCATTCGACCCCAAATCAAGACCGTGGACGCTGTTGAAGAGCTCATACCGACCGGAGCCGCGCACCGCAAGCTGCTTGGACTGCTGGAGCACATGAAGAAGTTCCAGAGCATCACCAAGAAGCTGCAGTGCGACGGCATTGGCTTAGCAGACGTCCGCCTCCTCTTCGACTCGGTGATTGTCGAGTACCCCTGCATGCGGAATCAGCTCAAGTCGACGGCCAAGATTGTCCACTCCCCATCTTCGAATCCGCGGTGGTCAAGACTATCAACGGGGAGTCCTGTCAAGCGCCGAGACCGCAGCGGTGAAGCGCTTTGAAGAACCAAGGTGCGGCAGCAAGCGGAAGGCGCCCGAAGAGGACTATGCGACCAAGATGCTTCGCGGTGGGTCGGGCCAGGGCATGCATCAGACCAAGACCGTCTACAGCGCGCTGCTAAAGCAGCTATCCCCGACGTCGAACGCGTGCGAAAGGCTGTTCTCGCAATGCAAGCTGGTGCTTACGCCTCAGCGTACCTGCATGCTGCCAGCGAATTTCGAACTCCTGATGTTTCTTCGTGCGAACAGGAACATGTGGGATGTGACGACATTGGCTGCCGATGCAAATGCCTCCGAGCAGCGGTAATGAAGAATGGTATTGCAGTAATTGCGGCAATTTGTATTATTGTTTGTTGCTGTATTGCCGTCATTATTACTGATATTCCTGCCAGGCAATTCAGTATAGTACTGAATTGGAGAAGGCCTGCCCGTATTCAACATATTTTAACGCACTGGATAATACCACACTTTCATTATCCGGTATTTTACATGGTAATATACTGGATAAAAGGCCTCTGTGCTTGCCTACAGAGCTAATTTGCACTCTGGAGTAATGAGTGCTTCGTCGAACAAGCGGGAGACGGTCTCCAAACCGCCCAGAACATTTAGCAGCGGAGTCAAAAGGTCTGCTCTCGACTGCACAAGTGTCACTCGGCT
The DNA here is from genome assembly GCA_012656075.1 of Phytophthora hibernalis. NCBI lineage: Eukaryota > Oomycota > Peronosporomycetes > Peronosporales > Peronosporaceae > Phytophthora > Phytophthora hibernalis. The sequence goes on along the minus strand of JAAKBF010000282.1, from coordinate 314,861 downwards.
TGTTACACTGTCCCTATAATGGGGCCACTTGACAGGGGGCGACCATTGTTCTCTGTGATGTGGTCCACACCATTGGTGTCCGTCACACGCGTGGTGTGTGGCACGTCAAGGACTTAATTCGTACTTCAGTCGTACTTAAGTGGTACGTCAGTTGTATTAAAGCAGTACATCTAAATGGGTGGTCCCCATTAGAACAGATCAGATTAGACAGGGATTCAGTATGCAGATAGTTAGCAGTAGTTAGAACTACAACAGTGTTCTTAATATAAATCAGTTTAACTCTAACCCCGAAGTTCGCAAGTCAATTGGTACTCGGAACCATATTGGCCAGGAAGGCCAGGCCTTTGCAAGCTTACAGCAGGAATGCTAGGCGTCTGTTGTGGCTAGCGCGTTAACGCTTCCTCTAAAGCTAAGGTGCGTGTGACCCCCGTCACAACCTGCGTTGGTTGATCTCCGTCCCTCTCACCCACCTGCCACAGCGGTCGATTCCTCATCTCTGATTATGCCATTTGACGGCGGATCCCGGGCATCCCCGCCATCAGCTCGCATGCATGCTGTGTGTGGTCATAAAAACATGCTATGGTGGGCAGCCAGTGCCGCTCATCCTGGTGGACTCATGGGACTTCCATAGATGTATATCCACCACCGCCAGACCCTATTCGAATTATAGGCGGCTCGGCTGTGATCGTGAGCTTGCCATTGGCTTCGTACCGGAGCCGATCCCCAAATCTGACGCCATTAATCCAAGCAATTCGCAGACTCCTGTTCAGCCTGTGTCAAGTAGAGATGGTGGCGGCGCCCAGAGCATTCATCGTTGCGGCTGATGGATTGTGTAATTGGATCATGGATCATGCCATCGACAAGGACGCACACATGTCTGCGGAAACCGTGCCATGGCCCCTTCAGTCGAGTCTGTCGCTCGATCCTATCTCACTTGGATGCCTTCCATTATTGTTGTTACCACAGGATGACTTTGAATTTTTTCGTTGACGAACTTGCTGGTCCATGGTAATGACCGACTTCAAGCGCATCCAGCACCTGACACTTCGTCGTTTTGTGGACCAGTCCGTCGATTCGGCGCAGTGCCCCTTCACTTACTCCGGTACATTCAATCGACACTGCAGCTCGTGACGAGGTTTCCACATTTGAAACAACAGTTTCTCGCGAATGCCTGGTGCATGGGTTAGTGCGATGTGTGCCGTTGGGTGTCTTTCGAACATTTCAAGCGTTGGCAGCAACGCACATGATTGACTTTCCGATGGATCAAATTTTCCTGAAACCTATGGGTGCGCGTTTCGACACCCCGACCGCAGATGTCCAGTTACTGTTATCCATTGTCACGCTGCCTGGGATCGGAATCTCAGGGGCCCTGCAAATGTTTCGAGGGCAAACCTCACAGGACCAGCGTCCAAACAAGGCCCTGCGGCCGGACCTCTACAAGCGCCACTTGGCTTCGTATCCGGACTTACCACTCTTATGCAGTATAGCTACACGCGACGTTGTTCCACAGTGGAAGACGTGCGGGTCCAGGGCTGGTGTGCGACCGCTACTAGCGAATTACCTCTCTGCTGTTGAGGGCGCGAGCGTTGTCACACATCGCCTTTTACATGATTACTACCGCGGGGAGGTATATCATTGCGGGCACAGATGTTTTGTCGCGGGAGCCAGAGTTCCAGTCCGGTGCATTTGCACTAGTGCCGAAGAATGACGCCCCGCTTACTGAAGACGGGCGCACCATCCATGATCTATCCGCGCCTTGCGGCAGTTCTATCAACGATGCTACTGACACGGACTTGACACCAGATGCTCGGTGGGATTTGTACTCCAGCATTTCCAAACGAATCATCGCTTTACGTCGGCGCTACCAAGTTGCGCAATTTACGCTCTCCGGGCGGATATACCCGAAGCATTTCATCACGTGTCGATGCACTCGCGCCATACTCCCGCCGTTGGGGGAACCATTCCACAATCGCGTGTCGGAATAGTATCGTGGATGGCAGTTTTCGGGTGGGCAGCTTCACCCGGTTTCTTTGCAGTCATGGGCAAGGCAGCTCGCCACTACCAACGCACAGGCGTATCTCATGTTCTTGGGTACCCTCAGCCTTGCTGGATATTTCAGTGGGTCGAGGATATCGTTATCATCGAGGTCAACATCGGGGACAGACTCCTACGCGCAGAGCGCCATCTCAGAGACGCTATCAAGTTGGTATTTGGATCGGAAGGCTGGCACATCGGAAAGTTCAAGACCTGCTCCAGGTGTTTCCACGCCATGGGTATCGACTGGAATATTCCTGATGCCACCGTCACAATTCCCGGGAGAAAGATCATCAAAACGAAGCGCGTCGTCGCGGAGACACTGGATCTGAGCTTCATACCACAAAAGCGGCTCGATAGTCTCGTGGGGGTACTCAGACACATCATAGTGTTTGAAATGGTATTGAAGCGTAACGTTTATTCCGACGGCCAAGCCGTTTATACAACGGCTCGTGGGGGTACAACTTGGGACCAAACAGTCTGAGGCGACCGGAACATCCATGACAGAAACGTTGCGTCGCGACCTAGAGTGGTGGAATCAGCTTGTTTTCGAGAATGAATTTGCGGGGGTACCGATGACGCTGCTCGACACGGAGCCACTTGAGTCGGACGGGTGGATCATTCTGAGCGACCAGACGTCTATTACAATTCGCGGCCTGACGCCGGCAAGGACCAAACGATATGAATTCGACAGACGGATCGGAGCAACGCAGATCGCCTGTGCTGTGCTTCAAACCGTAAACGAATGGATTCCGAGCAATATGGTTCAGGTCACATGGAGCCACATAAGGTTGTATTTCCTCACACGATGGGAAGTCAAGATCATCAACACGATGTATTGCAAGTCCCCTCACGGGCAACATCACTTACGGGCATAGGCCCTAGCGCAAGCCTCCAAGAAGATCAAACTCACCGCGATGAAAGTCCTTTGGCAACAAACCGAAACGCGTCCTTGTGACGTGCATAATTCGACATACCTGTGTGATGATGTATGTATGCAGACAGGCTCAGCACGATCGCAGAAGCCACCATGCGTCTCAAGCGAGCAGCAATTAACGACTCGTCCTTGCGTACATACGCAAAGAAGTTCCGTCACTGGACGGACTTCTGTGAAGAATTCGGACTTCCAATATGGATGGATAATCTCCCCAAGCGAGACAGGCGAGAATAGTTGGCCTGTTTGCAGGCCTCTATGCTCTCGAAGGGCACAACGCCCAGGGTCACGGAAACAAATTCCAGACATTTGAAGGAAAGATGGCTGGAGCGTGCGGAACGCCAGGCTCAATTACAAGAATCCGGAGTTTGAGCTCGTTGCTCAGGGCTATGAGAGAACCAACAGCAACGTGGACAGGAAGCATCCAATCACCGCGCCCAAGCTGAATGAAATGCACCGGGTGCTACAAACAGAGCAAAAAACGACGGCTATCCAAAGACATTCAGTGTTACTCTGGGGTCAATCGTTCTCGCCTTCATCTTTCTGGGGTGTTGTGATTCACAGAAAACGTCGTTAGTTCGGCTTCCACGCAACAGCACAACAATTCGCCGAGTCAGGTCGGCGATGTTGGGCTTGCGAGGCATATCTTGTAGGGAAGCCGTCTGATAGCGCCAAGAGATCAAGGTCGGCCCGGGTGGGCACATCTCGCTTGCGGTTCGCCCCAGCCGAGGTTCAGTTGAGTGTTGTTCCCGACGGGTACCAAGCTCCAAACTCTCCAGAAACTCGCCTGAGTGGGGCAGTCTCCGTGCAACCCCTGTGCCCTCCACCAAACGATGGACGGCAGCGCGAGAGCTTTTACAGGTTAAGCTAGGAGGTTACGGTGTCCTGGGTTGTGCAGACCCACCGGCTCGTCGAATCGACGAGGCTTGTCTTCGCTTGGTCGCAGGGACTTACCGGAAAAGTGTACGCTGTTCTTGGACTTAGAAGATTCTGCTCTGATTGTTATCTCTATGTCTTCGGAAAGCCCTTGGGCTCTTTTCTATGTTCTTCTATCGGTTCTATGCAAATATCTAATGAAATGGAGTCGTTGCAGATCTCCGTGCGACTCTTCGCTCAGCTCCGTCCATTGGTGTCGAGCTGTTTCTTACCTCACGGCGACTCTTCGCCCAGATCCTGATTTATCCCTTCAGGAATATTCTCGCCAAGTCGACTTTCGCCGAGTCCAACTTTCGCCGAGTCCGTCCTTCGCTGAGTCCGGCTAAGTGCGGTTCCTGATTAAGTCCGTTCCTGTTGAGTGCGATGTATCCACTTGACGATGTACCCGTACCCACTTGGTGGTGTACTCTCTTGATCCTCTTGAATGCGATGAACCCACTGGTCTAGCTTAGGCATCCCTAGAGTAGGGTTATCCAAAATCTGGATTTCCCTACCCCACAACTGCCCCGGGCGTGATACGAGCCAGGCTGGTGAGTGTCTCGACCATCACACTGTTCTCCAACTTTCCGTCGGTTGGAAATCTCGTCGAGTCAAGTGCCGTCACCTTCAGGAAGCCCGTCGAGGACGCCACTGCTCTTCTCGCTGGCCAGGTACGCCTCCAGCGCTTGGCATGCTTCCAGTCCTCACCGATGGTCATCTAACCCGCTACGGGTGTGCGCTTAGCAGCTTCCCGTTGCGGACTTACAGCCATCGCCGTCTCTTCGAGTTGGTTCTTCTTCGCCAGCTTATTTGCTTCTCATGTGCCGTCGATTCCCTCGAGCGCTGTTGCAGGAGCGCTGTTTGTGCGCCGTTGGGCCTCTACGCTCACGTTTCTTTGCTCGGACCCGCTGATCAACTCATCGATGAATCCTCAGGATCTTGTCGACTTGACGAACTCGCTGGGCTCGCCGGATTCTTCCGTCGCTGGGTCCAGCCAAGCTCTTACACCCGATGCTGAGGCCGAGCATGGTCTCCAGCCGGATGATACTTCGGCTCGACCGGGATCGCCGGCCTCGCCAATGGAAATCGGCGAATCTCGCGGCAGGCGATTCCGCTGGCCTCGCCGGGATTCGTCGAGCTCTCGCTCAGCAAGGGAACGAGCAGAGACAGCGTAATGCTTCTCTCGCTCAGCTGGTCTCGTTTCTATTTACCAGCTCTCCTCCACCCGCCGACGCTTCAACTCGCCAAGCCATTATTGGGGCAAAATCGCCAGCTTCCATCTTGGCTGCGTTGAAGCGTGATGTTGTACCTCTCCCGGATGTGTCTGCCGAAATCGCCGAGGTTCGGAGCAAGCTCGCCAAGTCTGAGCGAGTAGCTTCTGCTCGTTACAAGAGAATGGAGTCGGCGATCGCTGAGTCGGTCTCTTTGCGCCACCAGCTAGATACCGTCACCAAAATCTGGATATTTATCGCTCGGGTTCTCTGCGTACGACTGAGCTAACAGAGTCGTTCAATAAGCCGATCGCCCAGCTCACGGCGGAATCCCGGACCGTTATTGCTCAGCAATGCGACCATACTCGTGCTGCCGAAGCGACCATTCGGAAGCTTCAGGTTGAGCTCGAGGATCGTGATCGGACTTGCGCAAGCCTGGGTCAAAAGATTATTGAGATCAAGGCGGAGTTCACCACTCTTCATGTATTGGCTTCCACTTATTATCGCCAGCTCTAGGAGGCCACAGTCTTGCTTTGCTCCGGTGGTGATCACGTCCTCTGAGAAGCTCGTCGAACGATCGAGTCGCTGCGGAGCACCATCCTACGGCAGAAGTGTGTTATGCTCTCCGCGGTCGCTACCCCGTCTACGACCCGCACTTGGCTGTCGCTGCTCTGGGTGGCGTTGATGTCCGGGATTGGATCCTAGGGACCTCCAAATTAACGATCGCCTCTGTCGGCTACTCGCCGAGCGTTTCCCCGAATCGTTGGAGCTTCGTTCTTCGCGTCGGCCTTGCGACGTTACTCTCTCTCCGCCCAGCGAGCTCGTCGAGCGGAGTATCTTCGGGCTCAGCGATTCCAACTTCGGCGAGCTCGGCTAATGTTACCCTGGCGAGCGCAGCGTTGGTGGTTTCTCCGTCTTTCTCCGCGGTCTCACCTATGTCTTCACCGAGTTCTTCACGTCACAAGCTGTCTAAGGCGGAGTCGCGCCGCCGGAGACGCCGTTCGGTCTCTCAGCTAAGGAGCGTGCCACTGAGGGCATTGACTCCGGCCGAACGCCTCCGTCGGTATTCTAACCCGGCGAATCCAACGGCGGCCGGCCCCGGCGGAGCCGGTCTAAGAGTGTTTCTCGCGGCGAGTTTGAGCGTCCCGTACCTGGCGAGGAGGGCTTCGACGCATCAACGACTTTGCTTCGGGCGGAAGTGGTCGCCGAGCATGCGCCTTCGCTGCCTATTCCAGGGCGGCGTCGCCTCAGCTCTCCGGCGGCTGGTCTTATCCGCGCCAATTCGAGCGGCTATTTTCCCCAGCGACACTCGCTGGGTTGTCCTCACGACGAGGTTCCGGTCGAAGTTAATGAGACTGATGTTCCCGTCGACGAGTCACCTGATCTCGGAGCCGATTCGTCGAGCTCCGTTGATCCGGACTTGGCGAGTTCGTCAGCCGTTTTGGTGAGTTAATCTCTGTCCAAGAGCTCTTCACTCGGTCGTATAAGGTATTCGCCAAGTCCAGCATCTGGATCTGTGGCCTCCACTGACTCGTCGATAGAGTCGACCCCAGTAGTGATCTCGTCGAGTTCGTCTTCCTCCGTGGCGACTCGTTCGCTGATCTCCGTAGTCTCCGTTGCGGCTTCGACTAGCCCTACGATGCCTCCTCCTCTCGGCTCCCCTCGACGTCGCCCCTCCCGAGTAGCAGCAAAGAACTCTGCTTGCATTACTCAGGCTGTTCTCGCCGAGTTAGACGTTCTTGGCGAAGATGCTTTGGATGGTTCGCCCAGTCCATCTTCGCCGTAGGTGGCGGGGTCCACCCCTTCTGGCGATATCGAGCTTAGAATCCCGCCGAGTCAGACCAGCTATTCGCTGTCTACTTCTCAGCCGTCACCGATTGGCTCTCCTGTGAGTTCATCGCACGGGATGTCTCATCGAGATTTTCTTATGGACGTCGAAGCTGAGGATAGCTGTTCCTCGTCGGCTAGCACCGTGGTCCTCCGGACCGGGTGCCGACGCTCGTCGAGCTCCACATTCTGTCATGAGAGGGAGTGCACCGGCTCCTCGATCGAAGGGCTCGTCGAAGAAGCGAGCGGCTCCCAAGTCTTCTCGCCAGGCTACCAAGAAAGCCAAGAGCTCATCGACCGTTAATGATCATGGTCCCAAGTCGTCGAGCAAGGTTGCCCCGGTCTCTCAGGCGGCCAAGCCTAAGGCTTCATTACCCAAGACAGCACGGGTAGATGCTTCTGTCGCCCAGTCGCCTGTGAAGGGAAATGCCCCGGCTGCTTCCAAGCGTTCGACAGCTTCCAAATCGTCGAGATCGTCCAAGAAGATTCCAAACGTTCCTTCGCCAAGTCAGCCTCCGACGACCCCGGCATGGTAGAATTACCTGCACCATTGAAGCTTCCAATCGCGACGCTGCGTGCTTGTGCAGCACAGGCGGTTGCGCGCGAGGCTCGGGAGACTCCGTCGATGCGTCAGACTCGTAGCGTGGAGTTCTTCCATTATGGGTCCGCTCGTTGCTGGGCGAAAATGTTGGCCTGTCGTTCCCCGGTCAAGATGCTGGACATCGGGGGCAAGTCTAGTGTGGCACCGACGCCAACTACTCTCGATGGGGTTCGGAAATGGATGGATTTGTTTAATCCGTCTCATCCATGCCACCAAGTTCCCGGAAACTCCCATTTTTGTCTCGGCGAGCGAGATTGACGCAGCTTGCCAACGTCTTCATTCGAAGAAGAAGTCGGCGAAATCGACGACTCATTTGATGATTGTTTTGCGACGCTTGGGCTCGTTTCTTGGGCGATAGTCGGGAATTCGACGAGTCGCAACCTCACGATTCTCGAACCAAGATTTTCGTGGCTTTCTGGGAGAGGAACCACTGGATCGTGGATTCAAGTGTCCTTTTGGGTTTACACCCAGACCTGAACCCAGGTTCGCCCGTGTCGGAGTTTGCCGCTATCCTGCTGCGGATCGTCATGAAGTCTTACGAGGAGGCACTCCGGGTTGCGGCTAGTTCTCGCTCGGCTCGAGGTCCGTCGCCGGGTCTCGACTCCGAACGCTACTTTGAGCCCACGGTTCCAACGTATTCGTTGATCAATCAGCCAATGTTCCCGTCTCGTTCGAATTGGTTCGCTGAGCTCAAGGACCTGGACGTTCAAGAACCCTGGCGAGTGGGGTGGGTGACTCGTCCAGAGTTGTACCCATACAACACGTGCTTCCGTCCGCGCAATCCCGAGTTCCCGGTATTTACCCAAGGGGATTTTTCCGTCGGCGACGTCGAGAGGGATCTGCAGGAGGATACTGATCCCAACGAGCCAGAGCCGCCTGCTTGTGACGAGAGTGTTCAGCCTCCGGCTAATCGTGTTGGTATCCACATTTTCGAGCAAATTTTCGACGAGGCCTAAGCAGGCGTTTCGCTGAGACTCCTTGTTCGCCCAGCTGCAGTTTTCGATGAGTCTTGGTAGTTGTTTCTTTTCTTCATGTAGTCCGTACTCATCCACCTCGTAATATCAAAAATATAAGTTGACGCAGTAGCTTTCGCTCACTCGACCTGCCTGCTTGTCTTTACAGGTCGGGGGTATCTTGTCATGTGCAATACCTTTTAACACTCGCCTGCAACTTGCACCATTTGCAGACGGTTTTCACGTGTCTTTTGTTGAAGATAGTCGAAGAGAAGACCACCACACGAAAAATTCGGCAGTGGTTCCCAGCTGGGTTCGTCATAGCCTACTCATTTTACCAGAAACCGGCGCTGGGCTCGGTCCGTACTCGTCGAGAGTGGTATTTCGTCCATAAGGATGACTTCGACTTTATATCGACCAGTCCGTTCGTCAGGTTCCCAGCTGTCTTCTGGCAGCAGTTCCTCGTCGAAATCAAATCGATCGGTTTGGCTGAGTCCCTTGACTAGCGAAGTGGTAGGCCTTTCGCCGAGCTCGGTCACTTTCTTTAGTCTGGACACGTGGACTACTGGATAGAACCGGTAGCCCTCTTGTCTGGCAGCTCCAGCTCGTAGGCGAACTCCTCGATCTTCTGCTTGATCCGGAACCGGCCGTGCCATCGATGGGCTAGCTTCTTCTTCAGGCCTGGTTTGACGCGCTCCATGAACAGCCAGACTTGGTCTCCAATCTTGAACAGAGACCGTTTTGGTTCGACGAGTCCGTCGCTATTGTTCGCTTCAGCTGTATCCTCGCTCGTCGAGTAATTCGGTATAGCTTTCTGCTCGCTCCGACTCAGCGAGTCGTTGTGTTCCTTTGCTCACCGGGCTTTTTCCTTTAGCTGGTACTCATAGGCTAGTTTGAGCGCAATTTCCTGTTGTCTGTTAGCTTCACGACGCCATTTTGTGGCTTTCGCTGAGGTGGTTTGTTTCGCTGAGTCTTTCGAGACTCGGTGAATGGAGGATGTCATCGATTTGAGTGTTGACTGGGCGTCCCAACCGTGCACTAAGTAGAATGGCGTTTCTCGCCGAGTCGAATCCCTCGAATTGTTGATGGCATAGACTAGTTTCTCAGCGATGTCGTCCCCGTCAGCTTGAAGCGGGTCTTCCACGTAGACACACACCGTTTGGATCATGGTCTTCACACTGCGTTCTTGTTGCCTGTTCGCTTGTGATCGGTAACTCAGTGTAGCTCGAGACCTAGACTGCATCATCTCCAAGAAAGTCTGAAAGCTTCGCTAATAAATCTTGGGTCTCGGTCGTGTCGGATGAGCGATGGTGCGCCAAATCGACGGAATATGCACTCTTCGAATGCTTTAGCCACTTCGAGTGCACGAGTATCGCCCATCGCCTTAGCGATGACAAACCCGGTGAAGTGATCTTGGAATAGCAGGAGAGCCGTGTTTCCTCGCTGAGTCTTCGGCAAGGGTACAACGAAGTCCATCGACACAATCTGGAAAGGTCGATCGGAGACGACGTTACCTGGCGAATATCCGCGAAGTTGAGGCTTGCTCATTTTGGTGTTGCAATCTTCACAGGCTTGCACATGCACATGCTTGACCACATCGGCATACAGACCGATCCAATAGTAATCGGCCTTCACTCGGTGATAAGTCGTGACGATGTCTTGATGTCCTCCTTCGATGGAGTTATGGCAATTCGCCAAGATTTCGTCGATGAGTGTAGTTGGCACTACCATTCTTAGCTTCGTGTCGTGCTCGTCGGGTCTACCTCGCTCTCTGCGACGGCTCATGTAATATAGTAGGCCGTACTCGCTGAGTTCAAAATTATCGGCTACTTTGCCGGCGTCGCTGGTTCTTCGCCGAGTGAGCTCGTCGAACTCACCTCGCAAATATTTCTTCAGGTCAGACCATCGACATTCTTTGTCTTGCGCCGTTGATATCCGGCCTCGTCGCTCAGCTTGGACTACTAAAGGGTTGACGACTTCAGCACTTGGCAGTTCCTGACGTTCTGAACAAGCTCTGCCCTGCTCTACTACCCGCTAAGCTTCTGGAGGTTGGTACTTCATTTCGAACTCGTCGGCTGGACTATCATTGTCGGGTAGACTCGGCGAATCGGACTCTACTAGCACGTCGGGCGCCGGTTCGCTCGCTGGGTCTAGTTCTTCGTCTTCGGCGAATCGAACTCGGCGAACTGGTTGAGTTTGAATTCGAGTAATCGCTGAGACTTTAGGAGGAACTTCTTCTGCTTCCTTCGTCGGGCTTTCCTCGACGTACAGCTTTTTTGTATCCGGTTTAACGTCTTTAGCTCAGCTTTGCGGTCACCGCTAAGAATGACACGCCCAGCTTTCGCTTCTAGAGCTTCCGTGGCTAACGTATCCACCGCTGAGTTGTAGCACCGGACTACATGGAGGTAGCGTACGGAGTTGAAGCGATTGATGAGTTCCTTGTGGCGCGCCAACTGAATTTGCAACGTCTCCTTCCTGCGTGCGATCACCCCCCTGTATTGCTGGATAGCGAGCCTGGAATCGCCGACAATGATAACGTCGGTGATGCCCCGGTCAAGGGCCGCGATAACGCCGTTATTCATTCCGGAGTACTCAGTGATATTGACCGTGGTTTCCAAGAGGTGAGCACTCGCAGCGATCACAATGTCCCACATCGGCAACCGCCACAAGATCCACGAGCAACTACCATAGCCGCCATACTTCTCCGTCTTCGCCGACCCATCGAATGACAGGACGTATCCCTCAAAGTCGTGTGGTACGTGCGCATATAGCAATTCTGGGTCCAGGCGGACACTCGCCGAGTTCTTAGATGGTGATGCAATGTGTGCCAACGACTCGTCGAGTCCAATGTGTGGAGTGATAGAGGCTTGCAACAGCTGAGCGAATTCGATATCCCGCTCTCGCACCCGTTTAGTTTTCAAGTGGTAAGGTGAGAGCAGGACGGCGAAGCTCACTGGTCGTCCGTACAATGTCTTCGACGAGAACACCCAGTCTAACGTGGAGAACCGGGTGTAGACATGGATTGTCTTGCCCGCCACCCACGTGTAGCATATCTTCAGCAATTGAAACAATGCAAGCACTTCACGCTCGGCTGGGTGGTAGATAGCCTCGCTTTCTTTTCGCACTCTGCCACAGAAACGGACTGGGTGCAGTTTCCCATCATGCATCTGCATCAGGGTGCTACTCAACGCCCAATCATTGGCAAAAAACATGACATGGACGTCTTTCGGTGAGTCGAAGAGCCGTAGAATAGGCGCTTCTGTCACCTTCCGCGTTAGCTCAGCGAATGGCGGTCGACAAGTCGCTTCCACTGCCGAAGTCAGCTTCCTTGAGCTGATAAAGCACTGCTCCATACAACACCAGGTTTTGGATGAACCGGCTGTAGTAATTGAGTGCGCCAAGGAATGCCTGCATCCCTTTTTCGACGACGGGAATGGAAGCTCAGCGATTGCAGCCAGCTTCTTGGGATCCGCGGCAATTCCGTCGGCCGTCACTTTGTGAGACAGGAAGTCGACCATCGGCTGGACAAAAATACTTTTGGTGAAACTCACACTGATTCTACACCGGTTCAGCAACCGGTCAAGTGTGTTGAAGCACTCATCGAAAGTAGCACCTCCAAAGCAAATATCGTCAACAAACGACCGTCGACAAAGACCGGAATTAATTGTGACTCGTCCGGTTCACCCGTACTGAACATGGCGTTCTCAGGGATGTTGATGAGTTCTTGCAGCGGGTCAGACTCATCGAGAGATCGGTAGTCGGCGTCAAATTTGGTGCTTAAACTCATCGAATCGGCCGCTTGCGTTAGCCGGGATGGTCGTTTGTTTCGCTGAGAAATTGCTGCTGCCTCAGCGAGTCGCATCTTCTCGGCGAATGTAGCCCAGCCATCTCTCGGCTGCACGTAGCATTGTCAATGAGTCGCTGGTAAATCATGGGCGCATTTTTAAGCCCAAATGGCATGCGCAACCACTCGAAGTGGTCGAGAGCACACACAAAAGCTGAAATTTCGCGAGCTCGTCGAGTCATCATTACGACCCAGAATCCACTAGCAGCGTCGAGGGAACTGAACCATAAGTAGCTCTCGAGTTCCGTCAGCAAGTCCTCGACCAGCGGCATTGCGTATTCCATGCTGACTGTAATTGCGTTCGCCAGCTTATAGTCGATACAAAGCCTAATGTCGACACCATTCTTCTTCATGACTATCACGATTGGCGAGGCCCAAGGGATCTTCGAAAATGACACGAGCCCTGCTTGAAGCAGCGCTTTCAAAAGCTCATAGAGTTTGCTCAAGTTCTTCAGCGGCACTCGCCGAACTCTTTGCCTGATGGGTTTGTGCCCTTGGACGTCGATATCGCAGACCACACCGTATGCCGGTGGTGGAAACCATTTCCGCGCGAGATCATGATATTCTCATGCCGTTTCAAGGTTTCGACGAGCTTCTTTTGCTGTCGACCATCGTGCGCTGGAGATATTACGTTATCGCCTTCGTAGTCTAGCTTCGTTCATAACGATTCCGTCAGGTCGGGCAAAAAAGCGAGCTCATGAGCATAATCTGTTAGACTTTGATCGCTCGACAGGTGTTCAAACTCGGCGATTTATGACCCGTCTTCGAGGACGACGTCAGCCGTCGAGAGGAGCATCTCGAGTTTTTCAGCAGCTGCGAGGAACCGCAGCCGAAGGTCTTCTGCTGGGTCCTTGTGCAATGGAGTGTCTGACACTTCCAACTCGTCACATTCGACGAGTCCTGGCTCCTTTAGTCTAGTGTGTCGAACTGGTTGTCGTTCGCCGGGGTCCCACTGGTCACCCCTGTCCATTTTGGTGGAGCATCTTTTCTGATGCCCTTCGCTTTGGACAGTGGCTATCGTCGAGTCTTGCTGGTCCAATGGCGGCCGCTGTCCGTCACTCCTTTCCTTTTCCGTTATGTCCATTATAGAATCGTCAGTTTGGGTCTCCGAGATGGTCGAGTCGTCAGGTTTCGACGAGTCTCCCTCCATGGCATCAGTCTGAGGTATTTCTCCGCTCGCTGAGTTAGATACACCTGTCGAATCTTCGTCGAGCTCGTCGACTTCTAGCGATTCACGAGTGTTGTCTTCCTCTGGTTGAACGGGTCTCGGTTTTAAAGCCGTCGGCGTCGTGTAATGTGGTCTTTCGACAGCGGGAGGCTATCGGCTAAGCAATTCATATATAGCCGTTGCTCTTTCCTTAGGAGTCGGTTGTCGAGAGCGCCCTCGTAGGCAAGCACTTGCCAGTCGCAATATTTTGCTGAGTTCACCCGCACATAACCTTCATCCCGAGGCAGTACTCCGTGGGGCATACATAGAACCACCGGAAAGTGGGCTGGACACCACGTCAGACTCGTGGTGATGTTTGTCAGCAACACCCGCACGGTTCGTCCTGCAGCGTTGTGCTCGACTGTTGGAATCACCCCTTGCAGTTGGCGATCCCACAGCTCATGCGTCGATTCGCTGGGGTGTCTCCGTCTCAACTTGAACTGAGCGATTTCTCTCCCCATAATGTCCTATGTTTCCCGTGGGACTCCGATCACTTCACGGCCGTACTCTGTGTCGTCAACATCTCGAAGACTTGATTAGTGGCACCACGACTTCATCGGGTAGTTTTGCCATTGAATTGTACAAGTCCAGCCTGATACCGGCTGGTATCATGAAGTCGGTACCCAAGATCAGGTCGACTCCAGCATGATGAGGCATGGTCCACACCTCGAATTCGTAAACCACTTCCCACCCCAGCGTAACCTTGACGATTGCGCGAGAGATGGTCCCCACCTTTGCGATTCCATGGACATCGATCTTCATGTCGTTGTTAGTAAGCCGTATCAGCCGCAACTTCCTAGCGAATTCTTCGGTAACAGCCGACACGTTTGCTCCGGTATACAACAAGATTTTTGTCCGCTCATCATTCACAGCTCCCATCACTAGAGATCTCATTCTCACTCGGCGATCGAACTTCCTCGATGGCCACCATCCCAGTCGCTCACCAGGGAGCAACTTCCATCTGTTGGCTTGACCTATCGAAATCATCGGTCGCTGAGTTCCATCCATACTTCCAATCACTCTTCGTCTTCGTTCGACTCGCCGAGCCTACAATTCTCGTCCACATCCGCTCGTCCGCTCTCTTCACTCTCATTCTCACTCCACTCGTCGAGCCGTTTCGCTTCCCCAACAAAAGCAAACACGTAGTTCGCTTCGACGGCTGGTTCTGCTGACAGTGGCAGCCCGTTGTTGTCCAACCCAGTCATGGTTGGTGAGCCCACTAGTTTAAATGGCTCGACAAGTAGATGTCCTGAAGATCATCTGGGGCAATGGACTTGTCGACTGACGTCTTAACAAACTTGGCGAGTTTCTCGGAGCGTCGGAAGAGTTCGCACTGGTCTACTTAGTGCACTTGCTTGTAGAACTTGCAGCGTCGGCGACAGAAGTGTGCATCGTGACCTGGCGCTCCGCTGGCTCCACACGGACCGTATGTCTTCCGCTCTCGAGACCCGCCTTGGCGATTAGCTTGTCCTTTGGGATTCGACGAGTTCTGCTGGTATTGGTTGGAGTCTCCGGTCGTGTTACCGGCGTCAATGTACTCCGAGTCTTCTTCAGAGTCTTGGTTGAGAACTTCGCCGCGTCGCTTTTACCATTCGACGAGTCGTAGAGGTCGGTGTTTGCCGTAGCTCGGTTAGTGTCGAGTGCAGCAAACAGGTCGTCGATCGGCGCATCTGCTAGCGTAACTGGACGACTGCTGTCTTCACCCTGTCGACCACGGTGTTTGTCCTGCTGTTTCTTGGAGTCGACTCGGCAATTTTGTTCTCCCTTCTTCTCAGCTCGTTTGGCGTCCTTACTGCGGCTTGTGCTCAGACGATCGCGTTATTTCTTGCGCTTCGCACCGGGTAAACGCTGGTTGATCACTTTCTCCACCTTCGTAATATCGCTGAGTCGTTGTGGGTACAACAGATCCATGATGTCGTCGTCTCCGCAATTAAGGAGGAAATGTTCGACGTGGTCGGCGGCGTCAGCTCCACCCTTCTCGTACTGGATGTGGGCGGTTCGCGCGTAGCCATTCAGTCGTAGCAAGAAGTCGCAGACATGTTCACTCTCCCTGCGTCTCGCTCAGTAGTAGCGGGCTGGCGCCGACTGGTCGAATTGCGAGCAGTAGTAGTCCAGGAAGGCTTCGCTGAGAAAATTCCACTTTCCCTGAGTCTTCTTGGGAAGCTGTCGGAACCACCCTTAGCTGCTTTACCCAGACTCAGCGTGAATGGTTCACACCACTCATCTTGCCGTTTGCACGTCCCTTCATCTCGTAGATGAAGCGTTTGATCCATTGTAACGCATCTTCCGACCGGTAGCGCTTCGCGTCAAAGGTCGTGATCTTATCAAGCGGCGCATACGTCCTGATTTCCAAGACTTGTCCTCGGTCGCTTTCAGCCCCGTCGAAGCTGAGCTGACGGATATGGTCATGTGGCGACTCGTCGACGTCGGGGTATCCAGGGTAATCGTCTTCATCGCTGAGTCGATCATCCCCTCCGGGGGCTGCAAGTGCTGCGGCGTCCGATCGGATCAGGCGACGGATCTCGGCGGCTTCTTTAGCAGTGATGAAATTTGCCATCGGGCGTCGAGTTGGCTGATCGATGGCCTTCTTCGGAGTTTGCATGTGCGAGTCGGCGAAATACGGTGTTCCCTCGGAGCTCTGGAATACACCACGCTTCGTATCGGGTGTCTTCGGCAACAGATTTTTCGCTGGGTCTTCACTCGGCTCGGGGAAGACGTACGGCTCAGTGACGTACGGTTGTGGTGAAGCCACTTTGGTCTCGTCGAGTTCTTCAGCTCGGCGAGCCTTGGGTAAATGTCCCTTTGGTCCACCTTGCATCCCGAACAAGTCTTTTAACTTGCGCTTCCATCTCATCAGCTCGACGCCAACCGCGTGCACACTCCAAGATGTCAGCGCAAGTTTTAAAGGCTTATGACCGCACCGGTATCCCATCGCTCGGAGTAATATCACCGTGTCCTCGACGAGCTGGTCCATCGTTTGGCTATTGATGGGTTGACCCAATTCCTCGCTGAGTTGACCCCACTTCGCTTGACACATGTACATCGGAGCGAACATGTTGGTCCACCGACTGTTGGTCTTCATTTCTTCGACGAGTCGGGCCAGGACTCGGTTTGCTTTCGGTGTTTCGACATTCTGCATCGCTCTGGGAACAAGCGGCGGTCGGTCACCCGGAGCCACGTCTTGTTCGTCGTCATCGTCATCGCCGAGTTCCGCTGCGAGGTTCCGCTCGACTGGGCGGGGAGCTCCCATGCGGGTCACCCGCAGCGACAACTCGTCGACTTCTTCACGGAGATCGACGACTCTCTTCATGTAATCATACTGCGTCCCTTCATCATCATCTTTCTCTTCTTCCTCCTCCTCGCTTTCATGGTCTTCGTTATCGTTGAAGTCGTCGAACTGGACGAAGCGCGACACCGCGTCCGCGGCGGTAATGCTGGCTCTCGCCGAGTTCGACTCATCGAGCGGCGATCCTCCGGCCGTCGCCGGGCTTGCGTCTCTCAAATTTGGCGATCCCTTGACCATCTTCTCTTACTTGTTGCTCTTAACTTGGTTGTACTTGGTACCTGCGAAAACAAAGCACACCCCTGAATCCCGGGTCGCGGCACCAGTTGTGGCGTTGTGATTCACAGAAAACGTCGTTAGTTCGGCTTCCACGCAACAGCACAACAATTCGCCGAGTCAGGTCGGCGATGTTGGGCTTGCGCATGGTTCCTGTCGGTTCCCTTTGCGGTTCGCCCCAGCCGGGGTTCAGTTGAGTGTTGTTACCGACGGGTACTAAGCTCCAAACTCTCCAGAGACTCGCCTGAGCGGGGCAGTCTCCGTGCAAAACCCTGTGCCCTCCACCACGTCAGCGCGCGAGCGCTTTTACAGGTCACCAGGCGCCGATTACGCCGGCTAGGAGGTTACTGTGTCCTGGGTTGTGCAGACCCACCGGTTCGTCGAATCGACGAGGCTTGTCTTCACTCGGTAGCGAGAAGTGCCCACCCCATGCCGACCTTGATCTTTTGGCGCTACCAGACGGCTCTCCTACAAGCTATTCCTCTCGGGAACGACGGCAGACATAATCCAGTCCACACAGGGACTTACCGGAAAAGTGTACGCTGGTTTTGGACTTAGAAGATTCTGCTCTGATTGTTATCTCTATGTCTTCGGAGAGCCCCTTGGGCTCTTCTATGTTCTTCTATCGGTCCTATACAAATATCTAATGAAATGGAGTCGTTGCAGATCTCCGTGCGACTCTTCGCTCAGCTCCGTCCCTTGGTGTCGAGCTGTTTCTTGCCTCACGGCGACTCTTCGCCCAGATCCTGATTTATCCCTTCAGGAATATTCTCGCCAAGTCGACTTCCGCCGAGTCCAACTTTCGCCGAGTCCGTCCATCGCTGAGTCCGTCAGTCGCTGAGTCCGGCTAAGTGCGGTTCCTGATTAAGTCCGTTCCCTGTTGAGTGCGATGTATCCACTTGACGATGTACCCACTTGGCGATGTACCCACTTGGCGGTGTATCCCCTTGGCGGTATACCCACTTCGCGGTGTACCCACTTGGTGGTGTACTCTCTTGATCCTCTTGAATGCAACGTACCCACTGGTCTAGCTTAGTGTAGGGTTATCCAAAATCTGGATTTCCCTACACCACATTTCTAGACCGAAGTTCCGAACTGTGGGGTCCGGTGTCAACCGCGTGTACGCAGAAGGCTCAACACATTGTGTCAAGGCAAATGACGTGATACTACGGAACCGAGACGAGAAAACCGAGTTAGTGATATGCCTCATGGGAAGGTGGGCGAGCTGGTGCTTTCTGGTGTACACCCGGCTGCGCCCAGGAATGCTGCGCGATATAGCAGAGTACATGATTAGAGCTTCCACTTGGACTACAATGAGCAAGACACAGGGGGTGCAGGCATCCAAGCATTGCTTACTAATCAAGCACTCGCCCCACCCTAGCCAAGCTTGATGTTGAAGATAAAGGAAACCGGTCTCTTCCCTCAATTTAAGGTAGAATTGGAAATATTTTTCTAAACCTTTTAGGTCACAGGAGTCGCGTGAACGGTGTACGTTGTTTGTCCGTAAGAACCCGCCATTTATTCATACTTCGGCGGTGACCGGAAAGACAATGTATTCTAGTGTTTCAAATCAAAAAGTCATAGGCTTAGACTGCTATCGCCTAAATCCCGGTATGCCGTACTTATCAACCAAATATGTACGCTGCTGGTTGTTTCGGACGAGCTAAATCCATCCTCGTTCTGCTGACAACTGTTACTATATGCGTAGCAGCAGCTGCGCGCTGGGTAGTTGCACCAAAAAGAGTTTCGTGGCCGCTGTTTTGTGACGGGAGCCACACTCACCTTTGCCTTAGAGGAAGCGTTAACGCGTAACCACAACAGACGCCTGGCGTCTCTGTTGTAAGCTGGCCTTCCAGTCGTTTCCTGGTACCAAGTACCAAACGACTTGCGAACTTCCGGGTTAGAGTTAAACTGACTGTATTAATTCTCACTTGTAAGGTTTTAACTACTGTTAACTTTCTGCATACTAAACTTCTGTACTCCCTCTCCATCAATCGTCTACATTAAGTCCGATTCGTATCTAGTGTAAAATACACAATCGTACTTAGCCGGGAGCCGGGTGTCTCACACCAACTTATGTGGGGCATGTACTCGTACTTAGGCGGGCTTGTGTGGACCACACGGAAGAACATTGGGTCCCCCTTTCATAAGTTCTTCTGCACGGGCAAACGGTGGCGGCCAGCGTGGCCCCATTGGGGGTCACACTGAGCGATTCCGGGATAAACTATTCCGGAGTGTTTTGTGTGTATGCCGGTCCAGCGTCCACGCTGGCCCATTCTAATTGTAACAATAACTCAACAACAAATATTGATTTCAAATTTCCGCAAAATACTAGTTGCGATTGTTGGTTGGGGACAGTTCGAGGTTTGAAGGTCGTCTATGGAGAAGGAACCGGAGAGTAGTAGCGAGTACGAGGACGGCGAGGCTAGTTCTAGCTGCGCACTAGCCGCAGAATCAGCTGCAAGCGCTGGCCAAGCCCGAACGGGCGAGCCTCGTGTGAGCACCAGCAATCAGGCAGCAAGTGGTGCCGGTTTCGCAGTCGGGACAACCTCTGAACGCGTAGGAGGGGCCGGTCGGGATAGAAGCAAGAGGTCGTGCTGCTGGTGGCGGCGGCCAACATGCCGTCTGTCGTGCTGGCCAACATGCCGCCGGTGATGATGGCCAACATGTCGTGGCGGCTCTTGCTACCCTGCTTGATGACATCGTGCTTCGCGATGAGAGCGTGTATTATCCATTATGCTTTTCTTGTCTGCTGAGGTCCTTGGGCTATGACGGGCTGTATAGGGGCTGGACGTCCGGGGGCTAAACAAAGACGTTATTTGATCTGTTTATGTCCATTTTCCGGAATAGCATATTCCGGGGTCGGTGGTAGTGTGAACGCTCTGCTCCGGCCATATTTCCGGCATAGTATTCCTATTTCGGGCAGTGTGAACCGCCCCATTACACCCTCCCACACCCAAACGGGAAGCACCTGTCCCAAGGGGAATCCAGCGACGGAGAAGGCGACGCCTCACGCCCAAGACCACACGCGCCGAAGACCACCGACGCCCCACGGGCATGCGCCACCACTCCCGGATGGAAAAGACTCACGAAGCCAAGGCGCCTAGCGCCGCCGCTGCCAAGCTGAAGAAGACCCCGCCGCAAAGAAGCAGAAGGCCGCTTCTAAGAAGCCCGGCGATTCGACACAGCCGCCCCAGACTCGATCCCGAGCCAGCAAGCGCAATGCAGTCCAATTGTCCGACCCGCACGAAGACGCCAGCAGCCACAGCGAGTCGGACGCCGACGTCACGAACCCTGGGCTCATCACTGGCGACTAGGACGTCAACATGGACACGGCTCCTGGAGCGAATGACAAGCAACCGCTGCCGAACCCGATGGAAGAAGCTCCATAGGAGCCGGTCGCTGATCCAAAAGCTCCGGGAGCCCACGACGACTCGCAAAAGCCTGGTGCAAGGGCTAAGCATGCGGAAACTTCCGATGAGCCGCCCGCCACGGCCATGGAGGTTGAGGAGAACCCGCCACGTCGTGCCGAGCACTATTCTCCGAAGGACTGTTCCGACGAAGTCGACTACGGTGAGTCCAAGCTTGAAGAGGACGACCACGAGCAGGAGTGGTCCACGACCCCACCAAGTCCCCACCGCTCACGGAGCAGGAAAGCACCTTGCATCCCGGGAGCCCTGCCATTCCTCGCAGCGCCGCTGCCGTTGCGCAGAGCGCGAGAAGGCATTGAACGAGACCGCGCGGACCCCTGAGCGGTAGACCCAAGTCATTACGAACATCGTGGAGGGCAAACAGGTGCCGGCAGAGATGCTCCAGTCCGACAACCGGCAGCACCTCGCCATCCGAGCCCTCGTCGACCACGTAGCTGCCGAGCAGCACCGCGACGCCAAGCGCGAACACGAGACCACGTCTCCTACGCACGCGATAACAGCTGCTCGCGTTGCGATATTGGTCCGTCCCTGAGTACCGCGGGTACATGCGACAGAGTCGCGCGCCTGGCCAGACCGTATCTCACTACGACGAGTGTTCGGTCGTGCTGATCGCCGACACAGGCCTGGCCCGACACTCCAACGAGACTGACTTCAGGGCGTGGCTCCACCACATGGGGTTCGTGGCCTCGCCTTATCGAATCGATTGGCTGGCCCAGCGGCGTCTTCGCTTTCGCATGGCGAAGATGATTGTCGACGACCAGTGGCACAAGCGCGCAATATACCCACGTCGGGGTGATCCTCGAGGAGGTGGTGCAGAAGATAGTGAAATCATGGCAGTCCCAGCCGATAGAACCTCGAAGTGTTCTCAGACCGGTTAGCGCCGACCGGCTCCGTGGGAACGCTCGTAAGCGTCCACGACATCGGCGCAGTCCTCCGAGAGGCGGCTACCGGACTCCCATGTGCTCTGAGCCTTGGGATAGCCGCGCCACTTCACCAGATACTGGTAGTGGCCGATACGCCCGCGGCGCTTCGGTAGCTTCTCAACGTGGAAGTAGAGAGCACCCTCGTTTCCAATCAATGGGGGCGGAGGACGTAACGGACGCGTCGATCGACCATGATGCTCCGCATCGCTCGATGGCGTCGTACGCCTCTGCGACTGACGTCCCGTCAACTCGGGGTCTCTTCTGGACGCGGTTGAGGGCTGCCAGCAGCTCCTGGAGGCGCAGCGGGTGCACCTTGGGTCCCTGCGCGGACGCGTGCAGAGCGTCGAAGCGGCGATGGCCTCTGATCGGAACGTCCATCAAGACCTGGATCGTCTCGGGCGTGTAACGCGTGATCTGCAAGATCAGTTCGTCCAGCTAAACCGGGGTCTGTCCCAGCTGGACCGCAGTAACGCGGAGGCCCAACAGGCGCTTCGCAATGATCCCTCTGCTCTCGAAGAGCATCTCGGTTGGATTCGCCAGCTCTACAACCGCGTGCCGGAGGTGGAGAACCGTGCCCCTGCGGCCGTGGTGGCTCCGCCGGCGGCTCCAGCTCTGACTCAGGCCGACGTGATGCAGATGATGGCGAATGCCGTTCGGCGGTACTCGAGTTCTGCGGACTCGACGAGTCACCCGCCTCAGCAGCCACCTCCACCAGGCGGTATGGCTTGAGCAAGTCCACGTAGAACGTCGGGTGCGTGGCCATAGCCGGCGGCAAGTCCAACGTGTACGCGTTGCCGTGGACACCAATGACCGTAAACAGCCACACAAACCGAGGACGGAGCTTGGTGCTGCCCACAGCGGTGACCACCAGCATAGGAAGATTCTTCGCGTTTAAGAGGGCCTGTACCCTAATACAAACACCTGTGTGCTCTTACGCCCCTGGCGATCACTGTTTTCTTTCGGTGTGTCTTGTGCCGCCACCATAGCATCTCGGACGCGCTGTCTTAACGCCTCTCATGTCTCAATGAACGTGAGCAGGTTCCGTTTGACGGACGAGCGAAGGCCTTTGAGGCTACGGGGATCCTCGGCGACTTGAAGCCGGAGGCAACGGCAACGGCGTACGCGGTGCCGCAGCCCGTTAACGTAGAATGGGGTGAAACCCGTCGACGCATGCACCGCATTGTTGAGTGCAAACTCCACTTGAGGCAGCAACGTGCTCCACTTCGTGGGTTTTCGGCGCAGACGCTGCGCTGCACGTCTTCCAAGACGCGGTTCACCCGCTCGGTTTGACCGTCCGTCTGCGGATGAACCGCCGTGGACATATCCAGTCTCGTACCGAGAAGACGGAACAAGTGTGTCCAAAAGTGTGACACGAAGCGGGGATCCCGATCGCTTACAAACCCCTCCGGGAGGCCAGTGTCGAAAGACTTTATGGACAAAGAGATAATCCGCCTGCGGCGCTGTCACGCTCTTTTTCACCGCGGCTAGCCGTACCATTTTGCTCAGACGGCAGACGAAGACCAGAATGCCAGTATGGCCGCGCGCATCTGCCGGAAGCTCAAAGATGAAGTCCATGCTCACCGAGCGCCAACAATCCGCAAAGTTCATCAAAGGAGCGGACGACGAGGAGCGGGCTTCACACGCTGACACGTCTCACACGTTTGCACGTACATGCGCACCCACTTGCACATGTGAGGCCACCGACGTGTACGTCTTCTCGCGACCGAGGTGACCACTTAGCGGAGTGTCATGTGCCTCATAGAGGACACGATGGCGCAAGACTTCGTCGTTGGGAACGACAAGACGAGGTTCCTCTCCGTCATCGACTTGGCAGTAGAGTAGGCCATCGGCCATCGAATAGCGGTGCAGCCGTGATCGCTGTCGTGCAGTGACCTTCACTGCCTTCTCAGGCGCCTTCAACGCCGTGGCCAAATCTGCAAGGTCATCATCGTCAGCATACGCCTCGCGTAGCAGCTCATGGAGCGGACACTCGAGGTACGCAACGTGCGCCAGCTCGTAGTCCAGTCGGCGAGAGAGCGCGTCCGCGAGGACATTCTGCTAACCCGGCTTATATTCCACGGTGAAGTTGTACTCGGCGAAGAACGAGAGCCACCTCGCCATGCGCTGGGAGAGGTGGGGCAACGACGTCGCAGTCCGCAAGGACGCATGATCTGTGTAGATCACAAAGGGTTTGCTGCCGAGCAGGTGCACCCGAAACTTCACAAGCGCGTACTTCATCGCGAGAAGCTCCTTGTCGTGGACAGGGTAATTCTTTTCAGCCGCCTTAAGCTGACGCGACTGGAAAGAGACCAGCCGCTCTCTGCCATCGGCATCGACCTGCAACAGGGCACAGCCTATGGCAAAGTCGGATGCGTCGCACACCACGCTGTAGGGACGGCAGTCGTCTGGCAACGCCAAAATCGGAGCGCTCTGCAGACTGGTTTTGGTCGCTTCGAAAAGCCTGCTGAGCCTCGTCGGTCCACGAAAAGTCCGCCTCCTTCTTCAGAAGATTCGTCAGCGGGCGTGCCATCTCCGCGTAGTTGCCACTGTATTTGTGCAAGTAGTTGGCGCGGCCGAGCCACTTGCGCAAATCCTTTTGGGACACCGGTACCGACCACTGTGCAATCGCGCATACCTCCTCAGCGTCCGCGCCGACACCGCCCTTGCCAAGGAAACATCCCAAGATGGGAATCTCTTCGGTGCCGAAGATGCACTTGTTGATGTTGGCATACAAGCGATTCTCGCGCATGCACGTCAACACATCGCGAGGGTGCTCGACGTGCACCTTGACAGCCGTCTTGCCTTCCGCAGCGCGGCTGTGCACGAAGATGTCATCGAAGTACGTCTGTACAAACTGTCGCATCGGCCGGAAGAGCTGGGTCATCACCCTATTGAACGTGGCTGGTGCATTTGATAGCCCTTGGGGCGTCATCAGCCATTCCCATAGCATCCCGCTCGGGGTACTAACCGCTGTTATCGGAATGTCCGACTCACGCATCAGCAGCTTATAGTAGCCATCGACCATGTCGAGCGCGCTGAAGATGGTGCATCCTGTCATGTTGTTCTGCAACACATCCTTTCGAGGGATCGGCGTGGACGCCGGGATGGCCGAGTTCAGTTTGTTGAACGCGTGCACCATGCGCCACTTCCCGTTGGCTTTACGAACGCAAAACGTCGGCGACGAATGCGGCGACTTCGACTCGCACACCATGCCTGCGGCATACTTCGCTGTGAAGAAGGCGTCGATCACATCGACTTGCTCCTTCGGCAGCCGTTGGCGCGTAGTGCAGTACTTTGTGCCTGGCACCAAGTCGATTTCGTGTCGGACACCTCGATCCGGAGGTAACACCGACGGTGGAATGTCGCTGACGGCGTCCGAAAACTCCTTCAAGAGAGGGTACTACGGGTCCGACGGATCCTTCAAGATGGCCGCGCCATACCGCTTCTGCCTCGAAGAGGCCCTCTCGTCTTCCAGCACATCAGGGTCCATGACCGAAGAGGTGCTTAGCTCGACCGAGTCGTGTTCACGGTGGATAAGAACCATCTCCTCAAGCTCGTCCGCCTTCAGCGAGTCGAGAAACTCGACATACGAGAGCTCCTCCAGCTTTTGTAGCTCTGCTACCGTAGGTAGAGGAGCCAGGTCCACGCCTTCTTTGCGTTCTCCTGTGAGAACGTCTAGAACCCTGGGTGCAACCGCCTTGTCCAAGTGGTCCGCATCGCGGCGATATCCGCCTTGACATAGTCTTGCCGTGGCTGACCCAGCCTTAGCGTCCATCGTGGAGCCTCCGCTCGACCATCTCCCTGTGCGCGACCCAGCTCCAGCGTCTTCCCTGCGTGGGCTGCCTCAGCTCCAACGCCTTGCGTAGTGGGAGCCCCTACTCAACCACTTGTCTGCGCGAGCACCGACTTAGCGACTTGTCCTGCGTGGGCTGCCTCAGCTCCAACGCTTTGCGTAGTGGGAGACCCTGCTCGACGACTCTAGGTTGCGCGAGCCTTAGCTCCGGCGCCTTGGACGTCATCTGCCCGGGGGATAGAACGGCGTTCTTGTTCTCGAGAGTACCATGAGTCTCATCAAGAGCAACACACGGGACCCCTTCCATTCTCCCACATCCACCGAAGGATCATGAGCTCAAAGAGGTAGGGCACGCGGTCGGCAAAGCCGAAGGCAGTTCAAGTACTTCCGAAGTACCTGCGAAGTGCCGTTCGCCGCGTGGCACACGGTGCTCGTGCACAAAACCGTCTCGGGAAGAGGAGGGGACATGACCCGCCAGGGCTCTGTCCACGAGGAGCTTGTGACTAGCACCAATGGTGCGACTTTTCCAGTCGATCCACGGCTCATGCTTAGCAAGCCAGGGCATACCGAGCATAAGATCGTACCGATCATCCATGTCCAGGACAATGAACGATTCGACCGAGTTGAAGTCGTCAAACTTGACGTTTAAAGATATAAGAACCTTGCGTGTAGACACGATGGATCCAGTCGCCAGGCGAACAGATCACTTGTATTATGCTTAGAAGCTTCCAAAGTGCTAGCATATAATGCACTGTTCCTGGCCACACTGGCTTTCGTCGCGAAATTGTAGGACGCTCCCGACTCAATCAGGATCGTCAGCTGTTCGTCGTACCCTTTTACACTGGCCGTGACAACCACGAGGTTAGACCGCGCGGCGGCCACGGAGAGACACAACAGTGTCGTCCCAGCGACTTTCTCTTCAGGAGGCGGAGGTGGCAGAGCCACCGACCTCGAGGAGGAGCGAAGTCTCCCAGCAGGGCGTCCCGCACCAACTGGGAGCTGTCGTTTTCCGACCCCGCAGATTCGATCATGTTAAGGGACGGCAGAGCCGCCTTGGCCTTGCCTACCTTCCACAGGTTCGTTGGACAGTTCCGACGGAAGTGGCCAAGCTGGTTACATCCAAAGCAACGACCACTCGTGCGTTGGTTACGCTGGGGTCGGGCCGACTCAGCCGACGAGATCTCCATGGGAGTGGGACCGCCGTTGACCGTGTCCGAGCGGCCTGCATACCCCTGCGCCGAGCGCACGCAATGATCTTCCAGCATGTCGACATGCACCGCATCGTTGAAAGACGTCGGCTGTCTGCGGAAGAGCTCCGTCCGGACCGGACCCGGCCGAACGCCGTCCATGAAGACCGTCACCTTGACGTCCTCAGAGAGGGAGCGCCCGCCACAGCGGACTCGAGGTTCTGCAACTCCATGACGTAGTCTTGAAGCGTACGCTTTCCTTGCTTACAGCGCAAAAAGAGCGACCGATAGCGGTAGGCCACATTGGCCAAGAGGAAAGTCGAGCGCAGCTCTTGTTCCATGAACTCCCTCGAGGTAAAATATCCGGGAGACGAAGTCTCTCGAGCCATCGCCCAAGAGCGAGCACGACCTCCCAGGTTAGACAGCGCGAAAGCGACCTGAGCCCGTGACTCGTGGATCTGTCCAGCGCTGAGCGCTATCTCGATCTCGCGAATCCAGAAGACAAGGCTGTCGGACTCTTTGCCGTCAAACGTCGGAACCCACATTTCGACGGGCTTCGTAGCTCCTTGTCGCGAGGCGAACGGAGCAGAACCCGAGGCGTTCGACTGCGCCGCACTCTGCACCTCAGCTCGCATGGTCGTGCGAACAGCCTCCTGCGCGGCGGCGCTCACGTGAGCAATCAGCGACGACTCGTACTTGTCGAAGCGTTCCACGCGCGCCTTTGCTGCTCCACAGGTAGGTTGGGGAATCCAGCGAATGCTGCTTCGCCCAGGAGAGTTGCCCAGTGGGCGTCCGTGAGATGAGGAAAGTCCTGCCGGGACGGCAGCCTGCTCCTGAGTCTTCCATACTCAAAGCGATCTTGATTGTAGAAAACCGCGCCGGTCGCGGGATTGACTACAAGTGCTACCAGGTGTGACGGGAGTCACACTCACCTTTGCCTTAGAGGAAGCGTTAACGCGTAACCACAACAGACGCCTGGCGTCTCTGTTGTAAGCTGGCCTTCCAGTCGTTTCCGGTACCAAGTACCAAACGACTTGCGAACTTCCGGGTTAGAGTTAAACTGACCGTATTAATTCTCACTTGTAAGGTTTTAACTACTGTTAACTTTCTGCATACTAAACTTCTGTACTCCCTCTCCATCAATCGTCTACATTAAGTCCGATTCGTATCTAGTGTAAAATACACAATCGTACTTAGCCGGGAGCCGGGTGTCCACACCAACTTATGTGGGCTATGTACTCGTACTTAGGCGGGCTTGTGTGGACCACACGGAAGAACATTGGGTCTCCCCTTTCATAAGTTCTTCTGCACGGGCAAACGGTGGCGGCCAGCGTGGCCCCATTACATGTTTCCTCTCGTCTTAAATTCTGAGTTCGTTTACCGTTTGGCGCAGATTCACTGCAAAAAGTTGTTCAAACAAAGCAAGAAATGAAAGCAGCACTCATGCACTACTGAGGGAAATAACGATAGGATATAAAACTTTACTTATCGGATAGTCGCACATCATTTCGAACATCATTGCTGGACAAACGATACATTTTGAATCCTCCATTACATCGAGCTTTAGGACTCAAGCACATTTCATCGCTGCGGCTTCTTCTTCTAAAATAAGGAAGCAGTAGCGGAAACGAGACCAATTGACAGGAACCATAAAGTTAACGTTGCTTGAGGCTTGAGGCCTAAAACGTGCAGTTTGTGTTTGTTTTTGACCAAATATATTAAAATGACCTCTGCCCGTCGAGATCAATGAAGTCGAGGTCACCTCATTCGAGTTATTATAATAATATGGGCGAACCAGATCAAATATGAATATTCATTTTCATTCGAATATTCGAAATTTTTCAAACAAATTTGAATATGACATTTGACTCAATCCCTGGGCCACCGCCAGTTGTTGGCCGTGTATTATATCTCGGAGGGAGCTAGTAAGCTGTAGATAAAAATTCCGTAAACGCAGCCCAAAATGCTGGAGCTTCAGGCACCTATCAAAGACGAGGTTTTCATGCTCGATACCGTTATTTTGTTGGTTAAGGAACCAGAAATTCGTACTACCCTTCTGCGATCAAAACGATGAATTGGTTGTGCTGCTGGACGTGGGGTGTGTTTGTTATCTTGAGGTTCAACCCAGCTCAGGCTGAGTGGTGGACCAAGGAAGGGCTGGCGCATACTGGGAGGCTGCAGTTCTAGCTGCGACCAAGTCTGCGTTGCATGTGTAGTGCTCGGGTAGCGAGCAAAGCTAACGCTCAATGTCATTCAGTCTACTTTTCACCCACTCGAGCTCAAGCGTCGCTCCGGGATAACTCAAGTTAACAGGGTTACGAGCCCAAATTCCGCCGCCGCTGAAGTGCAAGGATGCCCAAGTCGACGACGGACGCGACCTGGGAGGTCGAGGTCTCGGAGAAGACTGGTCGACCTATTTGCTGGAATGGGCAAAACTTCCAGTACTACAAGAAACTCATGGAGATTGCTGCTCGCAAGAAGAACGAGAACGTGTTCAAGGTCATGAAAGGCGACAAAACGCTGAATGAAGAGCCCAGCAGTCTGCAGAAGGGTGTGTGGGATGGTTACCAGCTGGACCTGCAAGAGCTCATCTTCTTATCCGTGGGCACGAACATGGGCCAGCAGCTCATGGAGTTGAGGACGGATCGGCCATGTGGAAGTATCTCTGCGAGCGGTTCGAGGGTAATGCAAATGAGCAGACCAGGGCCATTTCAAAACGGCAGCTCTATGCCCAACGGGAGGCCGCGAGATGCAAGCAGAACGGCAACGTGGAGGCCACCTCAACTACATGTACCGACTGCACACAAGACACAAAACGGACGGGATGACCCTCGACGATGCAGTGTTCAGCGGAATGCTGGTATCGTCGCTCCCTCCAACGAAAGGTTCGACCGCCTGCGAGGTTACGTGGACACGGGGATGGACTGCGTTGACACGCCGGACAAAGTGGTGGCGATGGCCATCACGTTCGACAAGGCCAACAAGGCCGACGGCCAGCTGCACCGGTCGTTTGGCAGCGGCAATCAGACGTCTGGAACCGCTCAGCAGTCCAAGCCGCAGAGTGGTGGTGGTGGAGGGGCAAGAAGACCAGAGAATAAGAACCCCAAGCGCGAGGAAGCGCAACGTCAACGCGACGACGATCCGATGGGCACGCGAAGCGTGAATGTCCCAACGCAATTGGCGGTAATGGTGGTGGCGGTGGGCAAGCCACAGGTGTATTCTCGGTCAGCTCAGGACTCACTGAGTAAGTCACGGGGCAGGCACTCGCAGGACAGCGCAAACGTGAGATCAAGGCGACTTGAGCAGAAGAACGCTCCCGCAGTTGGTGCGAACAGGACGTCTGCAAGTGATGGTGGCACCGGCTGTAAATGCTGCTGGTCGCAGAACACCAAAGAAGAAAATGAAGGCTACCTATCGTCCTGAAGCGTGGGTCTTCGACTGTGGGGCTAACCGTCACTTGGTAGGCGATAAGCGGTACTTTGTGGAGTATCGCAGCCTCACTACGGCTGAGAGGGAGAAGGAGACAGTGCACGGCCACAATGGCACGTCTGCACAATCGACTTGTGGGTGGTGGTAGATGGCGGGCACGTAGCGCTTCGGCTCAAGGAAGTCAATTACTCTCCATCACGACCAACTATGTTCTCGCAGTCAGTATCACGCAAGCAAGGCTTCATGATCGACTACGATGACGCAACGGCCTTAAACGTTGTCGAAGAACGAGGCGAGCACCGCTAAAGTCGACATGCGGTCTGTGGATGTTCACCGCGCACAACGAGTTCTTGCCTGGAGAGCGAAGCCCGTTAGTGCCAGAGGCCATGGACAATTTTGCTTTGCGTGATGGGGTTGCGGATCTCCAGTCTTGGCACGAGCGACTTGGGCATCTGAACCCACAGTACATTCGCAAGATGGCCGACGAGGGATTGCTGGAAGGCATGATGCTGCGGCGCCGACAGTTCGATATGTGCGAACCATGTCAGCTCGGCAAGCAACGTGCAAAAGCTGCTGCAAAAGCTGAAGCACCTCGACAGAGGCGTCACGCAGCGGAACGAGCTTGTGTTTGCTGACCTTTGTTTCCTCCGAAGAACTACAATTGCACACGTTTCAAAGCGGTGCTGGTCATCATGGATGCGCATACGCGCTTTGTCACCGCATATCCCATGAAGGACAAGACGAAGGAAGAAGCCAATCAGCTGATCCGCCGACATGTGGCATGGGCGGAGCGGCAGTGTCCAGGATGCAAAGTGCGAACAATGTTCACGGATGGCGGAGGTGAGTTCGTCAACGACGAGGTCACGTCCTGGTACCAGAGCCAAAGTATAGTACAGACGGCAACTCCGCGCAACACGTCGAGGCTTAACATGGTGGAGCGGACCCATCAGACGCTCGTATGGTGTGCCGACTTCTTTGGGTAGACGCATTCCACTACGCTGTTTACCCGAAGAACCGCTCGTATTCGACGCCCATCGGGCAGACTCCGCACGAAGCGATGTGGGGCAGGAAGACCGCCATCCACCACGTGCGGAAGTTCGGAGCACTCGCCTACGTACACACAAAGGTGGGCCCTACACGCGACACGTTTGCTGACAACTGCCGAGTTGGCTTCACGCTTGGATACCGCGAAAACGCGCTAGGCTGCAAGGTGTGTTTCCCTACTGAGGGATCTGTACTTTTCGGCGGCCAGGTCACCGTGAACGAACAAAGCCTTGACAAGGATCGGCACGGCCCCAGTTCGAGGACACAGTTCGCCAGTTGGCACCCTGATCTCACCAGCGCTGGGTGACGTAATTACGACCTGCCGGCCGTAGGAGGGAGAGAGCATGGCACAGGAGAGCACCGTGGCACGTCGGACGAAGAGCCCGCACTGTCTGACGACGAAGACCCCGTTGGAGAAGTGAAACGTGCACCAGTAGCTCCGCGGGCAAGCTGGATGAACCGACAGCCGCCAGTACTCGGCGACGAGATAGTCTTCACCAACCCAGTACAACCAAGTGGTCGCGAGAAAGACGAACCTAAGGGAGAAGGTGGAGAGTATGTGGACAGGGACGATGAGCAGGATACTATCACGAGTGGCTCCAACGCTGGCGATACCACTGACAGCGATAATGGCAATGATCAAGCCGCGTCGGACATGGACGTCTCCATGTCAGAGGAAGGAGTGACTCAGCGCGTCGAGTATGAAGTCGACGAAGATGGAGGCGACATGTCAGAAGCTGGCGAAGAACCCACTGCCGACAGCGACTTGGAAAACTACTCAGATCTAGACGGGGAGGAGGAGGTGCAGAGCAAGTCGTCGGTCGTCGTCGGCGTTGATGACGAAGACCAGGATGCAGTTGAAGCATTTGCAGTATACGCCGCAATCGCAGCAGAGGCCGCAATGGAGACGGAGCCAGAACAGCGGCTCTGGCATGAGGCGGAGGTGCGCCTGCCTCGCTTTAAGCAGGCCATGGCTGCGCCGCAGCAGAAGGAATGGGGGAAAGGTATGGAGCAGGAACTCACAGCAATGGAGGAAAAGGATGTCCTTGAGCTGGTACCCGAAGAGGAGATGCCTGCGGGGAAGAAGGCCCTGCAAACCATGTGGCGCTTCCAGGTCAAGACCGACAACAATGATAATGTCATCCGCTTTCGCCCTCGATTATGTGCTCGAGGTGATAAGCAAGAACCCGGCGTTGACTTCATGGTCATGGAGACTTTCTCTCCGGTCGCACGGATGGCTTCCTTTCGGCTTTTCGTAGCGCTATGTGTCTTACTCGGGTTGGATCCGTTCTCCTGCGACGTCAACACTGCGTACCTCAATGCACGGCTGAAGATTATGCACTTCATTCGTCGCATTCATGTCTTCCCACTGAAGAAAGGCTGGCTGTACCAGGTGACACGCTATCTACGGTCTGCACCAAAGTGGTCGTGAATGGTACGAGGAGCTGGCCTCGTGGTTGAGCGAACGTCAGTGGCGCCGATGCACCACCGAGCCGTGCCTATATGTTTACGCTGAGAACGAAGTGATCGCGATTCTGCTGGTGTACGTAGACGACTTAATATGCGCGACCAACGACGAAAACTCGAAGGTGGGGTTCTTCTAGTCACTCAACAGCAAGTACGGCATCAAAGACCAAGGCCTACTTCGCGAATACCTAGGCATCCAGGTGAATTGGACTGAGGAAGGTGCGTTCTTGCATCAGGCGAAGTATGCAAGAGATGTTATCAACAGGTTTGGTTTTGGTGACGCTCGAGGTTGCAGATCCCTCATGGACCCGACGACCAAGTTGAGTGCAGCATCAGCAGATGAAGAATTGAAAGAGATTGGCATCGAGTACAGAGCCGCGATCGCGGCGCTCATGTACATGGCCACCAGCACCAGGCCCGACTTAGCGTATCCGGTGGGGTACTAAGCCGATTCGTCAGCAAGCCTACAGTACAACATGGCGGCGCGCTGAAACGAGTACTCCGCTATCTTGTTGCTACTACTGATCATGGTATCTTCTTCAAGCGACCCGAAGGAGATCTGCAGGACAAGCTGGATACCATCACAATCAATTGTTACTGTGGCTCGGACTGGGAAAACTGTCCTGATACTCGCAGAAGCATCACTGGCTATGCCATGATGGTAGCAGGCGGGCCCGTGGCGTGGGCAGCTCGGCGACAAAGTGTGGTAGCTCAGAGCACAGCAGAAGCCGAGTACGTCGCGTCGTGCAAGGCGTGCATGGAGGTCAAGTCATTGATCAACATCCTGACAGAGGCAGTACCTGCAAAGCAGGTCGAGTTCACACTTGGAGTGGATAACCAGGCTGCAATTGCCTTGGCCTCCAACCCGACCTACAGCTGAAAGACTCGGCACATCGAGCTACTGTTCCACTACGTACGTGAGCAAGTGAAACAGAAAGCTGTCAAGATTTGGAAAATCGCCGGTGAGCTGAACCCGGCGGATCTATTAACCAAGTCACTCGGCTTTCCGCGACTGGCGAAACTAAAATCACTGATTGGGATGAAGCCCGATTTGCAGCCGACACGCCGCGAGCAACGACGTGCGATATACCAGGACCAGCAGCAGCAAGCCGATCGTGAGAAGCCGAAAGGAGATGCCAAGGACTAAGTTCCGAGGCGCATTGCGCGCGACCTTGAGGGCGGGTGTTATGTTGAGGTTCAACCCAGCTCAGGCTGCGTGGTGGACCAAGGAGGGCTGGCGCATACTGGGAGGCTACAGTTCAAGCTGCGACCAAGTCTGCGTTGGACTAACCAAAATGGCTGGCTGCCGAGGCTGCAGGCCTCGCAGCATGCATGTGTAGTGCTCGGGTAGCGAGCAAAGCTAACGCTCAATGTTATCCAGTCTACTTTTCACCCACTCGAGCTCAAGCGTCGCTCCGGGATAACTCAAGTTAACAGTGTTGGCCTGGTACGATGATATTGATGATGCTTTACCTGTTCGCGCCAAATACCAAAAATACACCATTGGAAAGACGTGAGTCTTGTGTGAATCTGTTGAGCCTCGAATTATGAATTACCCAGTACCCATTTTTTCGGTTCTTTGTTATTATTTGTAAAATTGGGATAAGAGTATTACAAGGCTGTGCACTAACGCCCGGGTGTGGGATCGCCAGGGCTCCGCTGCATGGACGGCGTGCACGTGTGCTATGAATGACACACACTATCAAGTACGCGTGAATAAAGTACTGCAAGCTGTGACGCGTGCTGCTGCAGCGTTTTAGTGTAAGGGTGCATTACAACTGCAACCGCATCGCTTGTAGCATTGAAGGAAGCGTAGACAAGCAATCCTCCAAGAAGGATGGGAGCCTTTGCAGGCGAGTCGCCTTGGCAGCATAGGAAGCATTCATTTCGACCTAACTAGTCAATTTTACTTTTGCATTTACGTTCAATCAAGCAAGTAGTAGTTCAAGCGCAATACATCACAAAGTTAGCTTTAGTCCTTGTGGACCAGCCAATCATGCTGAACTCGACCCAGTACGAAAGGGACAGCGACGTCATTTGAACACCGGCTCATCAACCTGTCGTCGAGTTAACCCTCCGAAGTTGGAGGGGTGTGGTCAAGATGCGCTAGTCATGTGGATGAAGAAACGGAGCAGTACGAAAATGCATCCTCCAGCGCTGCGTCGAAAGCGGCGAGCGCCCTGAGGTGGCGATGCGGTCAATCAAGTTGGCCCTCGAACCCAAGTTCCCATAAGTAACGAGCTGCAGAAACCTGTCAACGACGTTATACACAGTGAGTTGAGGGCTACGATCAACCAACGCGTACAGAGCTTGAAGAACGCCCAGGTCCCGGACCTGGACTCGCTCTTCAAAACTCACTTGTATGTCGATATGCACTAAGATGATATCGATGCGCGAGTGCTGAAGTACTTCCGCGATTTCTCCGATCTGATCGAGAAGAACGGCCTCGGCGACATCCTTGGTGTGAGTGACCCGTCGAAGCCTGGGTACAACGAGAGAATGAAGCTGCGTTGCAACTTTCTCGTTGACAACGTGGAACCTGCAATCCTTCGGGATGAAGTGCGTCGCCACACGAAGTACGTGGACCAAGTGACGAAGCGCAATGATTTTGTGTTGTTTAGAGTAATTAAAGAAAATGCCCGAGCAAAACACAAGTACAGATTTGGACGGAAAGATGTGACGCGCTAGGTTTTTCTATTGTATTAAGACCGAAGCGGACTCAAAAGAACGACACTTGGAGCCAAAACTGATATTTAACCAATCGGAACCCGAGGACTAAATTATATCCAACAATAACAAAATTGACTTTGGCGCCAATAAAACGTCGCTCTGGGGCTCAATCTGCTCGACACCACCTTTTTAATAGGGTGACGAGGGTTCAATTCCCACGACTGCCGCAAAGTTAAACACCCGAGTGGTGACCTTGGTGCCGGGGTTCCAAGGCAGTAGGTGCACCTACTGACGTCCCCCGCCCTATCTGGTCAGTCTATTAGAGTCCAGCCTTACTCCATGCCTTCTTTATGCTACTCTCACTAACCGCATCCCACGCAGCAACGACGCGCTCCACCAAGCGCTTCCGCTTCTCGCGTGCTGGTACGCTCTGTAGCTTCAGCAGACGTTCGCGAAGGGGCACCCGGTTGCTCTCTAACCGCTGACAGCTCATAGGACAGCGTGATGGCGCGCAACTTCTGCTTCAACGGACCCATGACCCCCACGTCTATAGGTTGGAGCACCGAGGTGGTGTTCTTGGGCAGGGGCACCACCTCCGTTCCCCAGGTAGCAAATGCGTCCTGCGCCTCGGTCGAGACGTGGCACTTCAAGTTGTCCACGTAGATCGCACGCGGCCCAGGCTGGGCATCACACACAAAGCCACCCCAGGCATTTTCAATGAATATGTCCCGCCACACCCGCGAATCCATCCAAGCATTCGTCTGCACAGTCGCCATAACTCGGTTGGAATGGCCCTGGACTTCCTCCTCCACCCGTCCTCCTGGCTGCCCTTTAAAGATAATGAGCGGGCGAAGCTTTTGCCCTGTAGCCGATACGATCAGCAGCACACTTGCCCTCTCCGATCGCACCCGTCCTTTGATCTTGACTCCTTTCTTGGCGCCACGCTCGCTAATAATACGAGTGGGGTGTCATCGTAGTACACTGCGGTCTCGTCGGCGTTGAAAATGCACTATCGTGCGTACGTAGCGCTGACCTTGCTTCCTACCTCACTAGCGAATTTGCGCTGCTCTGCTTCAAGGTCTAGCGTTGAGAGCACAGACTTCGTAGGGCGCCGAAACGAGAACCCACGCTGGTAGGCAATCCGCCGCATCATGCGGCCTAAGCTCTCCTCTTTGTTCTTCGCCAAGTACACAGATGTGAACTCGCTGTACTCCTTCTTTACGAACACCAGAACATGGGATGTCTTCAGCGGAAAGTCGTCGCGTCTCATTTCCACTGTATGAGCTCGTCGCAGTGCGGGTATAGACTTTTCCTGCCTTGCCCGACTTAGATCGCTTCTTGTTATTGCATGCCTCTCTGATGATAGCTTCCCAACCCTTCCACGCGTGCACAGCAGTCCGTGACTTGATACCGTGAAGCCTCGCAGCTTCGGTGACGCTAACGCCAGTATTGATATCTTCTAGCACCTGGAGTTTCAGAGCGTTGGAATAGGCATTTCTTCGGTCCCTAACTACCACTTCAATAGCAGTGCTTGCTGTGTCACCTTCATCATCCTCCAAGTTGCTGCACAGGTTGTCATCGTCGGCCACCCCCAAGCTCGCAAGCGAGCAGTTGCTGCGTCCTCCGGACACTGCATTTCCAACACTAATTTTGAGTGGCGAAGGTGCGTTCACATAGCGATGATCTTATTGGTGGAAATGATTGTATGGTGCGGCGGATGTAAAACCTCATCTGTCATTGTTTTGTGTCCGTCACATCTTTCCGTCCAAATCTGTACCACGTTTTGACGAGAGACCAAAAGGGCAAGTTCAAGTTCAAGTCCGACAGACGGGACAAGGCGACTGGTGATAAGTCCCAACGCAACAACGGTGGTAAGGAATGGCCGCTCCCAGCCGGAACACGTAGTGTTCGTATCAGTGGCCCTTCGAAGGCTACGGAGGCAAGATGCAAGCCTCCGAGGACCGGATGCTGGTACTGCAAGGGCGACCACTGGCTGCGTGACTGCCCGACGGCCACTGACGCCGACAAGACCACTGCCATCGAACGCATGAAGGTTTGCGTGAAGGCTCAAAGGCCAAGAAGGCTGCACCGGCGCTGGCAGTCAGCGAGATGATTGTGAATGGACTCATCTCGCTGCCATATTGCGCCGACTCTGGGGCCACCTCGTCCTATATTGCGAGACAGTCGGTGGAAG
The DNA here is from genome assembly GCA_012656075.1 of Phytophthora hibernalis. Lineage (NCBI taxonomy): Eukaryota > Oomycota > Peronosporomycetes > Peronosporales > Peronosporaceae > Phytophthora > Phytophthora hibernalis. The sequence continues at coordinate 277,638 of JAAKBF010000282.1, read as the reverse complement.
AACCGATTCATCTAGGTGCCGAGGTCGTCGTGGATCTTTTGCCAGAACCAATGGAGTTCACGGTAGAGGGTGGAGCTGGGATCGTATGCCATGACTCAGTCAAGCTGGACTTGCAGCTGGAGACTTTTGCCGGTCCCGTCCATCTCACCGAGATGACGTGCACTGTGTTCGAGGGACAAGAAAAGGAGTTCATTTTGGGAAATGACATGCTTGTTTCTCTCGGGATTGACGTGAACAGTCAGCTGTCGCAGCTGGCAGGTGGTCGTATAGTGCACGACCATGATCCTTTTGATCTCGATGAGCCTCAAGCAGTGGACCCCTGACATACGTCACTTACTCGAAGCAATGGCTGCTGCAGCCGGCGAAAACGGATCCCCCTCGAGTATCTGCCGACTTGCTGGACTTGGTGCTGGAATTTGAGGACGTATTTCGAATTGAACTTGGCAACGACCCGCCAGCGGACATGGAGCCATTGCGCATTATTATTCAGGCCGGATCTCAGCCATATCGTCGTTATGCACCAGCACAGAGTGACTTTCTTCAAGCGCACACGCAGCAGCTACTGGACATGGGTTTTATTCGTCGCAATCAGCAAATTCACTGGGCTTGTGCTGCGGTACCCGTGCCAAAGGCTGGCCTTCTGTCGAGAATTAACGGGTATGCAATCGCCAAACACTTGAGTCTGGAAGAGCTCAACCTCTCGAGGTGTGTACACATCACGGACAACAGAATACTCGAAATCGCTGGTCAATCGGCAGTACTTCGCCGACTCAATGTCTCGGCCTGCAAAAAGCTGAGTGACAACTCACTTTTCGCCTTGCTGGAGGTGTCGCCTGCTGGAAGAACTGGACGTGACGCATTGGCCGCTCTTTTTGACCGAGACACTAGCAAGATTCGCCAAATTCACGCTACGCACGACTCGACACACTTTCCCATCAATAGCTGACGTCCGTTTCGGCTTTCGAAGTTATCCGTATTACTACGCAGTTTGCAATTTCCATTCTAGTCTTCACTTCTCGTAACTATCGGTTAGGTTGTTCGACGACGGCTTTTTCGCTTCACAGCTACTGGCCTTGGTTTGGCAGCCACACGTGTCTTGGCATCTTTCGCACGCAGTTCAGAAGTCATATACCACAGTGCGTCAAAGCTCATTTCGTTTTGCACTTGTGCAACCTCCTCGTTCGTGCTGCTCTTTTGCATTGAGAGCGTTCACAGCCGATGGGATCTGCGCTTCAACCGACAAGATGGAGCGCATTGAAATTGACGAAGAGAAGCAGATGGATGACCCAAGTGATCTCTTGACTTCTCACCTTGATCCGTCCATTCGTACGTTCGCTCGGCACTGCGATTGTTGGTTATGCCATTTCACAAATCGCCAATGTCGCTAGATGGCAGTTTGGAGGAAGGTGAATTGGCGTTGCTTCGTGCGGAGAACGCGCTGCTCAAGAAGAAAGTGAAAGCGTTGGAAAAGGGTGGTCGTCTGGACTGTGGGTGCATTTGGGTTTGCAGATTTTAGCCTGAAAGTCATCATTTGTACGTCATGAGCCTAGGAAATTGGGTTTGGACGAGAAAGAGATGCAACAAATCGACATTCTGCTGAAGAATGCGGAAGTAAGTGTCGATCTGGGAGTGGAAGATGGTCTCATTGATGGGACTATACTTTGCAGCAGGAGGCCAAGATGGAGGCGATGAAGTATGCAGCGAATACAAGGTACTAATCAAAATTTGCTGGAGTCCTACAAACATTGAAATGTATTCTCTGGACAGCTTGGCGGGGATGTTCGCGTGTTACAATCGATTTTGCACAAAGCGAAAGCTGAACGTCATGCGTTGAAGAAGTAAGTCAAGGAGAGCGAAGAAAAACTTCGCGCCGAGCGAGCGAAAAGGGCGCTGGTGGTTTCGCACATCACTGTTTGTTGTTGACAACATATTGACTCAAACCATTAGGAAGAGGTTCGTTTTCAAGTCGACCGAGAAATCTTCGCGAAGATCATCAAGGTACGCCAGACCTAACACTTGCACTCAGTGCAACAGGTGCTGACAATGTCGCAGGACGACCGAGACGCAGACAACCAGCAAGTGGACGGCCTGGCTCAGAAAGTGGCCGCACTTCAGCGCGAAAAGTTCCATTTGTTTGGGTGGGCGAAAGAGCAGCAGGAGAAACAGTTGCACGAGATTCGCAAACTCACGCGAGCTCTGGGCGAACAAAACGCGACGTAGCCGATCAGGTGCGCAAAAACTCATTGTGCAACAACCGAAACGAGATTCGGTGTTACCGTTGCACATTGTAAACAAGGTAGACCGAAAAAAGCATGCAAGTGCTCAGCAGAATACGCCACGTGAACGCAAGCGAGTTTTGCACGACTAGCGCGTAAAAGTTGCGAAACAGAAACAACGCAAATTTGCAGTATCTTTTGCATTTTGCACTGATTGCGGTTCTTATTCCAAGGGACTGTAGACACTTAAATGACCGTTTTCAAGTCTAGGATTTCGCCCATTAGCAGACCGCAAATGGTCAACTGACTGGGCTCGATGCCCGAAACGTGGATTTGCGGGGCCTAATTTGCACGACAACATTAGTGCAACGCTTTTTGCGCAAAACGCACCGAAAACTGAAAGTGGTTGTCGCCTCTCTTGTCCCAGTTGTATACACACAAAAATCAATTTACGATATATGGCGAGGTCGTTCGGTTCGTAGAGAAGAGAGAGTAAGTTGATATGTCTTGTAGGTGTCAAAAGACGAAGTGAGTTTATTAGAGAGGATAGCTCCTTCTAGACGGTTGGTGACGAAGAGGAGGAGACTTAAACTACGGCTCCTTCAATAGTAAAATCTACTCTAGTGAAAGAGCTTTCACAGGTTTCTGATTGACTGGATATCAGCTCTGGTGTACACTGTACCACATGCCAAAGTGCCACATCAACACGGTTAAGGAGAACACTTAAGGTGTATACAAAGGTTGCAGTATACATGTATACACAAAGCGGATATTGATAATGTGCCGCTTGGTGACGGATTCCACCAGGTACAGACAACGACAGTGAAACTCGACCCCAATCGACATTCATTTTAAATACAGTTGTAGACAAAAACCCTGGACCCCTACTGTCCAATTGGTCAAAACATAACATGACTTTTCTTTTTTTACTTGAGTTCAAAATCACACTAAGGGGGTCGAGTTTTTATGGGGGTTGAGTTTCACCGTCGTTGTCTGTACTCGACGTCCCAGACGCCAGTGGTGATGGGCGCTCCCAATGGAAATTCACTTCTTTCACCAGCGCAACCCCAAAACAATACCATGCAAAACCATTTAATCCAATCAGCTGCACGCATCTCACTTAAATATTAATAACCAATACAATCACGACGTTTGACCGCTGTCATCACTCCCAAGGCAGTGTACGGCAGTGCCGCGACGCGAGAAGTTCGAGAAGGCGGTGTCGCGCACGAACTTCTCGAAGCACAAGAAAGGGTGCAAAGGAATTAAAGTGCGAGACTCTCGAAGCGATATCCGTAAGAAGTCGTAGGCGAAGCACCGCTCCAAGCGCGTTGGCGCTCAACGCATGCAGAGTGCTGCTAAGAAATACAAGCAACTCGAAGGTAAGGTTATCATAAAATTAATGTACTGAATTAGTATACGTGCGATAACAGAAACGGACTTGGGCTAGCGCCTCTTCCACCCAAACCCAAACCAAATAGACTACGTAACCACCACCTCGAAGAGTTAAGCCGCAATGCGGAATTATTCGAGTTCACCTTTTCGCGCGTACGTCAATCGTTTTATGGTATAGTGCAGCACTAAAAACGTTTTTTCAGGTGGAGCACAAATACTTGCTCTCCTCAGGATGGTTTAAAAGGTTCTTTCTGCTTTTACATCCTGACAAGCGCCACTGGATACCGGCTGAGTTTAAGGTTGAAAATGTTGACCGCGTGCTTCATCAATACGTGCAAGGTATTGGTTTGTATTAAGCTGAAATTCAAGAGGCGTCGAAAAACACTACCAGTCGGGAGAGGGTGCGTCTCCTGACGTACCGGAGTTACAGTATCTGCAGACCACCTTCAAGGGAAAAATCGAGATGTGGATGAAGCAGTGCGAAGAAGTGCGCGCGCAACATTGCGAGCTCAAAGCTGCAGTTCAAGAAGACTTTTATGTACTATCACAAGACAATAAGTACTAAACAAGACAATAAATACTAGATACAAATGAATGGTTTTGCAGCTCGCAAGAAAAACCGGCTGGACAGAAACACTTAATCTCCAGCTCACAATACATTCAGCTGGACAGAAAGCACGTGCTCAAAGCCTGTCATCCATCGCAATGTCGTCCCAACCACCCTCCTTCCAAGAGCATTTACAATGTGGGATTGCCACAGCGACACACGTGATCAAGAAGGAGACACGAGACATTTATGCGTCGTATTGCAGGAAGTTCTGTGAGTTTTGTATCTCTAACGAGTACCCCGATCCAGTTACCACGAGGCATCACGAGCTACCTTCGCTTCTCGTTGCTTTCATGGAGAGTGTGTCTGTATCCACAGCGGTATCCAATGAAACAGCCGAGATAATACGAGCTGCATTAGCAAACTACTATGGAAGTTACGAGCACCGCGATGCAGCCGGAACAAGCAAGTGGATGGTAGTCAAAGACGACCAAGGCAACAAGTATGGTCTGGGTAATCCAGCTAAGGATGCGTTTGTTCGGCAGTTCATGCGGGGTCTGAAGAAGAGGAAGAGAACGGAGTTTACGCAGGGTAATTAATTATATCGAGATTTAAATGGTTCGTAAATGTTTTACTGCTAACTAAGCATCAGTTTGTCGACCTGCTGTACTGTTGTTTGACATCTTAGCTGGGGCAGGCGTGAAAAGCTATCTCAGCCTATGCGAAGCCTTACAATGTACGTTAGTAATACTGCATGTTCAAAAACCCTTGTATTTGCGACCGGCGACCTGAAATACGCCAATATACCCGATGCACGAGAAACAAATTCAAAGTTTGTAACCTCGCCGGATGTGCCTTCTTTGTACTACTGCATCTATTGTCGACCGGGACTCATACTCTTCTCCAAATTCTTCGTCTACCCCAGCTTCATCATCTTCTTCATGTACAATCGATGAATATATTTCTTCGCCCAGCGCCATTGAAGAAGTGAAAATGCTGCTGTATCCCTTAACAAAGAATTTCGTTAATAGAACGTTCAAACCGGGGCAACCAAGTACTTCGAAGTACTTGGTAACGTTAGAACAGAAGGCACGATCATCACGTATTTCGTTACATGTACGGTACCATGTATCTCGCTTGTTCAGATTGCGACTCAATTCACAACCTCCAACGGATGGACTATTCCATGAGTCAGGAAAGTTCGCCTCCAACTAGACCAAAATGCACAGCAGCTCCCTCCACCCGCCGAACGTCCACACGCTGAGTGACGATGTGATCGGAAAAGTGATTCCATCGCCCCTGTGGCCAAAAGCTGGGGTCCAACGTGCCGGAGACGACAACGCCTGTAGTACTTACACGAGATCAAGACCACAGTATTTCCAGCAGCCATATGATGGCGTCGCGATGCACGCACATGGGACCTACCAAGCACGACCACAAACACAGTCCATGCGGGTTGTAGCCCCTTTCAAGCACAAGGTCATGTTGAAACCAGTCCCCAACAACCTCCACTCAGAGCTCGCTGTGAACATGGACGTCCCTGACCAGCATGGTGCCAAATTATTGATCGCAGAGGAGAATGCTGAGGCGGAGCTCCGACGACATCGGATGAGCATGCATCGATACAGGAAAAAGAAACAGGATCATGCGGTCGCTTTAATGCGTGACGTCCGAAAGCTACAAGAAGAAATCCAAACGCTTCAGTGCCAGCACCAGACGCTCTCTTCTGGTGTCCCCACAGGAAAGACGGCCTTGTCGGTGGTGGCAGAATACTTTCGTCTGTTCCGCTACGGCTTGAAAGGGTCCACCCTAACGAACGACCCCATGGCAGCACGAAAGGGAATGCACATGTTTCTAGCGTGCAGCGCGATTTCCTGCATGCAGCGACATCGCCGGATGTGGTGGGCGAGACGGGATTTGGCGTTGAGAGTCTCATCGAGGACTACCGACGCCTGGCCCTCTACCTGCCAGAATCGGATACTCAACTCGTGCGACTCGATACTGGTCCCGGAGACTCTCTAACCGCCACCACCACAGTCGGAATCGTCATTACAGCAAAAACGCTGCACTTTGCGTTTCCCATCTCATTCGCAATGAAAAACATAATCAATGGTCACCAATTGTTGCCAAGTTACTCGGTCAGCGGTTTGTGCTGCGAGGCTCGATCCAATTCAAGTGGGACAGTGTAACAAGCCGATTGACACTTGTGCAGTCGAGAGCAGACCTTTGACTCCGGTGCTGCAATTTCTGGGTGACTTGGAGACCGTCTCCCGCTTATTCGACAACGCACTTATTACCCCAGAGTGTAAGCTAGCTCAATAGGCAAACCTCAAATACTTCGAGTACTGGATTTCATGTTTCCGCGAGCCAGAGTGAAGTACTACAACGCAGATACAAACTCACGCATCGTCTGCAGCATCACCTTGATCCGGCCCGCTGTGCCATCTCCAATCTCGTTCAGCGACTCCATAGGAACGTCGAATTCTGGTTGACAGACTTTCATGAAAGAGGCGCATCGAATCACGAGCATCAGCTCCTCGTCGACTTCAGATTTTAGAGCCCCGTCAGCTCCATCTCCACCTCCTTCAACAGTTTGCTGCTCGTGATGTTTCGTACACCCTGGCCTCTTCCTCTTCACTTCTGTCATGACTAGTGTGGCGCTCACATCCAGCCGAACTCGTGTCTTGGGGTCGTACGGATGCAACTCGTCCTCGTCGACGCTGTCGGTGGCCATGACAGCGCATGGTCGTCCTCCAATCAGCTCATGGTGCTCGTAACACTTGTCGTACATGACCTTGTTGGACTCTGTCACGATTCCAATCGAACGAGCGGAGATCAGACGAAAACTACCGATCGACTCGTCATCTCCGATCGTGTCGTAGTCTTCCCGCACAGTGACTAGCCCCAGTGCCTCCGTCGTACGAATCTCCACATTCGTAAAGAAGAACTTGGCTGCATTGTACACTTACTTCAGAGACTTGACTCCCACCAAGTGGTTCACTGCGTAACGTTCACAGCAAAAGGCCCATCAGCATCTACGTAGCGATGTTCCGAGCTGTTTTTGGTCAGTAGATTGAGGCGCTGCGAGCGTGCGAGGATGTACATGTACCGGAGTGCCGAATTGAGCTTGTCATCTTTCATATTTACCAGTAGCTGTCTCCGTTTCTCCCAACACGTTGGCTGCTGAATGTACGAGTACATAGGATTCATAACCTGCTTTTCCTGGATAAGCAATAAGAAAATATTAGATACCATGTCAGATCAGTTTAAGAATCCTAAGAATCAGTTTTGGGAAATGCAGTACTACGTACCCGATAGTCCATGAGTTTGGACTGAGCGCCGACCAAGACCAATTTTTGGTCTTGAATTAACTCTTGTAGCACAGTTTTGGTGTGTAGTGAACGATGGAGCAGTTGCAAATGTTCACTCGAAGCGTTGAGTTGTTGAACTTGGTCCTGCAGCGCTCGAATCTGCTCCCTGAGCACCTCCGCCTCCTCTTTCCGCACTTGGTTCGTCGCCTTGCGCTTCTTCGCTGCCATTCTAACAGTAATTGAGCTTCACCACGAATGTTTGGTGGGACGCTAAACTCTTTTTATCCGGTTTTCAACATATTTTCACGTACTGGATAATACAACACTTTCATTATCCGGTATTTTACATGGTAAGGTACTGGATAAAAGGCCTCTGTGCTTGCCTACAGAGATAATTTGCACTCTGGAGTAATGAGTGCTTCGTCGAACAAGCGGGAGACGGTCTCCAAATCGCCCAGAACATTTAGCAGCGGAGTCAAAAGGTCTGCTCTCGACTGCACAAGTGTCAATCGGCTTGTTACACTGTCCCACTTGAAATGGATCGTCCCTCGCAGTACAAACCGCTGACCGAGCAACTTGGCAGCAATTGGTGACCATTGATTCTGTTCTTCATTGTGAATGAGATGGGGAAACGCAAAGTGCAGCATTTTTGCTGTAATGATGATTCCGACTGTGGTGGTGGCGGTTAGAGAGTCTCCGGGACCAGTATCGAGTCGCACGAGTTGAGTATCCGATTCTGGCAGGTAGAGGGCCAGGCGTCGGTAGTCCTCGATGAGACTCTCAACGCCAAATCCCGTCTCGCCCACCACATCCGGCGATGTCGCTGCATGCAGGAAATCGCGCTGCACGCTAGAAACATGTGCATTCCCTTTCGTGCTGCCATGGGGGTCGTTCGTTAGGTGGACCCTTTCAAGCCGTAGCGGAACAGACGAAAGTATTCTGCCACCACCGACAAGGCAGTCTTTCCTGTGGGGACACCAGAAGAGAGCGTCTGGTGCTGGAGCTGAAGCGTTTGGGTTTCTTCTCGTAGCTTTCCGACGTCACCTTCTAAAGTGATTGCACGGCCCTCCATCTTTTTCCTATATCGTTGCATGTTTGTTCGACGGCGTTTTCGGCGGAGTTCCGTCTTAGCTTTCTCAATTTCGATCAGTATTTTTGCAGCATTCTGGTCTGGGCCCTCCACGATGACAGCAACCTTCTGACGAGCTGGGTTCAACATGCCTTTGTGCTTGAAAGGATCTGCAGCCCGCGTAGACCGTGCCGACTGTGCTGCTTGGTGTTCCGCGTGTACGACGCTGTTAACTGGCTGTTGGAGATACTGTGGTCTTGAACTTGAAGTGCTTGTCACCGAAGAGCTCAAGGCGTTGTCATCTCCGCCGCGATTGAGCCCATATTTTGGCCATAGGGACGATGCCACCACTTTTCCGATCACACAGTCACTCAGCGTGTGGACGTTCGGCGGGTGGAGGGCACTGCTGTCCATGTTGTCCTTGTTGGAGGTTAAATTTCTTGTCCAGTTCCAAAGTGACAAACAATGCTTGGTAAGATAACATGCTGGCTGACCGTAATCGTGATGATTCATCATAATCGAGTAATTGACGACGAGCTGTACAGATTATCTATCCCCTATAAGGATGTGGTGCTGCGACATATTTCGAAGTAACAACTGGTATTAATACATGCTCACAAAGAAAGAGCGGGAATTGACTCCAATTTTCACTGCAAATTTGGTGTGGGCGTGTCATTGCAATTCCACTCCAGTTTTGAGCTAGGAACCCGAAACATATTTCTCCAATCAGTATATTTATTTTTTAGCTGCAATACCGTATTTCGGCAGTTTTCTAGACCAGTACAATTATTTATCTGTGCGTTTTGCATATTCTAAGTGCCATGAGTTGAGGCTTCATCAGATCCAGATGCTGACTGCGAGCCACCACATACTGGCAGCCTCGAGTGATCATGTCACTTTTGACATTCAGGAGCACTTGGTACCGCTCACCACTCTTTAGGCAGGTGAATATGTCTGCACAAGGGACTTCCAGTACACACACACCACCAGCATTTTAAACCTCCAGGGATTGATAGTCAAATGACATATTAATATTTTCGAATATTCGAATGAATATTAATATTCATATTTGATCTGGTTCGCTCATATTAATATAACAACTCGAATGAGGTCGACGGGCGGAGGTCATTTTAATATATTTGAATACAAATCACAAACTGCACGTTTCAGGCCTCAAGCCTCAAGCAACGTTTACTTTATAGTTCCTGTCCATTGGTCGTTTCCGCTGCTGCTTCCACTTATTTTAGAAGAAGAAGCCGCAGCGATGAAATGTGCTCGAGTCCTAGAGCTCGATGTCATGGAGGAGTCAAAATGTATCGTTTGTGCAGCAATGGTGTTCGAAATGAAGTGCGACTACCCGCTAAGTAAGATTTTATATCCTATCGTTATTCCCCTCAGTAGTGCATGAGTGCTGTTTTCATTTCTTGCTTTGTTTGAACAACTTTTTGCAGTGAATCTGCGCCAAACGGTAAACGAACTCAGAAATTAAGACAAGAGGAAAAGGCGATCACGAAATTCTGTTAGGTGCAACTACCCAACGCACAGCTGCCGCTACGCATATAGGTACAGTTGTCAGCAGGATGAGGATGGATTTAGCTCCTCCGAAACAACCATCAGCGTACATATTTGGTTGATAAGTACGACATACCTGATTTAAGCCTATTACTTTTGAAACACTAGAATACATTGTCTTTCCGGTCACCGCCGCAGTATGAATAAATGGCGGGTTCTTACGGACAAACAACGTACACCGTTCACGCGACTCCTGTGACCTAAAAGGTTTTGAAAAATATTTCCAATTCTACCTTAAATTGAGGGAAGAGACCGGTTTCCTTTATCTTCAACATCAAGCTTGGCTAGGGTGGGGCAAGGGCTTGATTAGTTAGCAATGCTTGGATGTGTGTCTTGCTCATTGTAGTCCAAGTGGAAGCTCTAATCATGTACTCTGCTATATCGCGCAGCATTCCCGGGCGCAGCCGGGTGTACACCAGAAAGCACCAGCTCGCCCACCTTCCCATGAGGCATATCACTAACTCGGTTTTCTCGTCTCGGTTCCGTAGTATCACATCATTTGCCTTGACACAATGTGTTGAGCCTTCTGCGTACGCGTCGGTTGACACCGGACCCCAGCTCGGAACTTCGGTCTAGAAAGATGAAGGCGAGAACGATTGACCCCAGAGTAACTCTGAATGTCTTTTGATAGCCGTCGTTTGCTGTGTTTGTAGCACCCGATGCATTTCATGCAGCATGGGCGCGGTGATTGGATGCTTCCTGTCCACGTTGCTATTGGTTCTCTTATAGCCCTGAGCAACTAGCTCAAACTCCGGACTCTTTTAATTGAGCCTGGCGTTCCGCACGCTCCGGTGGCCAAAGGCCAATGCAGCCATCTTGCCTTCAAATGTCTGGAATTTGTTTCCGTGACCCTGGGCGTTGTGCTCTTTGAGAGCACAGAGGCCTGCAAACAGACCTACAATTCTCGCCTGTCTCGCTTGGGGAGATCATCGATCCATATTAGAAGTCCGAATTCTTCACAGAAGTCCGTCCAGTGACGGAACTTCTTTGCGTATGTACGCAAGGACGAGTCGTTAATTGCTGCTCGCTTGAGACGCATGGTGGCTTCTGCGATCGTGCTAAGCCTGTCTGCATACATACATCATCACACAGGTATGTCGAATCATGCACGTCACAAGGACGCGTTTCGGTTTGTTGCCAAAGGACTTTCATCGCGGTGAGTTTGATCTTCTTGAGGCTTGCGCTAGGGCCTGTGCCCGTAAGTGATGTTGCCCGTGAGGGGACTTGCAATACATCGTGTTGATGAGCTTGACTTCCCACCGTGTGAGGAAATACAACCTTATGTGGCTCCATGTGACCTGAACCATATTGCTCGGAATCCATTCGTTTACGGTTTGAAGCACAGCACAGGCGATTTGCGTTGCTCCGATCGGTCTGTCGAATTCATATCGTTTGGTCCTTGCCGGCGTCAGGCCGCGAATTGTAATAGACGTCTGGTCGCTCAGAATGATCCACCCGTCCGACTCAAGTGGCTCCGTGTCGAATAGCGTCATCGGTACCCCCGCAAATTCATTCTCGAAAACAAGCTGATTCCACCACTCTAGGTCGCGACGCAACGTTTCTGTCATGGATGTTCCGGTCGCCCCAGACTGTTTGGTCCCAAGTTGTACCCCACGAGCCGTTGTATAAACGGCTTGGCCGTCGGAATAAACGTTACGCTTCAATACCATTTCAAACACTATGATGTGTCTGAGTACCCCCACGAGACTATCGAGCCGCTTTTGTGGTATGAAGCTCAGATCCAGTGTCTCCGCGACGACGCGCTTCGTTTTGATGATCTTTCTCCCGGGAATTGTGACGGTGGCATCAGGAATATTCCAGTCGATACCCATGGCGTGGAAACACCTGGAGCAGGTCTTGAACTTTCCGATGTGCCAGCCTTCCGATCCAAATACCAACTTGATAGCGTCTCTGAGATGGCGCTCTGCGCGTAGGAGTCTGTCCCCGATGTTGACCTCGATGATAACGATATCCTCGACCCACTGAAATATCCAGCAAGGCTGAGGGTACCCAAGAACATGAGATACGCCTGTGCGTTGGTAGTGGCGAGCTGCCTTGCCCATGACTGCAAAGAAACCGGGTGAAGCTGCCCACCCGAAAACTGCCATCCACGATACTATTCCGACACGCGATTGTGGAATGGTTCCCCCAACGGCGGGAGTATGGCGCGAGTGCATCGACACGTGATGAAATGCTTCGGTATATCCGCCCGGAGAGCGTAAATTGCGCAACTTGGTAGCGCCGACGTAAAGCGATGATTCGTTTGGAAATGCTGGAGTACAAATCCCACCGAGCATCTGGTGTCAAGTCCGTGTCAGTAGCATCGTTGATAGAACTGCCGCAAGGCGCGGATAGATCATGGATGGTGTGCCCGTCTTCAGTAAGCGGGGCGTCATTCTTCGGCACTAGTGCAAATGCACCGGACTGGAACTCTGGCTCCCGCGACAAAACATCTGTGCCCGCAATGATATACCTCCCGCGGTAGTAATCATGTAAAAGGCGATGTGTGACAACGCTCGCGCCCTCAACAGCAGAGAGGTAATTCGCTAGTAGCGGTCGCACACCAGCCCTGGACCAGCACGTCTTCCACTGTGGAACAACGCCGCGTGTAGCTATACTGCATAAGAGTGGTAAGTCCGGATACGAAGCCACGTGGCGCTTGTAGAGGTCCGGCCGCAGGGCCTTGTTTGGACGCTGGTCCTGTGAGGTTTGCCCTCGAAACATTTGCAGGGCCCCTGAGATTCCGATCCCAGGCAGCGTGACAATGGATAACAGTAACTGGACATCTGCGGTCGGGATGTCGAAACGCGCACCCATAGGTTTCAGGAAAATTTGATCCATCGGAAAGTCAATCTTGTGCATTGCTGCCAACGCTTGAAATGTTCGAAAGACACCCAACGGCACACATCGCACTAACCCATGCACCAGGCATTCGCGAGAAACTGTTGTTTCAAATGTGGAAACCTCGTCACGAGCTGCAGTGTCGATTGAATGTACCGGAGTAAGTGAAGGGGCACTGCGCCGAATCGACGGACTGGTCCACAAAACGACGAAGTGTCAGGTGCTGGATGCGCTTGAAGTCGGTCATTACCATGGACCAGCAAGTTCGCCAACGAAAAAATTCAAAGTCATCCTGTGGTAACAATAATGGAAGGCATCCAAGTGAGATAGGATCGAGCGACAGACTCGACTGAAGGGGCCATGGCACGGTTTCCGCAGACATGTGTGCGTCCTTGTCGATGGCATGATCCATGATCCAATTACACAATCCATCAGCCGCAACGATGAATGCTCTGGGCGCCGCCACCATCTCTACTTGACACAGGCTGAACAGGAGTCTGCGAATTGCTTGGATTAATGGCGTCAGATTTGGGGATCGGCTCCGGTACGAAGCCAATGACAAGCTCAGGATCACAGCCGAGCCGCCTATAATTCGAATAGGGTCTGGCGGTGGTGGATATACATCTATGGAAGTCCCATGAGTCCACCAGGATGAGCGGCACTGGCTGCCCACCATAGCATGTTTTTTGATGACCACACACAGCATGCATGCGAGCTGATGGCGGGGATGCCGGGATCCGCCGTCAAATGGCATAATCAGAGATGAGGAATCGACCGCTGTGGCAGGTGGGTGAGAGGGACGGAGATCAACCAACGCAGGTTGGTCAAATCTAAGACGAGGCGTGTCAGCAGCTGAACTCAATGTGGAATTCAAATCAATTAGCTGGGAGACGCCTCCGTGACATCAGACCTAAGTGTTTGGGTGTCCTTCCCTGAGATCGCCAAGCTTGGTTTTCAGAAACTGAGCATGCTTGCACACCGGGAAATCACAGCCTTTCTTCGTCTGGAAACGCAAGCATGTCGATTTTCCGTTCTGCCGAGGAACCTGGGTCAGGACAGCTGGCGGTAATGTAGATTGAGTCTGCTGCTGTGGGCCACTGGAGGCGCCCGATCGTGCACGGTGATCGGTGTTACGGTGGCGGCCTTGGTTTTGCTGGTGAGCCCATGTAACCACGAGAACATTGTTGATCATGTGGCGAACTAATCGGATGTAATCAGAAGAAATATCGACCGATCCTCTGAGGCGAGAGAAGACTAATGACGATTCTCGCGGATAGCCTGAAACAACCGCGTGAAAACAGATTGATTGTAGCATACACCAATTCTTCTGGTGTGTGGTTCAACGAATCTGTCAATGAGTCCCCATTAACGATGTGGAACACCTCGGCAACCGGCCGAGGATACCATTCCACTGCAGCTTCGTGAATCCTCGAAAGCGCCAGTTATCGAAACAATGGGATGTCTGGACCGTGTCACCGGCTCCTTAGGTAGCTGAATCGTGCGTCACCGAACGGCGCCCTCCGCTCTGCGCAAGAGGCGGGAGAAAATGATCAAGTGGACGCGTCCCAAAATTCTCCGCGAATATCATTTTGGCTGTCAATTTCGTGACGCGGTACCGGTTACGTAGCGATTCCTGGTGCTGAACATCCGAAACGTGATCCAACAGTGGCATCCGCCAAAAACGAGTCAAATCGGCATCTACTTCCTTACCTCGTGGTCTTGGACCGACGCGGGCCGTATGGTGCACTTCCAGCTCAGCCGCCGAAGGTCGAAATGTCGTGGCTCCACCCCGAAGTTCGTCGATAGTTTGCTGGAGCGTTGCTCGATCGCGGTCGAGGCCGCCCCGGTGGCTGCCACGCGAGTGGGAGATGTGACCGTGGTTGCCTGCTGGAGTATGGTCGCCGTATCTCGGGTGGTTTGATGCTGTCGGTTGCTGGCGCCTGTGCGTCCCAATTTCCCACTCCGAGTGGGGTGATCCGAATACACCGTGCCTCGGCACCGCATATTTGTCACTGGAGTGTACCCGTGCGCTGTCGTAGTCGTCGCGTCCACACCCGCGTTGTGGGGTACAAGGCGCTTCATTTCGATTATCAAATTCATCTAGTCGCTGAGACGATCTTGGCCCTAAGAACCTTGGATGTGACACCGGGAGGGTTGCCCGTCCTCAGCGGAATGCGTGGTACGCTCCCGACTTCGAGAGCGGCCTTGGTCCCGCAATCAACTGCAGCTGGGGTACCGTGGGTTCCAGCGTTGGACTGGACCTTGACTGCGTCCGCTGCGTTGCCGGTGCTGTCGTTCACGAGAGCGATACGCCTGCCCGTCCGCGTGGTCTGCCAAATGATCACGGCCAAATGCTGGTGGGGGCGCAGTCGCCCTCGACGGAACATGGGCCTGGTCCACCGATTGTAGTATAGGCGCTGGTCGATCAATTTGATGTTGAATCCACCGCTGAGTAGAATCAACAAGCTTCTGGGTTGATTGTGCCATCGCTAGAAGTACTGCCATAGTCTCAGTGTTGCTCGGCATGGGACCGACATGAGCAACATGTGTGCTCGATGCACCACCGCCCGGATTGCTCTCGTAAGCCACCGGCGACAACGCCGGTGGTTCGCCGGCCGCGGTAGTCCTGTTCTGCGTCACATCGCCAACGCTCACTGGGTCCAAACGAGTGTCACGTTCACTACCAGCAAGGCCCTCCGGGAACTGCGCGGTAGCCAGAAAGATGATACAGGTGGTGCAAGTTGAGGCGGCGATGCGTGGCACCCAATTGGCGGAATGCCGCGAGGCAACGGCCGTCCACGCGAGAAGCCAACTGCCAGTACATCGGCAGGGTAGTCGGGATCACTGTCTTCGTCATCATCCAGTCGACACTGAATAGGGATTCTTGGTCCTATCAACTTCCGAACGTAAGCAAGTGGCGTAACATTGATGATCCAACTGAACTCGGTAATGATCGAAATTGGCTCTATGCCGAAGTCCACAGTAGTGTCTGAGCCCGCAGGGACAAATATATCACGAAGTTGTCTTTGTAAATCGCTATCCTCTAGCGTAGTCACATCCAGTTCCGCCCAACGTGATAGAAAACGAGATGTACGTCGATTGGGGCTGCACGATACCGTGACGCCATGGCACCAGCCAACTGCATACTCGTCGCGAGAAATCTGCGACTCCCAAGCCGCATTACGAGGAAGAACCACGTTGATCTGCAAAGCTGTCGCTGGTTGACGAACCGAAACGACGCAAATGTAGTCGGCTGTTAATCTTAAGCTAGCACCGGAGGCCGTGGAAAACGTTTGCCATGCGCAAGGTAGATAAGACCGACCAAATATACGTCCAGCGACGCCTCAACAAACTCAAGAGCTGCACTTCCGTCGCCAGCGAGAATGAATCAGGTTTTAAATCGCACAAACCTGTACAGCACCAGAGGCGGGCGGTCGCGCAACTCTGCGGACAGGTCCTCTAAGGGTAGGGTGAGGCGGCCGTTTGGGATGACCACTGAGTCATCCGGGTCTGGAGCGTCTCCGCGACGGTCCCGAGCATCATCATGCTCGTGGGTGTGGTGAATCAGTGTATACAACTACCCTGGTCGCTAAACCGAGTTGTACACGACGGAAGGGCTATCGAAGCCGGGACGAATGCGTCGTGGCTCCTCGAGATTGGCGTATATGGGCCCGTCCCACGATGCAGCATCCAGTTCTTGAGGGAATTTGAGCCGCACGACGTAGCCCCGAAGCTCATCCGAGCGCGTGACAGCCCCATTCGGGTTGGGTTGGCGCGTCAGTAAAAACTTCTGTCGAGCCTGGCTCCTTGACAGCTCCGCACTGCTTGCTCTTGAACGCTCTGTGCTGTTTTCTGAGGAGGTTCTCGATTGCCAGATTTCGTCTCGAGACGGAAACCCTGGTTCGCCGACCCGGTCCAACATGGACCGGTTTACGAACCGTCCACATTCTGTTTAATGCTCGACTGAAACGCACTAAGTACGATTGAATGCGGGTATTAATACGTTCAAAAATAATATTCATTCAATCGAACTTAAACGAATGAATATGAATATTCGTCGATTCTGAAAGCAATATGAATATTTAATCATCCAAAATCAAATGACTATCAACCCCTGCCCACCTCACATGAGTAAAACCATATTAAGAAATATGATATTCTTATTCTTACCTGCATCCCAGCCAACATGGACCGAGCACCAGCCACCGCCTCTTGTTGGCCGTGTATTATATCTCGGAGGGAGCTAGTAAGCTGCAGATGAAAATTGCTGAAACGCAGGCCAAAATGCTGGAGCTTCAGGCACCTAACAAAGAAGAGATTTTCATGCTCGATACCATTACTTTGTTGGTTAAAAACCCAGAAATTCGTACTACCCTTCTGCGATCAAAACGCTGGATTGGTTGTGCTGCTGGACGTGGGGTGTGTCGGCCTGGTACGATGATATTGATGATGCTTTACCTGTTCGCGCCAAATACCAAAAATACACCATTGGAAAGACGTGAGTCTTGTGTGAATCTGTTGAGCCTCGAATTATGAATTACCCAGTACCCATTTTTTTCGGTTCTTTATTATTATTTGTAAAATTGGGATAAGAGTATTACAAGGCTGTGCACTAACGCCTGGGTGTGGGGATCTGCCAGGGCTCCGCTGCATGGACGGCGTGCACGTGTGCTATGAATGACACACACTATCAAGTACGCGTGAATAAAGTACTGCAAGCTGTGACGCGTGCTGCTGCAGCGTTTTAGTGTAAGGGTGCATTACAACTGCAACCGCATCGCTTGTAGCATTGAAGGAAGCGTAGACAAGCAATCCTCCAAGAAGGATGGGAGCCTTTGCAGGCGAGTCGCCTTGGCAGCATAGGAAGCATTCATTTCGACCTAACTAGTCAATTTTACTTTTGCATTTACGTTCAATCAAGCAAGTAGTAGTTCAAGCGCAATACATCACAAAGTTAGCTTTAGTCCTTGTGGACCAGCCAATCATGCTGAACTCGACCCAGTACGAAAGGGACAGCGACGTCATTTGAACACCGGCTCATCAACCTGTCGTCGAGTTAACCCTCCGAAGTTGGAGGGGTGTGGTCAAGATGCGCTAGTCATGTGGATGAAGAAACGGGAGCAGTACGAAAATGCATCCTCCAGCGCTGCGTCGAAAGCGGTGAGCGCCCTGAGGTGGCGATGCGTCGAAAGCGGTGAGCGCCCTGAGGTGGCGATGCTGTCAATCAAGTTGGCCCTCGAACCCAAGTTCCCATAAGTATTGTACCTGTACGAGCTACAGAAACCTGTCAACGACGTTATACACAGTGAGTTGAGGGCTATGATCAACCAACGCGTACAGAGCTTGAAGAACGCCCAGGTCCCGGACCTGGACTCGCTCTTCAAAACTCACTTAAATGTCGATATGCACGAAGATGATATCGATGCGCGAGTACTGAAGTACTTCCGCGATTTCTCCGATCTGATCGAGACGAACGGCCTCGGCGACATCCTTGGTGTGGGCGACTCGTCGAAGCCTGGGTACAACGAGGGAATGAAGCTGCGTTGAAACTTTAACTCAGCGAGAGTCCCGACGCCGCGGCAAACTCCCGTGCAATGAGCAGAATTACCGTAGCTTCCCAACGGTTCGGACATAGCACGCGGTGTCGTCCGCGTATCCACCCACTTTCAGCGTCATGGTTGCAGTTGAGCTCCTCAGCACTATTTCTGCTAGCCGTGTGTCCTTATCAATTTTCCTGTGAAGAGCTTCAAGCACCAGTATAAAAATCAGAGGCGCAAGCGGGCACCCTTGCCGAATACCACACGTCACCTCTACCCACCGAGAACGTGAACCGTTCGCCAGGAAGAGAACTCGGGTGCCTGAGTAGAGGTCGCACAAGGTACGAACGTATTGCTCTGGGAAGTCCAGCCAAAATTAGCATGGCATATATGAACTCCCTGTCAACGGAATCGTAGGCCTTGCAGAAATCGAGAAGTAGTGCCAACGCTTCTGCAAGAACTCGATCCGACGCTGCCTGTATCTGCGCCGCATGAAACAGGTCGAGAGTGTCGTGAATGGCTCTGAGCGGCACGAAGCCGTTTTGGTTCGGATGAATTATACCATCCATTTTCGTGCTAGTCCGCGTCGCCAACACTCTCGTCAGGATTTTGTGGTCCGAGTCTAGTAATGCGAGAGGCTGAAAGTTCAACGGATTGTGTGCATCCCCTCCTTTCCTCAAGCAGAAAATGTCCGCCTCGAGAAATGAGGTGGGAAAACCCCTGCACTGGTCCAGGAGTTATAGGGCCGTGTGAGAATAGGAACCAAGACGTCCGAAACCTCCCGGTACCAGTCATTGTCCAAGCTGTCTGGGCCGCATGCTGTACCAGGATGTGAGGCGATAATCGCCAACGCCACTTCCAGCTCTGTGATTGGTGAGGTGATGTCGCGCAATATCCGCTCGTACTGATCTTTGGGTCCCAACCACTGCAGCACCTCCTCCCGCGCGGCCGGTGTTGAGCCTTCCTGCCGAAAGATGGGAGTAAAAGCGTCTGCGAGGGTGTCGGCTTTGTCGTGTACCCCTAGAGGGTTCCCCATTTGCCGTATCCAAGCGATGAATCGCGTTGTCCGCGAACTTCACGCTAACTCGGCAAAAAAGTTGTTTGGTGGTCTTGCCGCGGAAGTGTGCATCTTCACGAAACAGCCTGTCCGTGCGCAGGGGTATATCCGGGGTGGTTTGCAGATGCGGACCGGGTCCGCAGATGAGCGAATGTGAAGCCTCACCGCCTGGTGGTCAGTGTGAGTACCTGGATGGCAGACCTCCCCACCGACGATCCATTCCGTGAGCCTCCCGGAGCCATACCACCTGTCCAGCCGGGCTGTGGCTTCCGACCCTTCGAGAGCTTGTACCGGTACCTGTGTTGTTTGGCGTGCCACTCCGCCAGGTTAGTTGCTGTCATTTCTTCGGGTAGACGTACCGCGTCAATCAGCGACCACTTAGCTATCAAGTTTGCTGGTGCGGGAGACGCGTGGTCCGATAAGTGCCGGAAGAAACTGCGGTGCGTTTGACATTCCTGAGTGCAGTTAAAGTCCCCGCCCACAAGTACCTTCTCCACCAATGGCAAGTCCACGTCCCATAATTGGCGGTTGTTCGGCTTCCACGGACAAGATGTCGTAGACGTTGCAGTCGAAAGAGGAAGGCTTCTTTTCGGATCACGAAAAGGTTACTAGAAAATTCAGGCAAAGTTTAGTTGTAGGAGGAAGGCTGGGAGCTCCAGTCGACCTTACTTTCTCTTTTACTCCGCTCTCGATAGCCTCCAGCCACCCCGACCCTACGCGCCGGCTTGTCGCACGTTTCCAGCCGACAACTCTCAACCACCATGACCGCAACGACACTGTATGCCCTGTTCAAGCCTGACGTCCTCGACACGGTTGGATATGCGTACGGCAAGACTACCTCCGAGGTGCGGCAGGGGCGGTACGACGTGGAGCGTGTGGGTAGTGGGAGATGGAGTGATGGTGGGACATTCGCGACTCAACGAGAATCCACTGAAGTGGAGTTGCGTGCAGTCCAAAAGGAGGAGGCACTGAGCGGAATCGGCACCTACGTCGGTTGCGCACTTTGCGTGACTCGAGTGCCGCAAGGACTGCCGAAGATCTGGGACTACGGCATGGTTGTGGGTTACACATGGAAGAATTCAACCCATACTGGAGTACTGCAAGTGACATTCGCTGATGCAACAAGCGAAATACCCTATGGGGAAGAAGAGCAGCAGGACTTGGCGCTAGAGACCTACGCGTTACGACCCTGCAGTCGTCGTGGCGTTGCCGACGTTATGCCCGGCGAAATGCGGGCAATTCACAATGCTGTCTATGACCACTTTAACGGAATTGGGCAAACGGCCCGCAGAAGTGCAACTACCATCTGGGCTTGTCAGCACTGGATGAGCAGCAAGTCGTTCCAGTGTTCAATTTGGGAGATACACGTGTGGAGTATTTGCGGATCAATCATATTCTGAACTACGTTTTTACCACGAGGGAAACCGCCGCGCTCCACAAGGAGTTATCGTTCCGGATTCACTGTTTCCAGCGCAAGCAACAGGCGAGGTAGAGCGGAATAGCAACAGGAGCACCGATCTTTAGAGGATGGAGCAGCTTTACGAGTCGGATGAGGACACGGGTGGAATCGATTTGGGACAAGAGGAAGCAGTGCAGTCGACTCGCTTCAAGCGAAGACGAGAAGATAAGCAGGGGCGCCCAATGTGCGTGGCGAGGCACGACTCGTCGCAATTCGCCAACGGCTCGAGGACGACCCAGCTATGGTCCGCGATATTGACCAACTCATCGCCCTTCGCCAAGCGAACCTGGGAGAAAGCAATTCTACTGCACTGGTGACAGCTGCAGGACTCGAGACCAAGTCGCAGTTTAAACCGAGTCGGCAGCAAGTGGTGACGCACGGGATGCTAGTCAATGGTAAGTACTCATCTTTGGATTCACAATTGTTTGTTGAGACTATGCAGTCGAAGTCGAAGGAATTTGATTATTTGCCACACCCTGGTGCTGCTCGAGGATGTTTTGGTTGGGACTTTGGATTTCGAGGGCTTTCCTCCATGCATTTCTCCCCATGGACGTGGATGCAGAACGTGAATTCCGACGTAATCACGATATAACGGACTTCTCGGCGAAGAACAAGCTGCCTGGGCCGCCTAAAGCTGCGATGATTGCAGATCTATTGGCTGCATTGGATGTTCTTTCATTGCTCGTGACCGAAATGTATCAGCCGATGGTATCCGAGTTGGTCGACAGTGCCAGGCGTTTTCTGCTCTTGTTACGGAAGACGAAGTCAATGGCAGGACCAGAGGCGATCCCAGAGTTGGTAGCTTGGATTGATGGCAGCTTCGAACATTTTCGAGCCTGCCTGGTGTGGGAAGACATGGCGGCCGCTATGGACGTGATGAAGTGTTTTCAGTTCAATAACGAATCTTACGCACGGGTAGTGCAACGCGTTACAAGCTTACAGGTAGAAGCAGCTCTGAAATCCTCCACAAGCGGAAAAACGGAATTTCGTAAAAAGGGCCCCCAACGCAAGATGAAGAACAACCACCAGGCAGCAACCATCCCAGTACCTCCAGCAGTAGTGACAGCTTTGCCGATCCGGAAAGGCAAAAAGCTCTGCATGAAGTATCTCTCGATGGAGGGTGTCCCGGCGAAGGCGATACATGCATCTACGACTACCGAGGACACTTGTGCCCAATAACTTGCAAGGGATTGTAAAATCTTTCATTTCCAAGAATTATGGAGGCATGCGAGCCACGAATTCAACAGAGACAGGGAGGGGCGGTTTTGTGAAGGTGCCATGAAACAGGTCGGGAAGTGCCTCGTTTCAGGCCGAAACAAAACCTCCACCTCGGGAAGTATCAGACTGCAAGGTTGTCAAGCCCGTGATAGATGGCTACGAATGCTTCAGCCAACACGCAAGAGAGAACGGGACGAGGGCGGGCTTCAACACCTGCGAAAGTTTGGCGCTAACGGACAGTAAAAGTATCGCCGACCCGGAGACAGCCACACGCCCCGTTTACGGCGTTGATCAGCCGCTGCAAGATAGTTGCAGGCAGGTAGTTTGTCCCGGAGTGGTCAAAATCCACACTCGGGGCGTTGTTCAGCCGCTGCGAGATGACTGTAGGCAGGTAGGTTGCCTTGAAGTGGTCACTAGCCACGATCGAGGCGTTGGTAAGCCTCTGCCAAACAGTTGCAGGCAGGTAGTGGGCCAAAACCCACGTTTGGAGTGTTGCTGGATCCAGACGAGGTGGACGAGAGGCGACAATTATACGTGTTCCTCTGGCAAGTCGTTTGAGGACCTACGTGGAGGCTCAACAGCGGCGTTACGCATTGTCCTTGCGAGTCAGAGAACGCTTATTTACCCTTCAGCAAGAAGACACGGCCAGCAATTTGAAGGTGCTAATGGCTAACTTTGGTGTCCCACCTCCGATTTCGAGTCCACCGTCGATTGAATCTAATGGCGTGCACTGCTACCGGATCGATCAAGCCAAACAAGCAGCTTATAGCGAATTGCTTCGACGATCGAGAATGAGTCTACCGGATTTGATTCGTCACGTACGAGGAAAAACAGCATGCGATCCTCGGCCGAACAAGGCCTTAAGTGTTCCCGATCACCTTCTCAGTTGGAAGTCATATCGATATAGAGATCAATGGCGTGATATCGTCACAAACGGGGTGCGGCCGACGTGTAGGAATGACTTTCCAAAGCAAAAGGAGATTCCCTTAAATCATGGGTCAGCAGTGCGTGCACGAAATGCTGTGGTCAAGAGCCTTCGAAAAGGTCAAGATGACAATCGGTACTTGATCTTGGACATTGATGTGCTGCCATTTCTCGAAGGGATCAAATGTAGTCCATTCGGAGCAGTACCAAAAGGAGACGCGGACATCACTGTGGACGCACGTGTGATACATGATCTTTCATGTCCGAAGGGATCATCGGTGAACGACCAAGTGCAAGACGACCCAACCATTGAATTGACTTACGATGGGGCTGCTGTATTAGCCCGACGAATTTTGCAAGTGGAGAAAGAGTTTCCTGGGCGAGTACGGATGTCCACGGGAGACGTGAACGGAGCATTTCGCAATATTCCTATCGCAGCTGACGCGGCGGAACGTTTTGCCGGGACTTTTCCCGAGCTCGGCATCTTGGTGATTGACTTGTTCTGCACGTTTGGGTGGACCGATTCGCCTCGACAATACTGGTCTGCAGGTGAAGCAATAGTTCATTTACATGCGTGCTCATCCCCAACGTGGCCCGAACAGAATGTTTTGACGGCAGGCAATTTTGATGGAAAGGACTGATGCGATGACCATATCTGCATCAAACCAGATATTGGGTCAAGGCTGGGTGAAGCAAGTATTTCCTTGCGGTCAGCAATGACCACGATCCTAGGGCCCAAGACTTGCAACGAGGAAACGTTTTCGCAGTGGTTTGTCGCAGGAAATACTCTGGGATTGCACTGGGATCTCTCGGTTTTAACACTGTGAATGCCTGTCGAAAAAGTTGCCAAAGCTCTCGGACGAATTCAAGGTATGCTTAATTCAGAGACGGCTACCAAACGACAGCTAAATCAGCTTCTTGGTAGTCTACGACACGTGACGACTTGGATTCGAAATGCAGCTCCATTCTTTCAGCGAATAGCAGCATTAGCCAGAAGCACGAGTCGCTTCTAGCCATCAGTCGTCTCGGACGAAGCCAGAGAGGATTTTCGCTGGTTTGCTGCAATTATCCGAGTAGGGCGGATCAATTCAGTGGCGTTATCTCGGTTCGTGGGTTTACGAACCCCTGATCATCATATTTTCATGGATGCAAGTGACCGTGGCCTCTGCGCGCTTTGGCCTCCGAGAAAAATATTTACAAGTGGAGTTCGATGAGGAAGAGCGTCGGAAAATTGTAGAATTTAATGCTGCTGACACGGATGAATTCAGCATTAATATCCGTGAGCTGATGAGCGCTGCTTTCGCGTCAGTTGTTTGGGCCCAACACTGGTCTCCGACAACTACTGACGAGCAAATGCATATCCGATTCTGGATTGATAATTCTTCTGCAGTCTGTTGGGCTAATCGTCCCTCAAGCCGAAATCCATTTGCTCAAATGCTGTTGAGGTTGGTCGCTCTCCTCGAAGTACGGCATAATTTTTATTCGTCAGCTCATCACATTGCGGGTATTGAGAATATCATGGCGGATGCAGGAAGCAGGGTGTGACAATCCGTGGAGCTCTCAGAAAATTTGCTGACACGTCGTGATCTTGGACGCAGGTCAAGGTTCCGTTGAGCTCAAGGAAACTCTGGAAGCTTTGGGAGCAATGTTCCAAGCTGGAGCTCTA
Source organism: Phytophthora hibernalis (assembly GCA_012656075.1). NCBI lineage: Eukaryota > Oomycota > Peronosporomycetes > Peronosporales > Peronosporaceae > Phytophthora > Phytophthora hibernalis. The sequence continues at coordinate 252,826 of JAAKBF010000282.1, read as the reverse complement.
GCGGACACCTCTCGGATACAGTACCGCCGTTCCTGGGACCAGTGGAAACGGTGGTGCTCCTTCCTGAATTTCAATGCGTGGCTAGGTCGGGACACACTCGACGCTAACGCAGCACAGCTGGGGGCGTTTGCAGTTTTTCTATGGCGGTACGGCATGAATTAGGTCGGCAAGGGGAACACTTATTCGACAATTTGCAGTAAATTGTGTGCTGTGAGGTGGTTTCACAAGAACACAGCAGGTTACGACCCCGGCGTCAATGCTGGTCATGCGATTCTACTTCGTGGAATTAGGAGGTTCACAGACCCTGTCGTCAAGCAGCAGTCGATTTCTCCGCTTTTCTCCGTATCGTCTATCGTGACTTGGATTTACGGTGTGCACGGGTTCAATTGTTATGGGGTGGACTTCTGCTCGCTTTCTTTTTCTTACTACGACGATCTGCATATCTCTTCATCGGCAAGAAACATCACAACTACGTGCACCGGTTAGGTGATGTTATCTTTCAAGATAATGCGGGAGGCCAGACTCAATCACACCAAGCGGATGTCGTTGGAATCCGTCTCCAAGGAGCGAAAAACAATCAGTTTGGTCGTGAGGAGAGGCGTTTTCATCACCGGTCGGGTGATGCCATACTGTGTCCCGTTAGAGCTGCCCGGTGGATCCAGTGAGGAGCCCGAGCCTTTGGTACGGATGCTGGCCAACCGGCACTATCAACAGGAGCAGGGAATGGAATTACGGCGAGCGAAATGGCAGAAACGCTGAAGCGAGCTGCAGAATCGGCAGGCCTCGATGCAAGACTGTTTTCGACGCACTCAGTGAGAGTTGGCGGTGCTACGATTCTGATTAACTCGGGAGCTGATCGCCTAGTCATCAAGTTGATGGGTCGTTGGTTGTCAAATGCCTATGAAGAGTACCTCTGACGGATCAAAGGGTTTAGCCAAGCTGATGTGTGGTCCGATGACACGGGACTGAAACCTTCCCCAATGGCGACCCTAACTGATCGAGGTTGCGTGGCGGTGTGGACTAGTGGGGCTCACCACTCCACACCTGAGATGCTCAACATGAAGTTCATTTTGACCCACGTGATCGCGATCCTTGAAAAATGCTTCACGCCGCGCACGCAGGTGTGGAGCGTAGATGCAAACAAAAAGTATGGGTTCCCCAGCATATCGTCCAGTTATCGCCATAAAATCCGGTGACCAGTGCGCTGCCATCGTCGGTCTAGCGTCAGATAGGCGCCCATACGGATTTAGGTGGATCACCACCCCACCTCTCCGCTCCAGCGATGACGACCAAAACGACCGTTCCGGGCTGTACCGTCCTGTTCGAAAACCCACGTCCTCGCGTGCAGGTGTGCCATGTACGCGACGTCCTCCGTTTCGACGTGTGTCTCCTGCATCATGACTAAGTCGAAGCTGCCGTGCCTGTCGGTCGTCGAAAAGCCCTTAACCATTCACTCCTGTGAGCGTCATTACTGCTAAAGCCATTCACGTTCTGTGTGACACAGCTGAGATTCTGGTCCTGCTGATGTAGCTTCTACTGTGGCTTGACCGCCGCTCTATCTGCCCGGTGTTCTTAGAAGAAGTCTCCTAACATGCGTTGTCGAGGGTGACTGCTTCGTCCACGCGATGAGGGTGTGGTTTCAATTCCCAAAATGACACGGCGCTGCACCTGGGTCCTCCATCTTTGATCGGATGGAGGGTGCTACCAAGGGCTGGGGAGCCCTTAGCATCGAGATGAGGCCGGCCGACTGCCATTGCGGCTAGTCGGTCTTCCAAGGTAATGACTGGCGGGATGGTGAATGTGTCCCCCATTCAGATCTCGTGACTATAGTTGCTGTACGGCCGGGTGTGCGTGGTACACCGACCCCAACCTCGTCCGTAAAGTCACTCCCCAAGGCGTACGGCCGGGTGTGCGTGGTACACCGACCCCAACCTCGTCCGTAAAGTCACTCCCCAAGGCGTAGCGGGCCACGCCCACAGTACATACGGCAACGTATGCAGCACATTCCAGCATTCCTCTCTGACATAGAATGGGCATGCGCACGAGGGAGCTCCCTTGTGCAAACCTTCGAGCCGTTTCCAGCGTTGTGGGTCCCGGGAAATTACGCGGTCTCGTCGTGCCCCCTCTGCCGTCGTGCAAACAGCTAACCATGTCCGGCAATACCCTGTGGTGGCCGGTGAAGACGCCTTGTCGGCAATAATTCTGTGCAGCACAGTCACTTGCACATCATAAGCCTCCATCTCGCCCCAATGATTGAGGGTCTTCTTCGGCAGCATCTTGAGCGCTACCTCTGGATAAGGAAGAAATTTGAGCAGGGCATGGAATGCCGAACGATGGCCCATAACCACGGTAGCAAGTCTTCCCAGCCTTCCTTGTCCCCAGTTGCTTGAGGCGGCCGTAAAGTCGCTGTCGCGCTTGTCCTCCACACTCTCACTGCGGCCGCTTTCTCCTGCACCAACTGTCGCATCTTCGACCGGTCGGCGATTAAATACGGTTCCGATGCGATGGAGTTCAAAATCGGCTACAGTACTGAAAGAGCCACTCGCCCGCGCGGCGAGATAGAGGAACGTGCATATGTGATCACCCCAGTTGAGCTATCCTCGTCAAGAGTGACATCCCGTTGATAAGGTCCCTGCTGGTCCGCTGCCCTCTGAAGTCGATCCGCCGCATGACGCAGTCCATCATTCAGCATGGCTATACCGTAGAAAGCGCTATCCAGACGTTCCACCTTGAAACGATCGTGAACGACGTCCAGGCGATCACGTCGTTCGAGTGCACTGATAAGCACCGCATTGCTGCTCTCGTCATCGTTCAGTGGGTTAACTTGGTCCCTCCGCGAGGCACTGTATTCAATATGCGCTACCACCTCAGGAAATCAAGGGTGCGTCGCACATTCCTTGCGCGCAAATGCGAGATCTCCCTTTGCCATTTGGTAGACAACCCTCCATGGTGAACCCCATTAAAATGGGCCTCGTGACGTTTGAGTATCAGGAAGACTGGTAATACATGTAGTCTGGCAAAGCCCGAAAGCATTCATTGCCTTTGCGCTCCCAGCATCCATGGCTCCACCGCACCCCGTTTCATGGACATCTCCATTCGGCAGGATGTAATCCTTGTAATAGTACCGTTGAACGTGCGTCTTATTGTTCGGATCCACATCCAGCGCGAACAGCGGCTCGCGGAGGTACTGCGCCTTGCTTGCAGCACTTCCGGCCCTGCCCAGAATGCTGACGGAATGTTGGTATTGACGGACCGTTCCCGCTCTTGAGGATAATGCGTAAAAACTCTGCGATGGCTACCGCAATGTTCGTCGGGGTGGGTGGCGAGGTGTATAAGCGCTGTAGATCTCTACTTGGATCCACCACGTTGCGCTCTACATCGTGCGCCAAATTTGTCATCATTAGCGTGTACACGCTGCGTTTGATGACATTGGCACCTCTTACCACCGCTGGGCTGAAGCTGAGAGTTGTCTCTACAGTCGCTGTTGTGGACGCGTACAGCGCAGCGTAGGCGCATTGACCGTTGACTGGTACCGAAGTCAAGGTCCAGCAGAAAGACCGGCATATGCTGCGGCATTCCCGGGGCCATGTCGTCTTTTCAATGATGTAACCGTCTTGACTCAGCGACAGAGAAGGCTGCGATTGTTCAACCCCGTCGAAGAACTCGTTCCCAATTAAACCTGTATCGGCCTCCCGTCCGTAGCCTCACCTGACTCAGCCTGTTGCAATCCTCGCCGCCCACCGCTGAGTCCATCGAGAACGGGAAATCGGACCCTGGTGTGAGGGCACGTGACTGGGTTCAAGAAGGTGCGGACGAACCTACGTGTCCCGACACCGAAGAGCCGTCGTCGCTCTCTATCTCAGCGTCCCCTTTCGGCGCAGGTCCGGTAAGTTGTTGCGCTCGCGTAGTAGCTGGTGCAGGTTCCTCATCCTCCCCGGAAGTCAATGGCACCATACTGGAGGTGTCATCTTGGACTCTGTAAGGAGTTCTGCCCTTGTTGCTGATGAGCTGTTCTGTCCTGCATCCTCACGTTGTTGATGTCCCAAGACTCCAGAGGCAGAGAGGGGTGGTGAGGCTCATACGCATATGGCGCCTCCGCTTTCTCCTCTTCGCTGTCCACCTCGCTGTCATCGTCATCGTCGTCCGCCAGCATCTCGAAACGGCATAGCTCTCTGGCCCGTTTGAATTGTGTAAAAGACGGCGCGGTGGCTCTGCCTTTTTCGAGGATGACCCCTGTCTCCGGCCGATTACCGGTCTTGGTGTGACGCTGGTCCTGTCAGGAACCATGACCATTGGTGGCCTGCTTCTTGCTGGGTGCTGCGTCCTTGGGCGGTGCCGGTAGCGGGTGACACCGCAGTTAAGATGTCAGATCTTGCAGCCGAGTTGTCTTTGATCTGTGTGATCTGTTTCCCGTCCCTCTTCTGAGAGGCCTTGCGAGTAACCACCGTGTATCCGTCGTCGTCCGTACTGGAGACTCCGGTAGCCCTGCGGCCTCTTCTCTCATCGCCCCTCCCGCTTGACCTCGGAACCCTTTGTCAGTGCCGCGGGTCCTGTGCCACCAAATCTGCCTCTAGGTGACCTGCCGAGTTGGTGTTTGACGAGTGTTGGTGCTTTATCAACTACCGTTGTAGAGTTTGCATGAATTGTGCCAGACTTTCGTTATCCGAATGGCGGTACTAGACCGCCTCCTCAGCGTTGTATGATGGTATGCTGCCAGCAAATGTTCGTAGGTACTTGCGGTGCAGTTTGTTCAACTGCGCTGCCTTCGCCTTATAAAACCAACTCGTGGACAAGCTGATGACCACCTGGCCGTGAAAGTCAATTCTTGTGACCCCACGGAGGTTCTCCGGACATTATTCTGAATTGAAACGGAGGAGCAAGTATCTAGTGTCCGCGATATCCGCCACCTCCGGCCGGTGCCGTTTTGCATCCACCACCCTGACGCCCGGGAGATGCTCCAGTGCGGCGAGTAGAGCACCAGCCCGAGGCTGCCCGCACCATACACCCGGACCGCGTATTGGCGACGAAGTCTAGCCACCTGGAAGGTCCCAGCTTGGTGCCTAGCTTCCGTATCTTCGAGCTCATTGCAGGTACCCTTCAACCTGAATGCCAGCCCTTAGTAGAAGTCGGCGATGCGTCGTGAGTTAAACACAAACTTTAGCGTGTGTACGCGATCGAAATATAGCAACTTGATGTCATCCATGAAGCGACCAACCATCTGTCGCCCCTTAGGTGAGTCTGCGTTAGCCTCAAACAAGTGCGTGAAAATCGTATTGTGCGTCATGCTGCGACGAAGTCTGGCACGTGGCGATACATCGGCCGTTAGCGTCACTTCGCAGTGAGCTTCATGGTATTGTTCGATCATGGCTCGTTGCAACAGCGGCATGGTTGCATTCAGGAAATTGGGGGCGTGGGGTTGTTCCAAAGAGCCGCTCAAATACGCCAGCAAAGCCTGAATTTTCAGCTCCGTTCGGGGCTGTCCTCGTGGACCGTCGATGGCAGCAATGCTACTCGGCGGTGGTCCGCTTGTTCCGCCGCGTCGGTCGTCTCCAACGATTCATGCCAGTCCTTAGCTAGTGTGGTAAGGAGTACGTGCCGCTCGCGTGGCCTCCAGTTCCCGGCGATGGTGGTTGGAGTTGGTTGCGCATTTGCAAGTGATGGCGATACCCTGTTGCTCCGTACTGCCGTAGCGTAACGTCCCGAGGATCTAGCCGCACTTGCGGTCGCCGCCGCTGATGCCCTGTGGGCACCCCGGACGGCTGCTTGATCATTGCTATCCCTCCATACCCGCCTTGCGCGTCCAATGGTGTCGTCACAAGCGCCGGGTATTGTGGCAGATGGTAGTCTAAGACGACCCAGGCAACAAGTATGGTGTGGGTAATCCAGCTAAGGATGGGTTTGTTCGGCAGTTCATGCGGGGTCTAAAGAAGAGAAAGAGCACGGAGTTTACGCAGGGTAATTAATTATATCGAGATTTAAATGGTTCGTAAAAGTTTTACTGTTAACTAAGCATCAGTTTGTCGACCTGCTGTACTGTTGTTTGACATCTTAGCTGGGGCAGGCGTGAAAAGCTATCTCAGCCTATGCGAAGCCCTACAATGTACTTTAATAATACTGCATGTTCAAAAACCCTTGTATTTGCGACCGGCGACCTGAAATACGCCAATATACCCGATGCACGAGAAACAAATTCAAAGTTTGTAACCTCGCCGGATGTGCCTTCTTTGTACTACTGCATCTATTGCCGACCGGGACTCATACTCTTCTCCAAATTCTTCGTCTACCCCAGCTTCATCATCTTCTTCATGTACAATCGATGAATATATTTCTTCGCCCAGCGCCATTGAAGAAGTGAAAAATGCTGCTGTATCCCTTAACAAAGAATTTCGTTAATAGAACGTTCAAACCGGGGCAACCAAGTACTTCGAAGTACTTGGTAACGTTAGAACAGAAGGCACGATCATCACGTATTTCGTTACATGTACGGTACCATGTATCTCGCTTGTTCAGATTGCGACTCAATTCACAACCTCCAACGGATGGACTATTCCATGAGTCAGGAAAGTTCGCCTCCAACTAGACCAAAATGCACAGCAGCTCCCTCCACCCGCCGAACGTCCACACGCTGAGTGACGATGTGATCGGAAAAGTGATTCCATCGCCCCTGTGGCCAAAAGCTGGGGTCCAACGTGCCGGAGACGACAACGCCTGTAGTACTTACACGAGATCAAGACCACAGTATTTCCAGCAGCCATATGATGGCGTCGCGATGCACGCACATGGGACCTACCAAGCACGACCACAAACACAGTCCATGCGGGTTGTAGCCCCTTTCAAGCACAAGGTCATGTTGAAACCAGTCCCCAACAACCTCCACTCAGAGCTCGCTGTGAACATGGACGTCCCTGACCAGCATGGTGCCAAATTATTGATCGCAGAGGAGAATGCTGAGGCGGAGCTCCGACGACATCGGATGAGCATGCATCGATACAGGAAAAAGAAACAGGATCATGCGGTCGCTTTAATGCGTGACGTCGGAAAGCTACGAAAAGAAACACAAACGCTTCAGCTCCAGCACCAGACGCTCTCTTCTGGTGTCCCCACAGGAACGACTGCCTTGTCGGTGGTGGCAGAATACTTTCGTCTGTTCCGCTACGGCTTGAAAGGGTCCACGATAACGAACGGCCCCGATGGCAGCACGAAAGGGGGCCCGAAATGGTATGTTTCTAGCGTGCAACGTGATTTCCTGCATGCAACGACATCGCCGGATGTAGTTGGCGAGACGGGGTTTGGCGTTGAGAGTCTTATCGAGGACTACCGACGCCTGGCCTTCTACCTACCAGAATCGGATACTCAGCTTGTGCGTCTCAATACCGGACCCGGAGACTCTCTAACCGCTTTCACCACAGTCCGAATCATCATCACAGGACAAACACTGCGGTTTGCGTTTCCTCATCTCGTTCGTAACGATCAGTGGTCACCAATTGCTGCCAAGTTGCTCGGTCAGCGGTTTGTCCTGCGAGGCTCGATCCATTTCAAGTGGGACAGTGTAACAAGCCGTATGGAACTTGTGCAGTCCAGAGCGGACCTTTGACTCCGCTGCTAAAAGTGTTTGGCGACTTGGAGACCGTCTCCCGCTTGTTCGACGAAGCACTCATTACTTCAGAGTGTAAACTAGATCAGTAGGCAAGTCTACAATTCTGGAAAAGTCTGTTATCCTGCTCATTCACATTTGACGTGTAGGGTACCGGATAAAGAGAGTTCGACCCACCATCGTTTTCAACATTTCACGGTGACCTGAATGCTGCTCGAAATGGCTGCGAAGAAGCACAAGGGGACGAACCAAGTGCGGAGTGAGGAGGCGGGGTACTCAGTGAACAGATTGGAGCGCTGCAGGACTAAGTACAAGAACTCAACAACGAAGTGGCTGAAATGACCCCAGTGACCACTTGCAGGCACCTTTGTGCATGTACAATAGCTTTGCTGTAGCTTCGATGTGTAACGAGTCGTTACTATTAACGACAGATGCTGCTGAACCTTCACTTGGATATTAGTTCCTTCCATTTATTTACATGTATATTTGTCGCGGAGCCCTAACGTCAAAAAGCACATTGTCACTGTAAATAACCCAACTATTCATCTTGGGTGATTGGGTCAGTTTCTTAAATTCTTCTAATAAATGACGGGGAAACGCGGTGGAGCTAAGCGACGCAAACCTTCGTACCTGGTGCGGCAGGAGGAGGTGAAGAAGACACAGGCGCAGCTTCAGGTGCTTCAGAAGAAGCTGGCGCGTCTCCAGGCTCGCCCCCGCAGCGTCCAAGCCCAACTTCTGGACGTCGTGGGGGCGAATAACTCCCTCCGAGATATTATACACGGCCAACAACTGGCGGTGGCTGGTGCTCGGTCGCTGTTGGCTGGGATGCAGGTAAAATAAAATTTTTATATTCTCTTTTTTTATTTTAGGAAAATGGGTTTTACTCATATGAGGTGGTTTTTACTATGCTGGTGGTGTCTGTGTAGGAGAGACAGACTGGAAGTCCCTTGTGCCGACATATTCACCTGCCTAAAGAGTGGTGGGAGCGACGCCAAGTGCTACTGAATGTCAAAAGTGACATGATCACTCGAGGCTGTCAGTATGTGGTGGCTCGCAGTCAGCATCTGGATCTGATGAAGCCGCAGCTCATGGACCATCGATACGAAGACGCCCAGGGTAACTTTTGTTGTGAGCGGTTCGAGTTTTTCCATTTTACTGGAGTCCAGTCGATCAAGCAGGTGTTCGAAGCCATCAAGTACTTCATGCTGAACATGGAGATCACGATTTCCGAGGCCTTGGGACATACAACAGTTCGGGAGGACTACGACACGGTGGATGATGGGACGTCGATCTGGAATTATCGACTGCTTTCGACAGATAGTAATGGGATCACGTCGGAGGTGAACAAAGTTGTGCTGACAGAGTACTTTGACGAGTCGGTGACGATGGGGGTCGACCGTGTGCTGTGGTGGTCACAGACAGCGTTGATGTTGACGATCTCTATCCTTACAACCCCCAAGAACGAGTGCGACGAGATATTAGTGCCACGACTGTGCTGACAGAAATGAAGCGTAAGAAAACCAAACGATCAATGTCCACCGAGAGCGAACAGCAAGCTCCTGGATGTGACGGAGGAAATACCAGTCAACATGATTCTGCCCACAGCGAAGAGGAAGGAGAGGAACTTGTGGTTGTGATGCAGCGTGTCGCGTTCATGAAAATGCACAAACCTAAATTCGACATCTCGAGAAGCGCGATGAGGTCGTTAAAGGAAGGGATTGCGAGCTGGGGGGAGGTTGAGGTGCAGTCAATCAGAGGTGCTGTCAACGCGTGATCAGTTTGTGCACCATTTTGAATTTTTACGAGTCGCACTTGCCTCAGGAAACTTGGGTTATGTGAGGCCGGTGAAAACCAATCTTTAAAACACAACGGAGAGAGCTGTCCGCGAGTTCCTGCATTATATGAAGAAGGATAAGCCTGAAGACTTGAGTGGAATTGTGATGGCACTCCCACACCGAATTTGGAGTCGAAATTGGAGTCAATTTCACCATGTACCTTCATCAACAAATGTTGATATCAATTTTTTGGGTCAAATTCGGTCAAGGTCAAAATGGGTCAACACATTTATTTGGTTCAACAGGCGGGTCAAATTTGACTAGGATCAAATTTTATCATGATAAAAGGGTAAGGAGTTTAACCTTTAAAATCAATTATATATGTTTGGCTAAAACGTGGTCAAAACTCCTTTTGGAATGCGCGCGAAAGCGTGCCATTCCGTTGTCACAATATAGCAAAATTGCCCCAGATTTGCTCGGTTGCGGCTATTTGCTATCACCGATCTCGGGGATCGCCACACGAAACTATAAGGAATTCAACGATTGACGAGGAATGACACACGACGTTACGAGCAATGTCATGATCAGCGTAGTATCGACCGTAGGACGAGCGAAGTTATGGTAACGACAGCTCGTAACTAGCTATAAGAAAGAGAGAACCCCACATGTCTTGCTCGAACGCAAATATACTCACTTTTAAATTGCCTTCTTACCTCGCAAGCATCAAGTTCACGACCTCTACTCCTCCAACCTTCAGCAACAATGGCTACCAACCTTCCTCCGATCGATTTCTGCAACGACGGATCGGTTTGGAGTGATGTCTCCAATGAGACGATTATCCTCGAGTCAACGCCAGTCGAAACGTTGGGCATCCCGGAGGAGAAGAAAATGGAGATCACCGTTGTTCGAGCGGAGGTGAACTTCAACCTCCAGACGTTCAAGTCGAACTGCCAACCAACGCGTCCCAGAGGAACAAGTCCATGACTTATCAATGGTATTCCTACGCATATTACTACACCGGGGCTTCTTCCACGAACTAACGGTGCAGTGTCTACCGACGGACAGACTGCAAGGCCAAGCTTTTGTGACGGATACTGGAACCAATGTGTCAGGTGAACATCAGCCTGATTGTGCTTCTGACGTCCGGCGCCCGATAAGTTCAAGCTCAACTGTCGTCAACTGGAAAGACCAGATGCTGTTGGCGACTGATGAAATTGGGTTGGCTGACGTTACGCTCACACCTCAGGAAGTTTGGCGCATTATTCGCGACAAGTTCTACAACAATGACGATTTGATTGTTCAGAGTACTTCCAAAAAGCAGATTTTGGGTCGGCTTTATCGAGAACAACCCATTTTGGACGTGAAATATACGGCCGTATCGAAAGTGAGCCACTTTGCGACGTCGGAAACAACCCAGGCCTGAAATTCTTTCAGGTTCACTGCACCTACTACGAAGGCGAGGTTTTGCATCGAGTTATCGGGTGGGCGCATCCTCAGCTTGTCGATCGAATGAGGCAGCAACAAATTTTTCTCTCTTCTTCGATGCCACGTACAGATGTGTACCGGAGCAGTTCTACCAGCTTGTGATCATCATGATGTTTGACAACACTTCCGACCTGTACTTGCCCGTTTTTATGTGCTAATGACGGGCAAGACTACAGATGTCTACGAGCATTTGCTGCACTTCGTGTTCGTTGCAACCAACAGAAAACTCAAGCCAGCTCACGTTGCCTGCGATTTCGAGTATGCAATGATCAAGGCTATCAAGAATCAGTTTCCTAAAACCCGCATCATTGGCTGCCTTTTTACTTCAAGCAAGCAATTCGACGAAAAATGCTGAAACTTCAAATTTCGAAAGAAGAAGGATTCCTAGCAATGCGGGAGGGCTGCTTCGACAGAGTGACAGTGATCCCGCGCTCCGATATCACTGGTCAGGGAAGCGTGATGTTCGATCTCGGTTGAAGCGCGACTGTCTGGCAGCGGGAATTTCCTATTCAAAGGAGAACTGGAAGCGATTTTGGAAGTATTTTGAAAGGACGTGGATCAAGAAATTCAAGCCTGAATGGTAGAATGTGTCTGGTTTTCGTCAAGATTTAGTGAACCGGACGAATAACCCCTAGAGCGCTACAACAGATCGCTTATTGAGGCATTCTCCGTCGCACACCCAAATGTCACGTAGTTCATTGGTGTTATTGAAGAGCAAAGTCGTGAAAATGTCAGACTTTTAGCGGATATTTCCAACCGTCGGGCTTGCGCTCCAAATCACGCTCCTGCCCTCACTTCCTCTGACCTCGAACCTGACTCGGAGACTGATTCGGATAACGAGGGTTTGTAGATTCAGATGTCAGCTCCTGCACCTCGTCGATAGCGTCTGTCTCCCGGAGTACTAGTTACGTGCGTCAACATCAGTAAATCCATTAATATACTTACAAAGTGTAAAACGAGCTAACTTCATTTTTAAAAGTCAAAATCGCACTTCTGCAACGATCAACCGGCAGCCCTATGCTCATTCTTCACCCCTAACCACACCCAGTCTGCCAACATTTTCAGAAAGCGGAGGTACTATCACATTAATTGTGTAGGCCAACACAACAGTACATGTATATACATTTGCATTTGGTCGAGACCTTCAAAACCACTTCGACAATTGCTACGTACCTCTACAATTTTATATAATATCAAGTATTCAAAATATTAAATATGACAGTTATATGAAGTTCCGTTTTAAAGATCTTTGTATGGGTCAAATTTAGGGTCCACTTTTTTGAATAAGACAATGGGCTTGGCTTAAAAGTGTTGACCCATTTTGACCTTGACCAAATTTGACCAAAAACAATCCCAAATGTTTTATAACGGCACGTGATCATTTCACGGCCGCGGGGATCATCTGGACGTAGCTTCATCATTATCAATTACTTGATTATGATCTGTCACGATTACGAACAGCCAACATTTTCATCTTTGCCTGGTATTTCTTGTCACTTTGGAACTGGACAAGAAAGCTACAAGAACAACATGGACAGTAGTGCCCTCTATCCGCCGAACGTCCACACACTGAGTGAACGCGTGATCGGAAAAGTCTTGCAATCGCCCCTTTGGCCAACACCTGGAGTCCAACGCGCCAGGAACGACAACGCCTGGAGCTCGACAATGACAAGATACCCGAGTTCAAGGCCACAGTATCTGCAACAGCCAGACGACGGCGTCGCGGTGGATGCGCACGGGGCACTCAAGCACAACACGCGACACAGTCCATGCGGACTGCAGTCCCTTTCAAGTCCAAAGCCATGTTAAACCTAGTCTCCAACAACTCAGAGTTCGCTGTGAACATGGAGGCCCCTGATCAGTATGCTGCAAAACTGCTGATCGAAGAAGGGAATGCTATGAAGGAACGCCGCCGACAACGCAGTCGGAGAAGCATGCAGCGATACAGGAAAAAGAAACAGGATCATGCGGTCGCTTTAAAGCGTGACGTCGGAAAGCTACAAGAAGAAATCCAAACGCTTCAGTGTCAGTGCCAGACTATCTCTTCTGGTGTCCCCATAAAAACGACTACCTTGTCTGTGGTGGCAGAATACTTTCGTCTGCTCCGTTACGGCTTGAAAGGGTCCATCTTAACGAACGGCCCCAGCAGCAGCACGAAAGGGGGCCCGAAATGGTATGTTTCTAGCGTGCAACGTGATTTCCTGCATGCAACGACATCGCCGGATGTAGTTGGCGAGACGGGGTTTGGCGTTGAGAGTCTTATCGAGGACTACCGACGCCTGGCCTTCTACCTACCAGAATCGGATACTCAGCTTGTGCGTCTCAATACCGGACCCGGAGACTCTCTAACCGCTTTCACCACAGTCCGAATCATCCTCACAGCAAAAATGCTGCACTTTGCGTTTCCCCATCTCATTGACAATGGAGAACAGAATCAATGGTCACCTATTTCTGCCAAGTTGATCAACAAGCGGTTTGTACTGCGAGGCTCGATCCAATTCAAGTGGGACAGTATAACAAGCCGACTGACGCTTGTGCAGTCCAGAGCGGACCTTTTGACTCCGCTGCTAAAAGTATTTGGCGACTTGGAGACCGTCTCCCGCTTGTTCGACGTAGCACTCATTACTCCAGAATGTAAGCTTGCTCAATAGGAAAGTCTCAAGTACTGACACAGTATGTTATCTGGATCGTTAACCTGTAAAATACTTGGATAAAGCGAGACCCACCATCATTCCTAAACTTCCGTGGTGCTGTTAGAAGGCGAGAGGAGGCGGAGGAGCTCAGGAAGCAACTTCGAGTACTGCAGGGCCAAATACAAGAACTCAACGCTCGGGTAGAGGCAGCGGCCATGTACTCCGAGTGACTTTCAGCAACTGCTCCATCGTTCACTACACACGTGCTACAAGAGTTAATAACAGGACCAAAAATTGGTCTTGGCTGGCGCTCAGTCCAAACTCATGGACTATCGGGTACTGCAACTGACAATCTCCTTAAACTGTCTTTACTTTAGTCTTAAACTGATGGCATGGTATCCGATATTTTCTTGTTGTTTTATTCAGGAAAAGCAGGTTATCAATCATATGTACTCGTACTTGGGCACGAATATTCGCGCGAATATTTTGCAGCATGACGTTGGGCCATTTCGCGATATGGTCATATAGCTCAAGTAGCTCATTGTCCGCCATTTTCGCCTTAGGGCGGTGCACCTTTAGAAAAGCAGCGCGACGCATCACCACCACCAATTCTTCGTCATCCGGACCGCTACACTGTGCATGCTCTGATGCCGGTCTTGTCTTCCCGGATCGCTTATCGCGCCAAACTTGCGTCAGTACCACAGCTGCAGTGATGTCTCGCCGAACACACTTGACCGAATCATACGGATGCAAGTCATCTTCATCCACACTGTCCGTGACGGCCAACGCGCATGGCGAACTCGAAAACTCATTGTTATCTTCAAAAAGCTGTGCGAATGAGACGGTGATAGCCTCAGTAGTCACGCCATTTCGACCAACCGATGATTTGAAATATGCACACCGTCATTCAGGCTGTCATAGTCTTCTCGAACCGTAATATCGCCCAACGCCTCGGAAACACTGATCTCCATGTTGAACATGGAGATTGTAAGAGCGTCGTAGACTTGCTTGAGCGAATGTACACTGCGAAAATGAACTACATCGAAGCCATGGCACGTAAAGTTCCCGTGCGCATCCTCGAATCGATCCTCGGAGTAGTGATTGTTTTCCATGTCTAAGCTGCAGGATCGCTCCATCAGGTAGCCGTAACACTGCATGAATTTTTCATGAATTTCACGTTCTTCATGCCAAGAAGTACGTCTCGTCGTTCATCCCACTTGTTAGGCAAAACCACGCGCGTATACATTGGATTTGCGTGTTGGTCTCAGAGGTGGTTGAAGAGCACGGATTGGGTGCTAGCCACTGCGAGCTGCTGAGTTCTCACTGCACTTTTAAGTGTTTGATTCTTCATGGTTTGCTAGTCGGAGTTTTAAATTGTCGTCGTCATTAGCGTCTTGGAGGGTCTCCAGCACCTTGCCTAAGGCTTGCACCTTCTCCTCCAGAACACGAGTTTCCTCCTTACGAACCAAGTACGTGAATTTTCTCTTCTTGTGTGACTTTGGAACAGAAATATCAGGGTGGGCAGCCATCGCGAAAGTTTCAGACTGAGATCCCCGTACTGTAGCAAGTTGTCGCCTCCAGCAGCTTGATCCAGCTATCCACGGACCAAAATGATTGAAGACTACAGCTCCATGTGTTCGATCGTGGGAGTAATCGTCATCAACACAGCATAGTTTACTCCTCATCGAACGCGTGTTGAATTTGATTTCGTGACAAACGAGGGTGGTACTACATGCGAGCTGATGGGGATGTTTTGCATCGAGACGTTGTTTGCAGAGAATGTTCTCCTTCAAACATCTCAGCTTCAGACGATCGGGGTTAGACTCTCGACCATGGTGCGGTACATCGTTTCACCCCACCGATCCATGTTATCACGCATCTCCTCCCAATTGACCGTCGATACATGAAAGGAGGGCCTGTGAAATTGTGAAAACACCCACCGCGTAAGTACGACAACGCTTTCTTCTTGTGCCACTTGTTGTTCCCGCAAAGTACCCCCAATAGCCGCCACCTTGCGCGTGTATGAAGTTAGCTCTAGAATAGCGTTAATGTCGCGTCTGACACGCGCGTTCGGTCGGTAGGGATGTCTGTCATCCTCATCCACAAAGTCTGCAACAATAAGTCCTCGTCCCCTTTCGTGGCCTGGTTCCTCATCTGACTCAAAGAACTGCGAGAAGAGCACAGTATTCGACTCCATGAGCAAACCGTTAATAGTCGTTGAAACCAATCGGTTTTGGGTCACGCCTTTGCCGCCGCTGTCGTCATCTTCGCGGATCGTAATGTGGCCCAGTTTCTCCGAAATGCTGATCTCGATGTTGCAAAAGTATTGAACCAGCATGTCAAATACCTGCTTCACGCTCCCCACGCCATGAAACTGAATTCTCGTGAATCCCGTCGAGCAAAAATCGCCATTTGACAGCTCGTACCGGTGATCTTCACACATCGGTTTGCACGGATCCACATTAGGTCGTCGTTGACGCAAAAACTGATCCGCATCGTTTAACTTCATCGGTTTCAATGCCAGCAATGTATCCCGTCTCAAACTTTCATCTCGACCCAAATTGATAAATCTTTGCAGTGGACTTCCCGCTTGAATCGTCTTCACAACATCACCATCTCACAGCAAAATAATCAGCCAATCAACAAAAACTAAAACCCAGAAAAAATGTAAACTTACACAAAATGCGTACTCCGACATAATCCCTTGGATGTTGGCGAACTCGAGTTGTTGACTCTGAACTGCATCACGAAGCACTTTGCTGGCAATGACTCGGCTTTTGTCGTTCTCTCCTGGCTTGCCAAAAGACGCCAGCACCTGTTTCTGAAGTTCCTCCATCTTGGCTTGAAGAATTTCCAGTTCCGTCTGCAGCCTCTCCTTCTCTTCTTTACGAAGAGTATTGGTGGATTTCCGGTATTTGCGTTTGGTCGTTCGTTTCTGTTTTTGCGGCTCGGATTCTGCAGTGTCGCTGTCATTTTCAGATGCAAAATTGGGTTTTTCTCGTTTCTGTCTTTTAATGATAGCATCATTTTGGATGACAGGGATGTCGACTGGGTTTTCCATGGACCTTTTCAGGGATAAAAGAGTGTGTGCGGACCCATCGTCCACACTCGTTGCGGGGCTGGTACGGGGTGAAGCGGGAGTCGGGGACACGCGACGACCCAGCAGCAGGGACGTATAGTACCGGTCGTCCCGGATCTCCTCGTTAAACGCCATAGAGCACCACTTGACCACCCAGAAGCAAATAGCAGAATGGAACAGGTAAATAACCCAGTTGAGGTTACAGGGTTTTATAAATAATTTGTAGTAAAACCCAATTGTGGTAGTGAATAAAACCTTTTGTTAGTGAACGTATGAAAATTCGATCACATCGAATAATTTGACGAACTAAAGTGTCGAGGGGACGGGTCCAAGCCCTCCATGATGGTATTGTGCATGTTTTGGCTCCAGCGGTCCATGGTCTCGCGCAATTCGTACCATCCGTCTTTCCGGACTGAAAAATTTGGGTGTCGTAGGCGAGAATGCGACCATCTTGTGAGCACCACCACTTTCTCTTCCTGTTCGATGCCGAATTTGTTTTTGAGAAGACGCCGAGTGTACGAGCGCACTTCCATCACAGTGTTCACATCCTTTCGAATCCGTTCGGCTGGTCGATAAGGGTGTCGCTCGTCTTCATCCACGAACTCGGCGACAATCAGACCGTGGCCGTCTTGGTCGTTGGGTCCTGCTGCAGTGTACTCGGAAAATACGACAGTGTTGGATTCCATGTGAAGACCCTTGCCAGTAAAGGATACTAAGCGATTCTGAGTGATGCCTTCTTCGCCGCTGTCGTCATCCTCGCGAACTGTAAGGTGGCCCATTTTCTCCGACACACTGATCTCAATGTTGCACAGGTAGTATACCACCAGGTCAAAAATCTGTTTGACACTTTGTGCAGACTCGAATTGGGATGTTGCGAAGCGGACAGCCCAGTAGTCTCCTTCGTCGTTTTCGAACCGGTAGTCTTCTGACATGGACTTCAGCGGGTTTAAGTGTGACAGCCGTCGACGAAAGAACTCCCGAGCATCCAGCAGCTTCGCAGCCTTCATCGATCGCAGCGTTTCTCTCCTGGTAAGTTCATCTTCACCCAAAACAATCCTCCTCTGGATAGGACTTCCAGCTTGAATATTCTGCACCAAACACAAAAAAGATTAAAAAGATTAATGTTTGTCTGCATTCATCCCAGTCTCGACACGTACACACGCTGCATAGCCCGTCATGGTCGCCTGAATCTCCACGAACGCCTCCTGGTGTTTCTTCACAGCATTGTGCAGTACATTCGAGTACAACTGCCTTTGGTCAAAGTTCTTGTCCCCACGACTTAACGCTTGACGCTGCAGATCATCCATTTGGGTCTGCAATTCAGCCAACTCCACTCGAAGATGGTCGATCTCCTCCTGCAGTGGACCAAAAGAGCATAAAAGTGAGCAAGAGTCCACAAAACTGTAACTTATTTCACCGTTCGTACCTTTCGAATGGTGTGCGTGGCCTTACGGTATCCTCTCTTCTTTCGTTTAACAACCGGTACAACCGGTACAGCCGGTACAACCGATACAACCTCTTCTTGGTCACTGTAGCTGCCCTCTCTCGTCATCTTCCTCTTGCGACGCAGAACTACTTCAGATGAACCCCCACATTGATCTTCTCATCTTCGTCCGAGGAAGGTTTGGAATTGTCACGGAGCTCAGCGTTCCTCGTGGATGGGACAATGTCGCAGTAACTGAACCAGTACCGGTACATGCATTGGCGGCGAGTAGCGGTAGGAAACCTCTTACAGTCGTTGAATGCCAATTGATGACATTAGTGGGGGAAGTGCCTGCTGACGACTGATCTGCGTCCGTGTGCGGCGAATGAGACTCCATTTGATGGTAAGTTGACGACTGGAGTGACGCGTTTCGGGCGATTGCGCGGCGGGTTGTTGTCAAAAGATGGCACTACCGGTATACCACCCATCTGCCAATAGTGACCGCGAAATAGTACCATCTTTTGGCAAAATGGACGGTGAGACGAAGTCACAAACCGAAACCGATGTTGGCTTCATTTACCGGTATCCGGTAGAGAAAAAGAGAAACACGCTTGTTGAATCATTTGTGATCCTACTGGTATTGTGATATTCGTGTTTCTTTGGAGTTTTGGCTTACCTTGTGCTCCCCTTTACGCGTCACTTGGATTGGTTATTTACTCGCGCTGCACGAGATGCAGGTCTTCAGACAACATCCGTTCCATGGTCTTGCCAAAGTGATCCATTCGATCGCGAAGCTCGTACCATTCTTTGAGCCCCACGGAAAACTGCGGGTGATGCAGTTTGTTCTGCACCCACTTGGTGTGCACGACCATCTTTTCATCTTGGGTTCCCGAGTATTCGCGAATTTCGGTGACAACGACAATATCTTTGCGAAGACGGTCCGTCTGGTAGGGATACTTCTCGTCCTCGTCAACATAGTCCAGCACAATGATCCCGAGGTCGCTCTCTCCGTGGATATCAACTGTGTTTTTGCAGAAAGCCCGGGCGGGTTCTCCGTTGCACGACTGTAGGGTATTGAAGAGAGATATTGAGTCTCAACGAACTCTGCTACGAGGTTTGATGGAAGGCTGAACGCTTCTTGCAGCTACGACGGCCGAAAGGAAATCTACGAAAAATATTGATGAGGGCCGCACAACGACGACTTCTTTTCCGAGCGCTTGTCGGTGACACAATTGCGAGACGCCCGCAACATGAAGTAGATCTTTGACCTCCTGCTGTTCTACTGTTGCAACCTCGAGATCAGCATCTCCGAGAAAAAGTGGGCACATCACCATTCGCGAAGACGAAGACAACGGCAGCAAGATCATCACACAGAACCGGTTAATGTCCACGACTTGCAACGGGTACAAGGTGGAGTCGAACTCAATCATGTTTTCGCAATTTTACGAGCGCGATGGCGAGAAGAACACTGTCAATTCAGCAAAATAAGCGTAAATCCGCCCACTACACAAACGTACACACATCGAAAACACCGACGTAATGGACGCGATCTCGCCAAACTTCTGCTGGTTTAGCTGCACGTCCTCTCGTAGGCCTCTGTCCACTTGAATACAAACCTCCATCAGCACCATCCCACCCAAAGCCACTTAAATTTGCATCCTACTTTTCGCACTATTTCCGGTGCTTCCGCTGGCGATGGGTCTGAGTGTGTGGTCTAGGAATTGGCAAGTCCATCTTCTACGGGTACTTCTTCAAGCACTACAAAAGCTCGCACCCCAACACAACCATCATCACAGCCTCCTTTACTAAAAATCCGTGATTATGGAAGTGGCCGTGTTCGGAAAGGATGGTTCAGTCGAAGAGCCGTTCACAGATTTGTACGGCTTCATGATGCGTGAACGCCATGCTGCTTTGAAGCGCGCAGAAGAATGGTTGTTCCTGTACGATGGACCACCAACGAAACCGCCACCCTCGCCATCTAAAATGGTGTGCTTCGCCAGCCCAAACGAAGATTGGCTTGGCATGATGCACAAAGCGCTACGCGCGTACGTTGTATATGCCAGTGTGGGATGTAGACGAACTGGTCGCTGCAGTAACCTCTGCAGCTTGAGCGGTTGGCTCCGCCCGTCACTCGGGAAGTGGTCGAAGATCGCTTTGCCATATTTGGTGGCATGGCTCGTTACTGTCTCACACGTAAAGAATCATTTGTCCTGAAAGGTATCGTAAAGCTCGAGGAAGACATCACAGGCACGGACACCATCGATATACTACAACGAATGGTCAAGGCGATACCAGGAGGGGACACGTTTCATATGATGTGTCACTATATCCCAAGCCCGATGATCCAGAGCTTTATGACGTCCGAATCGCATCGAAGTTTGTCTCTCTGCGATTGTTGGAGAAGATCAGCCAGTGCAAGTTTCAACAACGAGATTCCCTCCTGTCCTATCTCCAAGGTATTCCGAAAGCGGCAGCGTATCGCGCCATTTATTTGAAATGAAGGCACACGAGCTACTGGTGCGCGGCGCTACAATTGAGGCCGAATGCATTTCTACTGACCAGAGCCTCCAGAAGACGTTCAAATGCGAGGCCAGCAGCGAGTTTTATTTCTTCGACTCCAAGGATGTGTCGAGTGCTTTGCTCGAAACTGGTCCGTACCATATTCCGCGCGCGACCAACTTCGCCCAAGCACCAAATGATCAACTGAGTCAGTTACTGACAGGCTCACTTGAAGCGCGCAATCAAAAATGCGCGATTACGAGCACGAGTTTACGTTAAGTACGAGTCGCAAACTTAACGGTACCAAGTAAGTTAAAGTTTACCTTACCGTAAAGAAAGTGTAGAAGACATCTTCTTTTGTCTGAGAAAAGTAAACTATAAAACAGTTAATGTTGACTTGATGAAGTAGGAGCTACGACACTGAGGAGTAGAATAGAACCGTCTCGCAATTGGGTCACCGATAAGCGCTCGGAAAAAGTCGCCGTTGTCCATTTTGAAGCGGAGGAACCAAAGATGAAAGGATGGTCGTGGGTGCAGAACAAGCTGCATCACCCGCAGTTTTCCGGGGCTCAATGAATGGTACGAGCTTCGCGACCGAATGGATTCGTTGGCAAGACCATGCGACGAATGCTGTCCGAAGACCTGCTCCTCGATGTGCAGCGCGAGTGAGAAACCAATCAAAGTCACGCGTAAATGACCGAGGGAGCTCACAAGGCAAGTCAAAACTGTTTGGTGTCAACTACAACCAATCTGGGCATGCAGATGGAGTCCAACACCGTCATATTCTCGGATTTCTGCGAACGCGACGACATCCCGAGCTCTGACCGCGGCTGCGGCCTCATCGTTTTCGAGTTTGTGGACATCGACGAGCGGAATCCGTACCAGCCCGACAAACGAGTTCGAACGGCGTGATCGAAGTGCGGGCGTACAACCGTCCGAAGAAAACAGTGCACGGCCAGCTGGAAGACGAAGAAATGGTCGGCGTGGTGACCAGGTGGGTGCAGAACACGCTGTGCCGACCCGAGTTCTCAATGGCCGTCAAAGGCTGGCGAGAACTCCGACACTCAATGGACAGCTGGAAGGTTCTCTTGCATCAAATGCTGCTGGAAAGTCTGCACCCTACAACGTGAAGTGAGAAATGACAACTGATCACGAACAAGCACTACAACTCGGAAGATAAGCGTTGTAACTGTCCCATCAAGCATCTGTCGTGCATTGCTAGCCGGATCTTCTCAAACGGCAATAAGTTGTTGAAATTAAAATTAAAATTGTTTCAGTGTTGTGCCGACTGCAGAGTAAAGATAGGAAATAAAAGCAAGCACCGCTCAATCGAACCGCACACTCCACACGTACTGCGGAATGGCATCCAACATCGTTCTCGTCAACTGCTGGCGCTGGTCAAACGCCTCCAAATTGGAGGCGCATTGCTTCAGCTTGACCTCGAGTGCCTTCTCATCGCTAATAGCGTTCCGAAGCTCCCCTATCGTGTTGACACCAATGATGACAAGCGCTTCCTTCTTGTCACCAATGTTCGGGATTATGCCTACGCTTTCGGAATCGTCTACTGGAGCCCACGGAATTATTTGCCGGCCTCTGATGCCCGTCGCGCAGTCCCCAGGACGAAAAAATCAGCGCCACACTCTCAGGTTGTGTCAATGCTTTCTCCAGCAATCCGAGTGCTTTGAGTATATTGACAAGACCTTTGCCGTTGACAGGGTGCTTCGGTGCGACGGTCATCTGAAACAGTAGAAGTTTTTTCCTTGTATACCCAAGCGAATAATAGAAGGAGTCAATTGACTCGATCGCGGAATATGGTACGGACCAGTTTTGAGCAAAGCACTCGACAAATCCTTGGAGTCGAAGAAAAAAAGTCCTTGCTAGCCTCGCACTTGATCTTCGTGAGGTCATGGTCAGGAAAGATGCATTCGGCCTCAATAGTAGCGCCGCGCACCAGTAGCTCGTGTGCCTTCATTTCAAATAAATGTCCGCGATACGCTGCCGCTTTCGGAATACCTTGGAGATAGGATAGGAGGGAATCTCGTTCTTGAAACTTGCACTGGCTGATCTTCTCCAACACTCGCAGAGAGACAAACTTCGATGCGATTCGGACGTCATAAAACTCTGGATCATCGGGCTCGGGGATATAGTGACACATCCGATGAAACGTCTTCCCTCCAGGTATCGCCTTGACCATTCGTTGCAGTATATCGATGGTGTCCGTGCCTGTGATGTCTCGCTCGAGTTTTACGATACCTTTCCGACAAATGATTCGTTACGTGTGAAACAGTAACGAGCCATGCCACCAAATATGGCAAAGCGATGTTGGACCACTTCGCAGTTACGGGCGGATGCAACCGCTCAAGATGCAGATAGGCTGCTGCAGCGACCAGTTCCTCCACACCCCACACTGGCATATACAACGTACAAGCGTAGTCGTTCTTGGACACTATGTCAAGCCAATCTTCGTTCGGGCTGGCGAAGCACACCATTTTAGATGGCAGATCTATTCCAGCTCAAGTAGCTGCGCTACCGCAGGCAGTGGAGTCAGGCTCACGGCTTCCTTGCGTTCTCCAGTGGGAACATCTAGCACCACTGGTGCGGTCATCTTGCCCGAAGTGACCGCCCCGCGGTATGGCTTTGCTGCGGCTAACCCAGCCTTAGCGTCTTCCACCGTGGGAGTCACCCTTCGTTGCGCTAGCCCCGGCCCCAGCGACTTGTCCTGCGCGAGCTGAACCATCATCGATGCCTTGCGTAGTGGGATACCCTGCTCGACCACTCTTCGTTGCGCGAGCACATGCTCCAGCGACTTGATCATCGCCATCTCCACGGGCCTCGGCGACGCTCTTGATCTTGAGAGATCCATGAGCCTCATCGTGAGACACAGACGGACCCTCCGTACATTCACCCACATCCACGAGGCCGCTGTGGCGGGCGCTCCTTCTCTGAAGACGTCAAGGTGACGGTCTTCATGGACGGCGTCATGTCCGGACGGAGCTCTTCCGGAGACAGCCGACGTCTTTCAACGATGCGGTGCACGTCGCCATGCTGGAAGATCATTGCGTGCGCTCGGTCCAGGGGTATGCGGGCCGCTCGGACACAGGGGTATGCGGGCCGCTCGGGCCCAGGGTATGCGGGCCGCTCGGACACAGTCAACGACGGTCCCACTCCCATGGAGATCTCGTCGGCTGAGTCGGCCCGACCTCAGCGTAACCAACGCGCGAGTGGTCGTTGCTTTGGATGCAACCAGCTTGGTCACTTCCGTCGGAACTGACCAACGAACCCGTGGAAGGTAGACAAGGCAAGGCGGCCCTGCCGTCCCTTAAGATGATCGAATCTGCGGGGTCGGAAAACGACGACTCCCAGTAGGTGAGGGGCGCCCTTCTGGGAGACTTCGCTCCTCCTCGAGGTCGGTGGCTCTGCCACCTCCGCCTCCTTGAGAGCAAGTCCCAGGGACGACACTGTTGTGTATGTCCGTGGCTGCCGCGCGGTCTAACCTCGTGGTCGTCACTGCCAGCGTTAAAGGGTACGATGAACCGCTGACGATCCTGATTGATTCGGGAGCGTCTTACAATTTCGCAACGAAGTCCAGTGTGACCAGGAACAGTGCATTGTATGGTAGTGCTTTGGAAGCATCTAAGAATAATACCAAAGTATCTGTTCGCCTGGCGACTGGGTCCATCGTGTCTACGCGAAAGGTTCTCCTATCCTTGAATGTCAAGTTTGACGACTTCAACTCGGTCGAGTCGCCTGGCGTTCCTGCTGTAAGCTTGCAAAGGCCTGGCCTTCCTGTCCAATATGGTACCAAATACCAATTGGCTTGCGAACTTCCGGGTTCGAGGTAAACTGATTTATATTAAGAACACCGTTGTAGTTCTAACTACTTGTTACTATCTGCATACTGAATCCCTGTCTAATCTGATCTGTCCAAATGGGAGCCACCCATTTGATGTACTGCTTTAATACAACTGAAGTACTACTTAAGTACGACTTAAGTCCTTGACGTGCCACACACCACGCGTGTGGTGAACACCAATAGTATGGACCACACCACAGAGAGCTGTTGTCGCGTACTGTTTTTCCACTCCTCTCAGAGAAAAAGAACAATGTCAGGCAAGCGGAAAGCGCGTGGCAATAGTTCTCCTCGAGCTGATCCAAACGTACCTACTGAGGCTGGCTTCGAAGCTATGGACTACGACGAGTACGAAGAGAAGGCCCCACCCCATAGTGAGTTTTCTGCCGAAGCTATGGACTGCGATGAATGTGGAGAGATGGAAAAGACCGAAAAGTTTCCAATGGACCTGCCGATGGAGTATGTTTACAAACTGGCCGAGTTCTTCGTGCGTCCGTGTTACTCGAAGTACTATCGCCTGATTGTGGAGGAGTTATTAAGTACAGACCTAGATATTGTTACGGTCACGGGGACACCTGGTAGACACTTTTAAGCTGGTCAAACTGATGGTTCTGTTGGTGAGTGAGTACTGATATTGGGTCTGACTGTTGTCTAGGAATCGGCAAATCCGTCTTCTACGGGTATTTCTTCAAGCACTACAAAAGCTCACACCCCAACACAACCATCATCGCAGCCTCCTTTACAAAAATCGGATCTAGAACAAGTCGTCGTGTTCAGAAAGGATGGCACAGCCGCTGAATCGTTCGGAGAATCGTATAACTTCATGATGAGTGAGAACAAAGCTGCTTTGGAGCGCGAAGAAGAAGTGTTGTTCCTGTACGACGGCCCGCCGGAGTTTGAGCCTGATCTGCCATCTAAAATGGTGTGCTTCGCCAGCCCGAACGAAGATTGGCTTGACATAGTGTCCAAGAACGACTACGCTTGTACGTTGTATATGCCAGTGTGGGGTGTGGAGGAACTGGTCGCTGCAGCAGCCTATCTGCATCTTGAGCGGTTGCATCCGCCCGTAACTGCGAAGTGGTCCAACATCGCTTTGCCATATTTGGTGGCATGGCTCGTTACTGTTTCACACGTAACGAATCATTTGTCCGGAAAGGTATCGTAAAACTCGAGCGAGACATCACAGGCACGGACACCATCGATATACTGCAACGAATGGTCAAGGCGATACCTGGAGGGAAGACGTTTCATCGGATGTGTCACTATATCCCCGAGCCCGATGATCCAGAGTTTTATGACGTCCGAATCGCATCGAAGTTTGTCTCTCTGCGAGTGTTGGAGAAGATCAGCCAGTGCAAGTTTCAAGAACGAGATTCCCTCCTATCCTATCTCCAAGGTATTCCGAAAGCGGCAGCGTATCGCGGACATTTATTTGAAATGAAGGCACACGAGCTACTGGTGCGCGGCGCTACTATTGAGGCCGAATGCATCTTTCCTGACCATGACCTCACGAAGATCAAGTGCGAGGCTAGCAAGGACTTTTTTTCTTCGACTCCAAGGATTTGTCGAGTGCTTTGCTCAAAACTGGTCCGTACCATATTCCGCGATCGAGTCAATTGACTCCTTCTATTATTCGCTTGGGTATACAAGGAAAAACTTCTACTGTTTCAGATGACCGTCGCACCGAAGCACCCTGTCAACGGCAAAGGTCTTGTCAATATACTCAAAGCACTCGGATTGCTGGAGAAAGCATTGACACAACCTGAGAGTGTGGCGCTGATTTTTTCGTCCTGGGGACTGCGCGACGGGCATCAGAGGCCGGCAAATAATTCCGTGGGCTCCAGTAGACGATTCCGAAAGCGTAGGCATAATCCCGAACATTGGTGACAAGAAGGAAGCGCTTGTCATCATTGGTGTCAACACGATAGGGGAGCTTCGGAACGCTATTAGCGATGAGAAGGCACTCGAGGTCAAGCTGAAGCAATGCGCCTCCAATTTGGAGGCGTTTGACCAGCGCCAGCAGTTGACGAGAACGATGTTGGATGCCATTCCGCAGTACGTGTGGAGTGTGCGGTTCGATTGAGCGGTGCTTGCTTTTATTTCCTATCTTTACTCTGCAGTCGGCACAACACTGAAACAATTTTAATTTTAATTTCAACAACTTATTGCCGTTTGAGAAGATCCGGCTAGCAATGCACGACAGATGCTTGATGGGACAGTTACAACGCTTATCTTCCGAGTTGTAGTGCTTGTTCGTGATCAGTTGTCATTTCTCACTTCACGTTGTAGGGTGCAGACTATCCAGCAGCGTTTAATGCAGGCAGTTCCCAGCTAGAGTGTCGGAGTTCTCGCCATTTAGTTTTGACCCACCTGGTCATCACGTCGACAATTTATTCGTCTTCCAGCTGGCCGTGCACTGTTTTCTTCGGACGGTTGTTTGCCCGCACTTCGATCATGCCGTTCACATTTTTGCGAGCCCGCTTGTCGGACTGGTACGGATATCGCTCGTCGACGTCGACAAACGTGCTGCACATCGAGTTTTATCGGTGGTGCGGGGTTACGCCTCCTCACTACCAAATCCGAGCTCGCGGCGTGACATCCGTGACCAAGCTCTACTGTCAACTAGGCCCAAGCGGCCATCAAGCTCGCGACGTGACACTCGTGATTAAGCTCTAATGTCAAACGGGGTGGCGCGCTGTCAGCCGCTGCCATGGAGGTGGATGTACACTTCCTACTTCACAATCAAGTACGCGCGTGACAACCGCGAAAACGCTTTAATGGTCAATTCAGGGGCCTGCCCAAGGAAGGCCGCCGCAGTAAGTGGTGGGGGTAACGCACTTCATTACCTACTCAAGTTCACGCGTGGCAACCGTGAACAAGCTCTATTGAGAATATGGAATACACAGCACAAGATGGATGTTGTGGCTG
Organism: Phytophthora hibernalis; assembly: GCA_012656075.1. Classification (NCBI taxonomy): domain Eukaryota; phylum Oomycota; class Peronosporomycetes; order Peronosporales; family Peronosporaceae; genus Phytophthora; species Phytophthora hibernalis. Next base: position 225,560 of record JAAKBF010000282.1, on the reverse strand, counting down.
CCAGCCAACATGGCCGCCGGCACGAAACGGGAAGCGCAAGCTTGGACCGTAGAGAATAGCTAGCAATCGACATAAGGGCGGTAGCTAGAACGGACATAGGAAGTCGTTAAGCATAGCTAAGTGACATCAATGTACCTCACTGAAAAACAAAACACATCGAGGAGCAGGTCTTCGGACAGCATTCGTTGCATGCTCTTACCAAAGACATCCATTCGGTCGCGAAGCTCGTACCATTATTTGAGCCCCACGGAAAACTGCGGGTGGTGCAGCTTGTTTTGCACCTACGACCATCCTTTCATCTTGGGTTCCCGAGCATTCACGAATTTCGGTGACAACGACAATATCCTTGCGAAGACGGTCCACTTGGAAGGGATACTTTTCGTCCTAGGTCATCATAGTCTAGCACAATGATCCTGCACGACTGTAGGGTATTGAAGAGAGATATCGAGTCTCGACGAACTCTGCTACGAGGCTTGAAGGCTGCTAAACGCTGAAGGCTGAACGCTTCTTGCAGCTACGACGGCCAAAAGGAAATCTACGAAAAATATTGACGAATGCCGCTTCAAAATGGACAACAGCGACTTTTTCCGAGCGCTTATCGGTGACACAATTGCGGGACGCCCGCAACGTCAAGCAGATCTATGACCTGCTGCTCTTCTACTATTGCAACCTCGAGATCAGCATCCCGGAGAAAAGTGGGCACATCACCATTCGCGAAGACGACGACAACGGCAGCAAGATCATCACACAGAACCGGTTGGTGTCCACGACTTGCTACGGGTACAAGGTGGAGTCGAACTCGATCATGTTTTCGCAATTTTACGAGCGCGATGGCGAGAAGAACACCGTTAATTCAGCAAAATAAGCGTAAATCCGCCCACTACACAAGCGTACACACATCGAAAACTCTGATATAAATTATAATATAATTGTTAAGAGAAAGCCTTCTGAAAAAAGAAGATAAAAGAAGAAATCTAGCGGTCTTCTTTTAATGAAAACATGGATCTGCCAGTACTCTGTCAGCTCCATCCAATTGCCACTATCTAGTTAAAAATACACGTCTTGACATCGAAAACAGATCCCTTCTGACCAAGAACAGCGAAGATTGCTCCACACCAGGGTTCTAAAGGGAGAACTCTTAGAAAAATATGATTTTTAGCAAAAATAGGACAAGTCATAAAATATTGACTATGATTATAAGAAGAAAAAGAAGACGTCCGCCGATTCTGGCCGATCTTCTTTAGCATTATAAGAAGATAAAAGAAACTTTATTAAAAGAAAGCTTAACATCCCTGGATATGATGGACGCGAGTTCGCCAAACTTCTGCTGGTTCAGCTGCACGCCCTCTCGGACTTGAATACAAACCTCCATCAGCACAAATCCCACCGAAAGCCACTTAAATTTGCATCCTGTTTTTCGAACTATTTCCGGTGCTTCCGGCGATGAGACTTGTTGGTTCAATCCTTCTCAGTGTCGTCGCTTCTACCTCATCAAGTCCAACGGGACTACCAGTAGTCGGTATATCTCTTCCCCAACACTGACACTCTTTCCTTCATTCTGCTCGTCCCCTTTCAGTCGCTCACAAATGAAGTTAAACGGGTAACTGGAAGAAAGCTTTTCTTGAAACTTGAGAAGAAATCTTCTTTTCTCTAAGAGGAGTGGACTGTAGTAGCATTTTTAAAAGGAAATACACCACGAAGCACTGAGCCACACATACCTACTGAGGCTGGATTCGAAGCTATGAACTACGATGAAAACGAAGAGAACGCCCCACCGACCATTGGCACTGAGGGGCGGACCCATAGTGAGATTTTTCTTCGGCGCTCTCGACGCTCCGCACATAAGCAAACAAGCACCGGCAATTAGTATTTGGGGTAAATTCAGCAGACGTGTATTCGGCTTAGCAATGAGAATCCTGTTGATTCACGGCCATGGGGCGTGAACCCCTTATAAATCAACAGGTTCTCAGCCGATCACTTCTGCTGATGAGCCCCTTGTCATTCGCCTCGCCAGCTGAGACGAAGCATTTGGGTCGTATCTTGTGTACCGCTGGAATACTTCTGACTTCCAACGACCGTGTAGCATCACTATCGTGCTGTCCACCCCGAGGCTAGAAGAGCAGTGGCTCCGCCGCTTCTAAGCGAATGGCACGAGATGCTTGACGAGTCAACTCCCTTCGCAGTCGCTGCGTAGCGCAGTACCTTGGCCATCACCTCTGCCGACAGCATTTTGGAGGGCACTGTGAGGCAGAGTGGGCTTCCACGGTGCGAGCCGATTGCCTCAGCGTGGCGTAACAGGGTCAAGGCAGACCAAACTGGGCATACGGTAGAGTGACCTGACTTTCCGAGGCGCCTCGTGACCCCGGCGCGCGCTTGATCGTTCTTGCTACCACGAAACCTTATCTCGACGGTCGCGGCGAGGTCTGCATTCCTTGTCGTTCTGCCTTGCTGGTCGCTCACCTTGACGTCTCCAACTTGTAGTGTGTAAACGCGTCGACCTCCTTTCACAGCTAGATATTCCGCACTTCGCATCAGAAAGAAGAAGCCCACCCACCAATGACGCGGTGTAGGGCTTTGTTGATGTCAAGATTTTCGAGGATCCATAGAAGCATGTCGGGCGTGACTGGTTCGCGGGGTTTGGACGGGCTGGTGGTCCGCTGCATGCCGGCGATTGCGAGGCTGTGACTTGGGGTGAGCTGCGGATCAAAGTCGGCAAAGAGACGATGATACCAGCGGACGTGGCTAAGCTTGGACCGAACGGAGCCAACTGAAACCCTTCCGTTGGGCAGACCGCCAGCCCAGCAGTAAACGCCGAAGAGAGCCAGGAGTAGAGATTGTCGTTCGGGGTTTGACGACGATAGCCAAATCGGGACGTTGATCCCTTCGCAGAAGTCGCACCATTGGTTCCACGTGATCCTGTACTGCCGCAATGACGTGGTGGCGAGGGACTTGTGCTGTAAGGCAACCAGGTGTTGGAGTAAATCTTGCGAACTGAGTGCGGCACCGGTACCTGTGACCAAGATTTCGTTAGAGCTTGCCATCGAGTCAATTTTTCTCCGCTCCACGCGCGCGAGCCCAAGTCAGCCAGGAAGTTTGAGGCACCCGGCAGGTGCCCGGCCGACACCCACAGCCCCCAACGAGCTTCCATCGATCCCATCACGCGGTTGAGTTCCTGAGCTATCGGTTCGCGCCTCTGGCAGGTGTTGCACCAGGTGGTTGTCGATCCAGAAGCGGATGTGGGTAAGTTGGCTCGGCCTCTCGGGCACCCACGATGCACCCCAGCAGAGAAGCGCGAACACGGCGGAGAGCTGTTCGCGCACATTGATGGAAAACTTTCGAGTCGCCATCATGGCAAGCTCCTCTTCGTCGAATCTAACCCTGACAAATTGTCGCGCCGCCGGGTGAAGAGCGCACAGGCCCAAATTGCTCGCGTCCATGTAGATGTGGATGACCGGGTCCGATATTTCTGCGAACAGGCTGAGCGGGACACCTTGCAGCCGACCGTGCTGCAGTATGTGCTCAAACCACAGTAGATCGAGCCTGGCATCGTGCGAGAGCGGGATCGTTCCTCGCCAGGGAGCGCGCCTGTGTAGACTAGCGAGTCGCTGGAAAAATGGTTTGGCTGGGCGAATGCACGAACACACGTGACGAAGCGACCCAAGTACCTCGCTGAGGCTCGTCCGTGACGCGAACCCCGCTGATAGTAACTCTTGCACGCGGTGAAGAGCTTTTCTAATCTTCTCCGTCGGCATCGATACCGTCCGAGAGACTGTGTCCCAATCCAGTCCCAAGGCTCGAGCCCGCGTCGACCAGCGGGTGAATTTTTCTCGACCAGTAGCTGGCGGATCTGTCGTGTCGCCGCCGTTCCGTGTTCACCAAGTAGTCGATCCAGGATTCGAGTGTGCGCACGGGAGATTGCATCGGGTGTCGCGATACGCCTCAGTAGATGCGCCTTGTAGAGCAGGAATACCACGATTGGTGCGACTTCTTCCACCGACGAAAATGGAGCGATGGTGCTTCCGGCATGATGGCGAAGCGTGACTTGGAGGCCGGCGTACGATGTCACTTGACCGTAGATAGGGTTGCCATCGACCATAGCAAATGCGGGTCGGCGAAGAAGTCACCTGCGGCGCCAGTCAACAGCTCGCTTTCCCAGACCCGGCGGAGGTTCGCGGTCTGCCGTGACAGCCACAGACACTCCAAGTGACGAGAAGTGCTACCATTAGCGCTGTCAACAGGCGTGTCTGCAGCTACCAGTAGGTTCACTCCGACTTGGTCAGCCATAGTATCGTCAACGATGAAGGCGTATTCCGGCGCCGTTACAGCAGGTGCTGCGCTAGCGTCGGTGACATCTTCAGGGAGAAGGAGGAGAACTTGGCGGGTCATGTCCGAAGAACTGGGACGAAATTTGGAGAGGCTCTTGGTCGCTACTTGGTGAGATCGAGAATGGCGCTGAAGCAGCAACCATCTTCACTTGGAACGATCTCGAGTCCTCTGAAAAGAACCTTTCCACCCCGGGTGCAAAACCACCATTCTGCCGAAGCTATGGACTGCGATGAATACGGAGAGAAGGAAAAGACCGAAGAGTTTCCAATGGAGCTGCCGATGGAGAATGATTATGAATTGCCCGAGTACTTCGTCCGTCCGTGTTACCCGGAATACTATCGCGTGATCCTGGAGCTGTTGCGCACTTTACGCGTTATCACTGTCACGGGGACACCTGGAAGGCACTCTTTAGCCCATGTGGAAAGTGAGTACTGATATTGTGTATGACTGAATATGTGGTCTAGGAATCGGCCAATCCGTCTTCTACGGGTACTTCTTCAAGCACTACCAGAGCTCTCACCCCAACACAACCATCATCACAGCCTCATTTACACAAACATTGGTGATGAAGAAGGCCGTCGTGTTCAGAAAGGATGGCACGGTTGGCAAAGCGCGCAGATCGTACGGTTTCATGGATGCAGAGCACGACGCTGCTTTGGAGCGCGAAGAAGAAGTATTGTACCTGTGCGATGGCCCGCCGAAGTTTCAGCCACGCTCGCCATCTAAAATGGTGTGCTTCGCCAGCCCGAACGACGATTGGCTTGGCATGATGCGCAAAGCGCTACGCTTGTACGTTGTATATGCCAGCATGGGATGTAGACGAACTGGTCGCTGCAGCAACCTATCTGCAGCTTGAGCGGTTGCATCCGCCCGTAACTCGCGAAGTGGTCGAAGATCGATTTGCCATATTTGGCTCGTTACTGTCTCACATATGACGAATCATTTGTCGAGGCCAGTATCGAACAACTCGAGGAAGACATCACTGGCACGGACACCCTCAATGTGCTACAACGAATGGTCAAGGCGATACAACGTTTCATCGGATGTGTCACTATATCCCCAAGCCCGGTCACCCAGAGCGCTACGACGTCCAAATCGCATCGAAGTTTGTCTCACTGCGAGTGTTGGAGAAGATCAGCCAGTGCAAGTTTCAAGAACGAGATTCCCTCCTGTCTTACCTCCAAGGTATTCCGAAAGCGGCAGCGTATCGCGGACATTTATTTGAAATGAAGGCACACGAGCTACTGGTGCGCGGCGCTACTATTGATACCGACTGCATTCCTCCTGACCAGAGCTTCAAGAAAACGTTCAAGTGCGAGGCCAGCAGGGAGTTTTGTTTCTTCGACTCCAAGGATTTGTCGAGAGCTTTGCTCGAAACAGGTCCGTACCATATTCCGCGCGCGACCAACTTCGAGTCAATTGACTCCTTTTATTATCCACTTGGCGGCGACAACAAGTGTAGCAAGACACTTCTTCTGTTCCAGATGACCGTGGCGCCGAAGAATCCTATCAACGGCAAGGGTCTTGTGGAAATACTCAGATCACTCGAATTGCTGGAGATAGCATTGGCACAACCTGAGAGTGTGGCGCTGATTTTTGTTCGTCCTGGGGACAGCGCGACAGACGTCACAGGCAAGCGAATTATTTCGTGGGCTCCAGTCGACAATTCCGAAAGCGTAGCCATAATCCCCAACATTGGAGACAACAAAATGGAATCGCTTGTCAACATGGGTATCAACACGATAGGGGAGCTTCGAAAAATATTAGCGAGAAGAAGGATCCGCGAGACGAAGAAACCGCTTCCGATTTGGAGAAGTTTGACAAGCGCTAGAAGTTGACGAGAAAGATGTTGGATGCCATTCCGCAATACGTGTGGAATGCGTAGGTGGTCGGTCGGTTCGATTGAGCATGGTGCTTGCTTTTAATTTCCTATATGCAGCAGCACGTCTACTCTGCCGTTGTAGACGTGCTCACTAAAACTATTTTAATTTTAATTAGTTTTAGTTTTTCAAACCTTGTTGCGCTAGCTAGGAGTGCACGACAGAAAGTTTGAAGAACTTGATGGTTATGAGGCTCAACTTCCGAGTTCTTGGTCATGATCTATTGTCATTTTTCATTTCACGTTGTAGGGTGCAGACTCTCGAGCAGCGTTTGATGCAAGAGAAGTCCCCAGCTGTCCATTGAGTGTCGGAGTTCTCGCCAGCCTTCGACGGCCATTGGGAACTCGGGTCGACACAGCGTGTTCTGCACCCACCTGGTCATCACGACGACCATTTCTTGCTCTTCCAGTTCGCCGTGCACTGTTTTCTTCAGACGGTTGTACGCCCGCACTTCGATCACGCCGTTCACGTTTTTGCGAACCCGCTTGTCGGACTGGTACGGATATCGCTCGTCGACGTCGACAAACTCGGAAACGACGAGGCCATACCCGCGGTCAGAGCACGGAATGTCGTCGCGCTCGCAGAACTCTGAGAACATGACGGTGTTGGACTCCATCTGCATTCCTAGATTGGTCGTAGTTGACACCAAACAGTTTTGCGTGATGCGGTCGGTAATGCTGTCATCGTCGTTCTCGCGGACGGTCACGAGTTTCAAGCTTTTCCGAGACGCTGATCTCCATGTTGCTAAAGTAGAAAATCACCAGGTCGAAAACTTGCTTCACACTCTGGGCTCCCTCGAACTGCAGAATGGAGAAACGAGCCGAGCAGAACCCGCCACTATCCGTTTCGTAGCGCTGATCCTCGGTAAGAGACTTGCACGGATCCAGGTTCGAGCGACGAATCTTCAAATACTGTTCAGCATCCTTGAGCTTCCTCTCTTTCATGGCTTGCAGCGTCTCACAGCGTGACTCTGAGTCCGTCTTCAGGACAATCTTCTCTTGCAAAGGCGTTCCAGCTTGGATGTTCTGTTCAAGACAAGGTGCACATGCGTCAACAAACCCTTCGTCTCAACTTTAGCAGCAATCCACTACCGATACGTACGCACAGCGTGTAGTCCGACATGATTGAAAGCGTCTTGCAAAAATCTGCATGTGTCCTTGAACGGCTTCTTGCAGAGTCTGACGGCGCGATTTACGCACCAACGTGTCCACAGAGAAGGTCGGGTCCATTGCTCGCTTCTTCAGCGCCGCCAGCTCCTTCTGCAAAATCGCCATCTCCTTGAGCAACCGCTCTTTCTCCTCCTGTCCAACAACCATCAGCAACACAACCACCACTATCCAGCACTTGATAAACTGCCACCTTTCGGATGGTATGCGTTCCCTTGCGGTGCTTCCTCTTTGGGTATTTGCGTTTCGGTCGCACCGTCTCCTCTGATTCGGTGCCCGTATCACCTACACCAGGTGTTCGCTCTTCATCATTCATTGCAAGTCCTTCATTGCGTTGCGGTGTGTCATCCATTGATTCATGTCCGTCCTGTCGTGGAGCGATGATGGACGACCACGAACGCGTTGGTGCACTGTCGCTCGACGGCGATGAAGTCGTGGACGACGTATTAGAAGACGCTGTTCCGCCTCGGGGAGGTGCCATCCTGCCTCATCGAATGCATCTGGTCAATGGTAACCCCGTTTTTGTGTGGACTGTCCATCTTGGGACACCGATCGGGTGGCATCCATGCAGCATTGTGCAGGACTTGAAAACTACCAGTACGACTGACGTGTTGAGTTTCACACAATTCACCTGTCTACAGATGTCCACGCAGATTCTCAGCTACTGTGCGATGCAATGCTCTGCCCCATAAATCCATGTTGTCTCGGAGCTCGTACCATCCGTCCGTGCACACGGGGAACTTGGGGTAGTGCATTCGGTTCTGCACCCAGCGACTGAGGACAACCACCGATTTGCGGGACGGAGGATCACCAGCTACACTTTTCGGACGCTGCGGCACGAACTCGCGGATTTCCAGCACGGCGTTCACATCGCGTCGCACGCGTTGGCTCGGAACGTACGGGTGACGGTCGTCCTCGTCCACGAAGTCGGCGACGATGAGTCCGTAGCTGCTTTCACCTCGACCGTCAGTGCTGCGGTCGTAGTACTGCGAGAACATGACTGTATTCGACTCCATCTTCACGTCCTTGTGGGTAGTCGACACCAGTCGGTTCTGCACGATGCCTTTGTCGTCGCCTCCGTCGTCTTCGCGGATCGTGATGTGGCCAATTTGCTCGGAGATGCTGATCTCGATGTTGCAGAAGTAGAAGAGCAAGAGGTCGAACACTTGTTTGACGCTCTGTGCATCTTCGAACTGCGTCACCGTGAAGCGAGTGGAGCAGAAGTCTCCGTTCTCTGCTTCATAGCGGCGCTCCTCTCCCATCGTGTTGCACGGGTCCAGATTAGGTCGCCGCAGTTGCATGAAGCGCTGCGCCTTGTCCATCTTCCTGAGTTTGAGAGCAGCCATGGTGTCGTGTCGAGACTCGTCGTTCTTCAAGTGGATAAAATCTTGCAGCGGACTTCCGGATTGAATACTCTGCAGCAAATGACAAACATCAGCAACTCACTCACACCAACTGTAAACTACCAAGACACTCACGCATAAAGTGTACTCCGACATGATGGAGGAGAGCTGGCTGAACACTTGCTGGCGTTCTCGAACACCCTCCCTCAAGACCCTCCCAGTGTCAAGCTTCCTGTTCATCGTCTCGTCGCTCCCGTCAACTGGCGGTCTCTCATGACCTCGCAACGCCGCAATCTGAGCCTTCAGTACATCGACCTCCTTCAGCAACTTCTCCTTCTCCTCCTGCACACAAATCCACAGTCAACACAGCACAACTCCCATCATTCACTTTACCTTTCGGATCGTATGCGTCGCCTTCCGGTACTTCCTCTTGCGATTGGGCGTCTTCTGCTCCTTGTCTCCTCCTCTCTTCTTGCTCACAACCTGCTCTTCATCCATCTCCACTCTGTTCACGTTGTTCGCCCCCATTAATGCCACCCACGGCTGTGTTGGGTCCACAACATCAGCAGTGGAGGAAGAGGAGGACACTGGAGACGATGAACTGGCGTTGTAGACCGTCGAAGCTCGTATCAAGGCTGGACTGGGCATCCCGAGAGACAGGAACGACGTCTCGGACTGCGGAAAGCTCGGCGTCATCTGGGAGCTGCTACTGGTTGCTGCGTGACGCGCCTCTGGACGCTGCTGCCCCAGGGTGAAGTCGTTCATGGTGCTGGTCACTGTGACTGAATGCTCGAATGCCAGTAATCAGGGCTCGTCATCATGGAGTGTCACATATCCGGAAGAGTGACGACTGACACGACTAGCGAGATGGAAAGTGGCTACATGAACTTCAGAAACCCTTCAGAAACGGTCTCTTATTGCGGAATGAGTTATCGTGTATCGCTACGCGCACCTATTGAGGAAGAGGTTGAAGATGGCTACACCCTGTTTGGCCCATTGGCCGGTCATCCACCAGCTTGCGTCGTGACCCATGAAAAGGTCCCATGTCATATCGGCGTCTACGAGGAACCAGTAGACGCTCAGGAGACAGACTTTAACGAAGGCGCTGGTTCGAGTTAGAATGGCTGTTCCTTCGGAATGAGGGATTTCACTCCCGAAATCCTCTATCAAGTGCTTCAAGACACTGTGCGATTCCATGTCCGTGGAGCATACGATGATAACACCCGACATCAAAACTGCGAGTACCCCAGCCGAAATCACTGCCGCCAGAACGTAGCCACTTGAGTGTTTGCATAGTGCAGCACCATCGAAGCTTGCTTCCTTGCATCCTCGTGAATAAGAGAAATACAACTGCGCGAGATCAAAAACCAGCGTCAAGCCGAGCACGACGACGCCCACGATCCTTAACAACTTGTCCACGCAAGTATCTTCAAGACAGGGAAGCAACAGTATCAACGCACACGCGCTTGTAACGACTGTCAGGGCCAAGAGGCCCAGCATGAAAAGCTGTAAGTGGGTCTCGATATCGCTCGAATCCGAGATAATGTCGTTCAATGTTAGGAGTGAACTAGCGATTGCCCACACATTGGCAACGGCAGTGAAAATAATCGCGTAAATCGCCTCGTGCGCAGGTGTCTCGCCGAGGAGGGAACTGAAGACGCCGAAGACGACGACACTGAGCGCTTCGGTGCGGGAGGCTGGCAGTCCTGGGGTGCTCATGGCTTCGGTTGGGAGAGTGAGCTGTGCAATGCAAAAACCAGAATGCCAAATTGTTTTTGCGTGCACCGCCAAGTGTTCGCTTGTTTCAGTGTTGAGGATAAGCACTGGACACCAAGAACTGAAGCAGTTCATGCCGGTAAAGTCCAGAAATTATGCCGCACAACCTAGGTTGACACGTTTTCTTCTAGATTAATTGCTTGGCATGAATTAATAGCAGTGACTCACTGCCAGTGAGTCAGCATAGTTCCAATAATCGAGGACGTGCACGATCGCTGCTAAATATTGAGTCCGAAGAGAGCCAACAAACAATTGACAGAAAAGTCTGCCTTTCAACACCACTACAGGATCCAGTGCAAGCTTCGGAAATAACTTCGCTGAGGTTGCTTTTGGATTGATTCCTCTTACCGTCGACAACAAACGACAGGGGACAGGCGCTCCATCATGGTGTGGTGCAGCGTTTGAATCCATCGCTCCGTGTTCTCACGCATCTCGTGCCAGCCAGACTGGGGAATGTCGTACTCGGGGTGATACACTTTGCTGTGTACCCACCGAGTGAGCACGACGACGCGACCCTCGCCCGTATTCTTGGACCTGGCGCGCACGCCGTGGCTGATCGGGTAGGATGTGAGCTCGAGAACGGCCGTGAAATCTCGCCGGATGCGCTCGTGTGAGTGGTACGGATTGAGTTCGTCCTCGTCCACAAAGTCCGCCACGAAGATGCCGTATCCATTCTGGTGGCCAGCGTCCTCGTCTCCAGGCTCATATCGTGAGAAGTATACAGTATTCGACTCCATTCGCAACCCACCTATAGTTGTTGAGACCAGTCGGTTTTGTGTGATGCCTGGCCCCATGTTATCGTCGTCTTCTCGGATCGTGATGTTGCCCAGCTTCTCCGACACACTTATCTCGATGCTGCTGAAATATCCGAACAAGATGTCGTACACCTGCTTCACTGTGTTCTCAAACTGCATCGTCGAAATGTACGTCGCGAAAAAGTCTCCATTCGACGCCTCGTAGCCGTGTTCTTCTCTCATGGGCTTCAACGGGTCCACACGAGGCCGCCGATCATTCAGAAACTTGGCTCCCTCCTCCAACACTTTGCTCTTCAACGACAACAACGTGGCTCGTCGAGAGTGCATGTCCTTCTCAAGTAAATAGGCCGATGAATAGGACTCCCCACTCGAATGTTCTACCAACAAAACAAGAAGTCAGAAAATACGTTCCAGAAGCCTACCAACCGCTTCAAACTCACAAATAAAGAGTACTCGGACATGAGGGCGTGAATTTGGGTGCACTCGAGTTGTTGCGACTGAATCGCCTGTCTCAAGACCCGATTCGCACTTTGCAACTCACTGGGGTACGAGTCTCCACCCCCACACAAGTAAATGCTCTGGCTTTCAACTCCTCCATCTTGGTATGCAGTTCCGCCAGTTCCTCCAACAACAGAGCCTTCTCCTCCTACAATAAAAACCCACTCCCTCATGAATAAAAAACCATTAAACCCACCACAAAAATCACCTTCACCTTCCGCACGTTGATCGTGGACTTGCGATATTTGCGTTTGGGTCTTTTCTTGTGAATTTCCTGCAAAGGTTGCCCATTTTCCGCCCGTCGTCCTCCATTTCCCTCTTCTTGTTGACAATAATTGGGCTCTTTTGGCCTTAATTGGGTCCTTCTCCTCCTCGTCGTCGCGCATTGCGTCCATACTGGCGAGCCACTGGGTGGCTACATCCGTCACGAGCCTCGTGGGCGACTCCAGCGCCTCAGATAGGGGGTGGCTCATTCCTAACGATAGAAATGAACAGTGGTGCTTGGAGACGAACAGGCAATTATGATGGGTAACGAAGCAAATCACCCAGAATAGAAAATCGGTCGTTTTTATTTATTAATACCGGTATTTTTTTATTGTAGTCGTGATAATTGACCTCAAGACCGCAAAGAAAGTTCGGTGTGGTGGTGAACTTTATTATAGACGACGATGACTTTTGGTTTATGGAGAATCTCATTTTTCAATTTTGCTGAAATGAAGAAAGTGGATGAGGTTTTAGTGAATTGTGCGGATGTGGACAAAATTCGGAGGTTCGAGTTGGTGCTGCTGGGCCCAATGGACCACGCCACCCAGCACTTTTGCCACTCACGGTTGTGTTTGTGTATCAGAAGGAATGTTTGAGTGAGGAGGTGATTCCGAGTGGAAAGTTACGACGTGCTTTGGAACGGTTGTTGGACTATTACCCGCACCTTACTGGGCGCCTGGTGATGAATGAGGTGGATAATACACCGCAGATTGAGAAACAGGGGACGGGGTGCAGGTTGGTGACGGCGGAGTGCAGCGAACCGCTGTACACGTTCGAAGCAGTTGCAGAGGATGATGAACCGGGGTCCTCACCACGACTAGGTGTCACCAATTTGCCGGATGGAGGCAACGCGTTGCTGCCACCGTTTGACTCCTCAACGGTCCTGGCGGTGCAGCACACGCGCTTCGCTTGTGGCGGCGTGTCCATTGGAATTTGCACCCTCATGTCATTTGTGACGCGGCAGGCTTCTTCCAACTCGTACGCAACTTAACCGAGCTGTATCAAGGCTTCCGAGACGTTGACTTGGGTCTTCGCCAAGTCGACGAGATTAATCTCTCGAGACCGCCATGTATCGGTTACTACATGACAGAACTCCATGATATGACGCCCCAAGAGCGACAAGAAGCTCTCACGTTCCAACCGACTCTTGTCAAATTATCACCAGAGAAGAAAGAAGAAGCTGCAATGGACACCGCAGACATCGACAAAACGATTAAACCACCGGTTATCGGTCGCGTACTGCGCTTCTCGTCGCACACGCTCATCGCGCTCAAAGCTGAGGCCAACGCTTGTGGTAGAGGTCAACCATTGTCAACATTTTGCGCGTTGACGGCCCATATATGGCAATGTATCTACCGGGCGCGTGTGCGTCTCCGCGAAGATCAGGGTATGGATGCTGCTCACCACGTTCCGCCCCAGATATTGGTGTCAATTAATTAATTTGCGCAGCCGGAACCAACTTGAAGGACTACCCTCTCAGTATTTCCCTAACGGTGTGCTGAGCCCAGTTATATCCGTCCCCGCTGCCGAACTGCTGAATGATCCGCTATCAAGTGTCGCTTCTTCAATTTGTGAAAGTGTTCAGCCGAAAGACCCGTCGGAAATGAAGAAAACACTGCTATGGATTGCTGCGCAGCCAGACAAACGTCGTGTACAGCCGCGCTACAACTACGCCGAAGAAGGCGTTTTCGTTACCCAATGGAGCAAGTTCGACATGTACAAAGGTGCTCAATTCGAAGTTCCTCCTGCAGTCGTCGCCCAGCCGTTCACGGCGCACTCTCTACGATGGTCTGGCTTACATTATGGCAACGGAAGACCAACTAAACCAGTCGGTAGACTCTACCGGGGTCACAACTGGTAACTTGGACGTCAGTTTGGCGCTGAGTGAGCCGATCTGGTCTATCCTAGATGAAGACGTGCCTTTCCGTCGCCATCGCGGGTGGTGAGGGGCATAACAAAGCTGGGTTCTTTGTTCAAGTGTTGAATAACTCCTCCATCATTATGTTAAAGCACAAGCAAGGCTTCTCTTCCACCGCAATACGCGTTCTTTCTCACTCCGTATGTTGCAAACGTTAACAGTCTCTTGCTGGGCTCATGGACCTGGATTGGAGGAGGATGGCACTTTCTCGGCGTCCAGCTCCGATTGAACAGCATTCAGCTGCAGAAACAACGAGCGTAGATCTGTATGGGAGAACTCGACATCCAGCCTCTCAGTCTGCCAGCAGATACAAGTCTTAGCTGCAATCCCCTTCACCAACCCAGTACTCCACTCGTACCTCGTTCGAAGACGCCACTTGCAGTTGGAAAATGGCCGCCGGCTGCGACTGTCCGCTGCGTTTGCTGTCCCCCATCTCGAGGTGCAGACGCCAGTCGGTCTTCTGCAGCGTTTCCATGCGTGGTTAGATGAATTAGAAAAAAGTTACCGGTAAGCTACCGGTATTAAACTCAGAAAATACTATTTTCTAGAATGTCACCACAAAAAATACTACAGTATGAAGCAGGTAAGGACTATTTTGACTATTTTCAAAATAGTACTACAGTAGAAGCAGGTAAGGACTATTTTGACTATTTTCAAAATAGTCCTTACCTGCTTCATACTGTAGTATTTTTTGCGGTGACATTCTTCGCCAAACTGTATCCGTTGCTACTGTACCAAGTCAAAGATGGAAAGCTGTGGATCACGAATTGTGGATCATCGAAGCGTTCTTCAAGGTGACCGGTATCTCTGCCGCGTGGTTTCTGCTGTCTGAAAATTAGGAACGTTGTCTACTCTGTAGTGACTGTATTCATTGAAAAATGGCACACTCGGAAGCAAGTCCGTGCAACCGCCATGCGATTAAGATTCTTCGTATGCAGATTTGTTCTTCACTCGGATGTTTGTGCTTCCAAAGCACTGACCCAAAGCTGCTTTCCAGTGCGAGATAACGTGCGCCGTCGGTTGAGGTCACTTAGCCCTCTCTCTCTACTGCTCGGGCCCAAAACACTCCCATCAGTCATTGACGATACGCTTGCCTGCTTCACAGAAAGTCTTCGCGTACTGCTACTTCTGTTTGCAAGCGGTGGCTTGACGAATGCGGACGAGGACCGAGATCCCACCGCCATCGAGAAAGAAAGCTCCGAACTCGTCGAGTGCGGATCAAAAGTCGAAAAGTCCGCCCAGTCTTCTGTAGCTTCTTGGTACGACTTCATTTCAGCACTGCTAATTTGCTTACTCGATGAGAGCCGTCTCCCTTTACAAACGGTTGTTTGCGAGGTGCCGGGTTCGCAAGCTGCTCAATACACCGTCGAACGCCTTCAAGCGTCGGACGCTCCACCACGTCCGGCGTGAGGATCCACTTGATCAGCGCCGTGAACGTCGCACTAAACACCTGTCCACGGTGGCTGTTTCCCTGTGGAAAGCTCACATATCCATTCACAATAGCAAGATGCTGCACGCCGTCTCGCGGGTGCTCAAACGGGGAAAACGGGCCGAACGCCATGGCGTACAACACACAACCCAAGGACCAGACATCCGTGCGTCCATCCACAACCCCCAACTCACCTGAATCCCACAACTCCGGAGCTCGATACGGAGCACTACTGAATTTGGCTGCGTCTTCCCACAACTTCCTCCAATTGATGGGTCTTTTCACTTTCAACGGCGCAACGGACCCAAAGTCCATCAGCAGTGGCTCCAGGTCTTCAGTAACCAATACATTGCCAGGCTTAAGATCTCGATGGGCAAAACCCAAAGCGTGTAGAGCAGTCAGTGCATCCACCAACTTCATCACGAACCCAAGACACTGCGACTCTGTGAAGGCCGATGCGTGTCGCTCTTCCGCCTGTTCCAGGAGCGTCTGCAATGAGCCGCGTTTGGCCAATGGGAAGAGCAGCAGCGCCTCTTTCTGGCCTTGAACCTCGTGACTTCTGCGCACTTCGGCGGCTTCCAGTGGCAACGCGTTAACATGTTGAAGCTGTCGCTGTACCTGAATCTCTAGTAGCAGTCGCTCCAGGTCCTCGTCGTCAGTTATACTGCGTGTCCACTTGAGTGCAAAGTGGCGGTTGTCACGCTGGACTTCGTACACGTGGGCGAATCCACCCTCGGCTAGTGGACGAAGGAGTTCGTAGAGCTTCCCGTTGACACGTACGAGCGAGTTCCCCATGCTGGAAATTAGTACATGGCTACGTTTTCTGTAGTCGGAAAAATAGGCACAAGGCTGAAAAACAGTTTGATACCAGGAACGACGATCGCAACAAGTAAAAGAAGCCGGTGTTCATGTGTTAATAGCTCAAATTAAGAAGCAGTGATGGACGAGTCAGAGTTGGATTTGGATTGAAAGTCGAGGTGGATGATTTTTAAGACGTAAATCCTGCTCCTCTTACCCCGACGAAGTGCAGTGATTGGACCGCATCATTCTTGAGTTTTGCCTTCGTCAAACTTCGGTGAAATTTGGTCATCTCTCACGTTCGGGGTTAGCTTGGACATATTCTTCAGTTTTACCGCTTCCGTTCCGGTCTTCTTTGCGGCGGTTGCTGCATTCTTCTCCGCAAGTGTTGCTTTGGTAGCCTTGAGGGCGTCTGCTCCAGTTTTTTTGTTGCTTCAGATCAGATTCTTCAAGAAGCCAAAGTTCAAGCTTAGCGCTCGCTCTTCCTCCTCCGTGTACTCATTTTTATCTCCTTGATCAGCGGCTAACGCTCTGAAAACCATATTTCCTCCGCCACCGACGACGTCAGACGACGTAATCTTCGAGATGGATGTCAAGTTAGAATTCTTGCTAATGGAGAGCGCGCTGGTGAGTCCAAGGAATATGACTGCGGCTAAGAGTAAGAAAATGCTGGCCGAGCGCATGCTTGGCAAACGAAGTGAAGAGGACGCAAATGGAAAACTAAACTTGTAGAAAATGGAGACTGGTCTCTAATTTACCAAATCAAACGAACCAGTAAACTGTGATTGCGTGCTGTTAAGAATACGCACGCAATCTCAGTTGACTCATTTGATACGACACACAATCAGAGTTTACGTTTGATCTGAATAAAAATCTCCCCGTGACCCAACAGGTAAAAACAGATCTTCGAGATCGTTCTCACAAGAGCAACCAGCGAATACGGCAAGACTATCGCTAAACGCCTTCTTCTGCTAAGCAGCATTACATAACGACGCTGGTTTATTGTTCGAATACGTTTCTTAGGAGAAAACTATTTACCAACAGCCATTGCAATGTTGACGGCCGACAACATAAGAAATATGTTTTCCTATCACTGGCTTCAGTCAACAACTAGATTCCATCGGATGCTGCTTGGGATCCCAACAATAGAGGTCGGTGGGCTTACAACGTGAACGTCTTCATTTTTTTCAACAGCGAGCCCAGCGACGATGAAGGGTGCTACCGTGTTTATTATTGTTTTGCTTCGGAGCAGCAAACTGAATACAACAAGCACCAATTTCCACATCTTCCGCGTGGAACTGGAAAGGATACACGATGGATTAGTCAGTGGGTAGAATAAGTCATGTTATCGTTGTCATTATCTTCCTTTTGTATTGATCGAGCCTGTCCTAAGGCTAACGTTAAGACGTAAGAGCGCAAACCTGACGCACTGTACATGTATCATATCGCACAGCGCAATAAATGCAAACTGCGCATCCTACGATATCAACACAGGCTTTCAATAAAGGCGTAAGCCGATGCAGCTTACGCGATGAACAAATGCACACTATTTCGCTACATGTAAAGCAACATGGCAACTCACAAGTAAGTTTGCTCCCATTCCCGAATTTACTGGCAACCGACAACTTTCCAGCGCTGACATGGTATGCAACCATCTCATCGCCTTGGCGACGATTGCAATTGCCCAGACCTCATCAGCGACCTATACTGCCGCGAACTCCGAGTTAAACGGCTGGTACTGCTACGAGTTCACTTTCTCTGGAGAAGGAGTGGATACCACCCAAGACGCAGAGTGCGCGACCTACCGTGCCCCGCTTTGCTATCCGGGTATCTGTGAGACTCCTGACGACGTGGACTCGAAAATCGACATCTTCGTAAAACGTTTGCTAGCTACGACGGGTAGCTCTGGTGTGGCGACTAATGTGTGGCTGCTTCAAGGTGGGCCCGGCTTCTCCTCTGCTGCAAGTAAGTTACCCATGCCTCCCCACGGTGACTCCGCAGCGTTGATATTCATTTTGTGGGCTCGTTGTGTCATGTAGTGGAAACCGATATGGTGAACTTGCACGACCATATGAACGGCACCGTCAATGTGTACACGATGGACCACCGCGGCACTGGTCGAAGCACACTTCTGGACTGTATAGCAGCACAAGCTACCGCTTCAGGAACTCCCTGGGGAAAGGATTTCGTTCCATCTGAAGTGTCTGCGTGTGCCCAAGATCTACAAGTCAAATATGGCGACCTCGCGTCGTTCTCAGTGACGAGCGCTCGCGACTTTTATCTCCAAGTACACGAATAGTGCTAGTACCATTGTGTACGGCGTGAGCTATGGAACGATGTTGCTGGAACGGTTGATACATTTGGCTCCGCCTGAGGTGACTGGGTACGTTCTGGACAGTGTCGCCACGGCATCGGGAGCAGTTCATGTTCATGTCGGAATGGGACCGCTATTATGGCGAGGTAGGTGATGCTTTCCTGTCGATGTGCGAAGAAGACGAAAGCTGCAAACCCCGTTTTGAAGCCAAGAGACTCAATGATACCATCCAAGATTTACTCGATCGCTTTGAAAAGGATCCCAACTCCACCTGTGCAGAACTGATCACCAACGTGAAACCCAAAGAGCTCGATGGCCGCCCGTCGTCTTCCCTTCGGTTTGTTCTGGGTCATCTTTTGAAGGACGCGTATATGCGGGCACTGATCCCTCCAGTGGTGTATCGCCTCAATCGCTGCGAGTTCAAGGACGTCGATGTCTTGAAGTCACTCGTCAAAAACTTGAACGCTGACATGCGCGCCAAATCCGAGGACAACACTTTCACATCGAGTGTGCTCTTCAACCTCATCGTCTTCTCCGAAATGTGGGAAAAGCCGATGCCATCGAAAGCAGATATGCTAGCGCGATACACCGGCGCAAAAGTTTCCGAGATCCCGATATTTTCACAGGATTCGCTGTATTGTGCCTTTTCGAAAGAGAAATCGGCGTCATGCGACGAACTCGGCCTTGGCAACTACGATGCTGACCACATCCTGTACGAGCGCGACCAGTATTGGAATAAAAGTGCTACGATCCCGAGTAACGCGAGTGTTCTTCTGCTAAGTGGAAATATGGATCCGATGACGCCAACCAAATATGCAGAGTCACTACTACGAGCTTTGCGTGGCGACAGGAAGGAGTTGATCTCTTTCGACTACGCACCACACGACGTTCTGATCACGACACCGCTCGACGTTGGCGACCCATGGGGTGAGAATTGCGGGATGAACTTGCTTGTGTCGTACGTGCTCAACAATGGCGACCTTCATCGTTTGACAAGTCGTGCGTGAGTCAGATGGCGCCATTCACAATGAAGCCCCGTCGTTGGTACCGTCACGAGTACTTCGGCACCGAGGATGCGTACGATGGCGTGTACAACGCGAGTCTGAGAGAGAGTTCATAGGACAGCTACCAGCTAAGGGTGTCCCCTTAAAATACTCCTGCTCACCTTCAGTAGCAACTTGCCGACACCCACGTCTCCAATGAAAAAGTTGCTATCCGATACCAAATCGTCATCAGCTCTATTTTGGTTGGAGATTGAAGGTACATGTATAGTGAATTCCGGCTAAATTTGCCGAATAAGGTCTATCCTGGATTGGAAGTGGATGACACTTTCTCGGCGTCAAGCTCCGATTGAACAGCATTCAGCTGCAGAAACAACGAGCGTAGATCTGCATGGGAGAACTCGACATCCAGCCTCTCAGTCTGTAGAAATAAGTTACCGGTAAGGTACCGGTATTACACTCAGAAAATAGTCCTCCTATTTCCGACTACTGAAAACGTAGCCATGTACTAATTTCCAGCATGGGGAACTCGCTCGTACGTGTCAACGGGAAGCTCTACGAACTCCTTCGTCCACTAGCCGAGGGTGGATTCGCCCACGTGTACGAAGTCCAGCGTGACAACCGCCACTTTGCACTCAAGTGGACACGCAGTATAACTGACGACGAGGACCTGGAGCGACTGCTACTAGAGATTCAGGTACAGCGACAGCTTCAACATGTTAACGCGTTGCCACTGGAAGCCGCCGAAGTGCGCAGAAGTCACGAGGTTCAAGGCCAGAAAGAGGCGCTGCTGCTCTTCCCATTGGCCAAACGCGGCTCATTGCAGACGCTCCTGGAACAGGCGGAAGAGCGACACGCATCGGCCTTCACAGAGTCGCAGTGTCTTGGGTTCGTGATGAAGTTGGTGGATGCACTGACTGCTCTACACGCTTTGGGTTTTGCCCATCGAGATCTTAAGCCTGGCAATGTATTGGTTACTGAAGACCTGGAGCCACTGCTGATGGACTTTGGGTCCGTTGCGCCGTTGAAAGTGAAAAGACCCATCAATTGGAGGAAGTTGTGGGAAGACGCAGCCACATTCAGTAGTGCTCCGTATCGAGCTCCGGAGTTGTGGGATTCAGGTGAGTTGGGGGTTGTGGATGGACGCACGGATGTCTGGTCCTTGGGTTGTGTGTTGTACGCCATGGCGTTCGGCCCGTTTTCCCGTTTGAGCACCCGCGAGACGGCGTGCAGCATCTTGCTATTGTGAATGGATATGTGAGCTTTCCACAGGGAAACAGCCACCGTGGACAGGTGTTTAGTGCGACGTTCACGGCGCTGATCAAGTGGATCCTCACGCCGGACGTGGTGGAGCGTCCGACGCTTGAAGGCGTTCGACGGTGTATTGAGCAGCTTGCGAACCCGGCACCTCGCAAACAACCGTTTGTAAGGGGAGACGGCTCTCATCGAGTAAGCAAATTAGCAGTGCTGAAATGAAGTCGTACCAAGAAGCTACAGAAGACTGGGCGGACTTTTCGACTTTTGATCCGCACTCGACGAGTTCGGAGCTTTCTTCTCGATGGCGGTGGGATCTCGGTCCTCGTCCGCATTCGTCAAGCCACCGCTTGCAAACAGAAGTAGCAGTACGCGAAGACTTTCTGTGAAGCAGGCAAGCGTATCGTCAATGACTGATGGGAGTGTTTTGGGCCCGAGCAGTAGAGAGAGAGGGCTAAGTGACCTCAACCGACGGCGCACGTTATCTCGCACTGGAAAGCAGCTTTGGGTCAGTGCTTTGGAAGCACAAACATCCGAGTGAAGAACAAATCTGCATACGAAGAATCTTAATCGCATGGCGGTTGCACGGACTTGCTTCCGAGTGTGCCATTTTTCAATGAATACAGTCACTACAGAGTAGACAACGTTCCTAATTTTCAGACAGCAGAAACCACGCGGCAGAGATACCGGTCACCTTGAAGAACGCTTCGATGATCCACAATTCGTGATCCACAGCTTTCCATCTTTGACTTGGTACAGTAGCAACGGATACAGTTTGGCGAAGAATATTACTGCAAAACAAATCATGAAGCAGGTACTGGGACGTGACCCAACAGGTAAAAACAGATCTTCGAGATATTTACACGTCCATTCATATGCAGTCCGCACTACCGCAATGTTTTTGCAGGTTCACCCGTGGGGAAAGACGCAGGCATCTTGCTACCTGGATATACTGGATTGCCATCGATTCGGCCTCATCGGCACGAATGATGAAGTAGAGGACAAATGGAGCGAAATTGACATATCCACCGTTGTTACTCTGGTGATTCGACACTGTCCACAGCTTGAATTTCCAGATTTGCTGGGCGAGTTTCACCAGACGGCGAGTATCAAGGTTTACAATTCCACCATAAGCGACTGGAGTACTGCAGCAGCTCTAACCAATGCAAATCATCCCGAACTAGTGGCTCTCAGCTTGGTTAGAGTCAACATGACGGACGGAGTTCTTCCGCAAGGTCTCTAGCCTGTTGACTTTCCTTATAAGTTGTACGATATTGAGCTTTGTTACACGAATTTGCGTGAAGTTCCCGACGATTTGGACTCGAAATGGCTTGTTGGTTCAGCAATTTTCGTGGAATACTGTCAATTGACAAGTTTACCGTCAGTTCTCATTCGACTGGAGCCTTTTAGCCTCGCTCTTACGGGAAATGCGATACCACCGCGAGGGCACTCGGCGACTTTCTTGAATTATTACACAAAGCCGGCCTGTGAAAGGAGGCATTTTGACCCTTTTCATTTTCTCTGCCAATCATAGGCCTTCAAAGAATGCTTTGGAAAATTGTCAAAACAATTCGCAAGAGTGAAAAACATAATGAAATATTCAATATACAAAATGACCGCAAGAAAAAATCCCCCACCACTAAAAACGCGCGCAAGGTAAGTTTACGCGCGGACGTTAATGGGGTCGCTGACGCTAGTGTTTGCTGTGATACTGCAGGTGACGGAGCCAGACGTAATCCTGCTGTTGTCGACGCGGCAATCGTGCACGCAGGTACGTTTGCGCGTGCTCGTTGATGGGGGCGCCGATGCTAATGCTGGTGATGACGTAGCAGGTGGCGGAGCCGGACGTGATCCTGTTGTTCACCAAAGCAACCGTACATGCTGGTACGTTTGCGCGCGCTCGTCGATGGGGGCGCCGTCGCTAATGGTGGTGTTCGGGATGCAGCTGGTGGCGGAGCCGGACGTGATCCTGCTGTTGTTCTACAAGGCAGTCGTGCATGCTGGTACGTTTGCGCGTGCTCGTTGATGGGAGTGCCGATGCTAATGTTGGTGGTGATGCAGTAGGCGGCGGAGTAGGACGTAAACTGGATGTGGTTCGACGCGGCAGGCGTGCACGCTGAGAGGTTTGCCCGTGTATGTTGACGGGCGGAGGACGCTGCCGTGATGTGTATATGCCGGTGTTGGGT
The DNA here is from genome assembly GCA_012656075.1 of Phytophthora hibernalis. NCBI lineage: Eukaryota > Oomycota > Peronosporomycetes > Peronosporales > Peronosporaceae > Phytophthora > Phytophthora hibernalis. The sequence continues at coordinate 202,652 of JAAKBF010000282.1, read as the reverse complement.
AGGATGAGGGATGCTAAACACTTCGTGAGAACACAACAGAGTACTGAAGATATTCATGCCGTTGTTGTATTATATTTATTTGTTGGTGCGATTATATATAAATGTTGACTGGCTTTGTTGTGCAACTAGCCGGCCCGCCGGCCCAACCAAAAGGTGAAGGAGCTGCCACTTCCTGCAAAAGTCACTTTGGCAGGACACTCGATGTCTTGGGCAATATGATTCAGTTGAGGCAACAAATCGAGCACGAGGTAGTAAACACAGCTCGCTCAGTACAAATACCTTGGCGTCGTCAACGAAGAGAAAACTGTTCAGATACACGACATACGCATGGCAGAATGGTTGCTGCGCAGATAAATCACATTCTTTCGTAAGCGCGCCAGCTAAGCTGCGCTTGCTTCGAGGCGTCATTACCGACGCGACAGAGAGAAAGAGGTCGAATGAATACCCTCATCTTGTTGGTACCGAGAGATCGTCACATCGCGGCCATGAATAAAATGTTAAAAGGTCACCAAGCGACGATTTGAGGTTACCCACAAAAAGTTGTCATTCGTGTGCTTTGTATTAACTGTTACAGTATATACTTTGCTCAATATGCTACAAACGTATACATTATTCAAATCATTTACACGGGTTGCATCGAGAGCGTCAATGACGCGATTTCCATCGTTCCACCACTCCCAAAGAATCCCATACGCCGGTTTGAATGCACAAGTTAGGTACTCATCTAAGACGATTAACTTGAGGACAATTTCGAAATGTAGGACTTCATAAGCGCTAGGCTACTAAAGGTTTGTGTTGCTCATCTTGCGACGATAAAGTATCTGCCACGCGAGATGAAATGGAGCAGCTGGGGTGTTGGCTACTCCTGTGCGTATGAGAAGAGATAATTCTGGATGCCGCTGACTCCCAAGCTAACAGTTCAACTTATGTGTACATCATTTATGTCTCGAACATCCTTTTGCGACTGTCGGCCACGTTCTGCTAGACTTACAGTTGGAACTGGTGCTTGATTGAGCACGTAAATTCTATTTTGCATGAGTTTTATATCATTGCACATGCGATACATCCGAGAGTGAGTGGTTTAAGCTACGTTGGTATTAAAACTGCGTCAAACGCAAAAATCGAACAAACTGTAAGTTACTTCCGATCTGTAAGTTACTTCCGATCTTATGAAGTATAATACCAACAACGAAATATTTTGGATACCCGAAATATTCATTTAATTTGTATCCAATCAAAAGTCTACCTAGTGTAGTACCTTGGGCAAATGGAAAGGGACACTTTGCCCCTTTTAATTTGCTGTTGTAATATTTCTACTAGGGAGTAGTACCGTAATCGATTGAAAGGGAGCATTTTGCCCCATGATTTGCGAAAGGGGTAATACGGTACCATCAGGGATGGCATAAAAATAAATATGGAAGTATTTCTTATTTATATTTGGACCTCGCGCAACAAAACCTGTCCAATCCTGTCTAAAACGATATCGTTCCTGTACCCGTAACCTTCTGGTCATTAGCAGCCGTTACAAAAGTTAAGTGAAAAGCAAAATGGCTACAAAATAAAAATATAAAAATATTTTTCGACATTTTTGTCGGCAATAAAAATATTTAAATGATTTTTATGCCATCCCTGATGTATACCTTAGCATCGGTGGAACAAAAATTACAGAGCTTCCAGTCAATTTTTCGTCACAGTTATCTACTTCTAGTATTATTTTTATTACCAGCACAAACGTCTCTTTCTTCTGGTCATGGATTGATCCTCTTGTTGAAAGGGCTTCCAGCTTACTGGCAGTTCCGATTGTGATGAGTGGGTCGCGCTACTGTTCCGACCTCGAAAACGCCATAAACGGTGATGCTGATGCTTTCAGCGTGTTGTCGGTACCTGATCAATCTACGCTGATGGATCCGTCTGAGGAGAATTTGAAGTTGATACTCCAGACGGTCAATTGCGATGTTGGACCCTCAATAGGATTCTACCCCATTGAGTTTGAAGACTCGAACAGCGCACTAACATAACTTTCTTCAATTGAACACGGCCTCAAGAACGGTGGTGAATTTGTAGATCGTATATTCTTCATTAGAACTGGTATGCGTTCACTTGAGAAAAAGTCCCAAAATGGTCCTTTTCTCGACAAACTTCTCGTGCAATAATGTGGTCAGAGTTTCTGGCCAATAGAGGTGCTTCGTATATTAGGGAAATATGTATAGAAAGCGCTGACCAACATACGCATTATCAACAGTTTTATTTATTCACTGTCAGACCGTTGTTGAAGCAATTAACCACTAGAAAGGCTGCCACTACGATAAATTGCGGTCAAACTATCACCTCTTTACCAGCATAATAGTAGAGAAAAGATTAAAACCTAGTGTGAAAAGGATGACCACCGTGTATGATACAAAAAGGGATGACTGCCCCGTGTGAATCATCAAAAGGATGAACGCAGTGTGTATACACTTGGCGAAGACAGACTAGATATGTATACAAAGAACATGTATTGCTATTAGCCTAGGAAAATCGCGGGAAAAACCTTGCTGCTAGCGATATGCACCAACGATAACCGGAGGCCGCGACACTCCTGAAACTACGTACTAGTCCGTCTTCACAATGACTTCAACACCAGTACGGTGACTTTCTACGACGCACTCTGCTAGCGCCTGTACCTCCATCGGAATGATGGAGCTGTCCGACCCCACACATATCTGCCTGCATTCTCGGAGCATGACGTTATTTTGCCCTGCAAATTTGAGCTCTAATCCGATTCTGCCGGCAGAGGAACTCCGTGGACGACGTTCCAGTGTACACCGTTCACTCTAATTAGTCTGACCCTGACTAATAATGATAATTATCAAAAGTTTGGACTTCTACAACAAAAATCGTACAAATATATTATTATTATTATTATTATATATTTGTACGATTTTTGTAATAATAATATATTTGTACGATTTTTGTTGTAGTTGTAGAAGTCCAAACTTTTGATGTGATAATAATATTTACATTTGATTGAAAGTAAGATCATGATTGGCTTCGGCTCGGCAAGATCTGTCTAAAACCCGCTGTCTTCGTACTCTTTTGAGCAGTTTAGAAAAATTGTCGTCCATGGTGTCACGAAAAAGTACAGAAGCATGACTATATTCGAAGCACGACTAATTAGAGTGAACGGTGTAATGGCCGAGCAGGATACTCGGTAAAAAGACGAATCAAGCGGTCTTCTGAGAAGAACACGTGCCGACGCTGGCCTGTCTAGCGCACCTCGCGACTTTCTCGGACGACCGCTTAATCGCCGCACCGGCAACACAGATAATGCAGCATCGATGCTGAACTCGTTGCGAAGCACCATTGCAGCGATGGCATGCATGCACTGCCTTTCGCTTGTCATGAAATCCTTGCAGTCGCAACGGTAAGAAGCTCACAAAATTAATCTACACAAAAGCGTACCGCGCCGCATAAAAAATGGTTATGAAGTAGACAGCGAAGGTTGTAGGCATTTCATGTGCCTGTGTTTTGCACCATGATGGAGCACTGAGCAGGGGCTCTGGTGCGCTAAGTGCGTGGTTCAATACTTCAACGCGGTGAATCGAGAGAAATAACAGCTCGACGTCCACGACCGCCCTGTCTTTTAAAAGTTTACCAGCTATGGAATCCAGGTATCTAGCACAATACAAAAAGTTAAGAGCGTCATAAACGTTGTACATGTACGTGCGGGTCAACTTACATTTTCTGGCGCTTCGAGTCCAAATCACACCCCGTACGATCAGGAAGATGCGTGTACTTAGGTGCATTGAAGAAAACTGCAACAAGCACCTTGCGTCGACCTCTGCCGGAAAACAACTGACGAAAGTTCTTGGTATTCTGGAGAAGAAGACGAGCACCAACAACCGTTTTTGCTTGCAGTGGTCCTGAATAAATCAAACCGTGTTAGCAGCTACAAGCACAAATTTAATCATGAAGATCCCGCACTTACCTTCAGCATAATGGGAAGCGAATCGAGGAGCGGTTAATAAATCGGCTCGTAAGATCGCGGGGATGGAGTCATTTAGCACAACTGCGGTGCTGGCGCGGAGACTATCCATACAGGACGCCTTAATGACGCGATGATGGGCTTCTATTGCGTTCTGGTGGGGCGTCACGCTTGCAACCCCGGACGCTGTGATGAACCAGGATTCCCAGGGCTTGGCCAGATAATACGTGCTGATCCACACTGCAAAATCATCAGCACCATTGTCCCCCCAAAACTTGATCATCTCCGCAGTTATTGCTGTAAACTATTCACGGCTACGCGATTCGTGTAAATTCCTCATCAACGGGAGTACAGTCGCGCCGTAGTATTCAGCTTGATGGACCTTGCAAATTCGTTCTCGGCCTTTTCGGGCCAGGTGATGCCAACAATTGAGTAGCTGAATATCAGGCCACACAATTTGATATGCGTTAGCAATATAGCTGGCATGGTCGAGGCTGCCAAATGTCAGCTCCAACTTGACGCCAAAAAAGTTCAGCTAAATGAACAATAGTCCGGAAGAGCCGCTCATACGCATATTGATGCTCCGTTCGAACGAACATGTATACCCATGGTATAAATGTATTCGAGAATGTGCCTCGAGTGAAACGGGAGCCGTATGAGCCGAAGCTGTGCACTCGCTGTGCACTCGCTCCTTTCTCGTCTGTAAATGAATGTTCAAACACATCTAGGACCAAAGGTCGTTCTGCGCTTGCTCTGATAACGTCGTGAGTGTTGCGGCATCGGTGTCAGCGTCGAAGGACAATCCGTCAAAGAAAACGTCCGGCGACTCACACATCCTAGAGCTAGCCCACTCTTTGCGCGCGATAGGAGACTTAATGTCCCATCCCCCTGCCTGATGAATAACAAATATAAATGTCTAGCTTATATACCAATTCAAGTAGCTATAAAATATAAATGTGAGTGGACTTTTTCAGGTATGCCTTTCTGTTTTAGAGTTGACTTGCTGTAGGCAACTGGGACGAAAAGTCAGATTCATTTTCATGCCGTAAGGCAAGCAGCCGCAAGCACTTCTTGGGGCCGGCGCCACCTAACAGCATGGTGTCTGCTTCGCGTTTAAAGAGAGTCGGATGCCTTGTAAGGTTCTTCCACTAGCTGGTCCAACATGCTCGCCAGCTTCTTCCAGTGCAAACGATGTAGGTGCTTGGTTGCCTTCGGCAATTCTCAAGAACTTCTTGCAGTTCAGATGAAAAGTACACCTATATACGGATGTATTCTCACCTCTAGAACGCCTAAACATGTGCTGATACGCAAAATACGAACTAAATGGCAGCAAGGCCATCGCTTCGCGAGCGCGGACGCGTGTGGCGTGACTCGAGACCTCTTCGTACGTGATTTTGGAGCCGGTAAAAGACTCGTCGTCGCCGTCGCTGTCGCTAGAGCCGCCGCTGGAACTGCTCATTTTCGACTGTGACTAAAAATAGCGAACTGAGGCTGAGCCCACAAATCCACTGGTGTTCACTGGTGCACCAAACACGATTGTTTTACCCATTTTATTTTTTTCAGATATCAAGAGGCATTGTATTTGAAAGTTTGTAAATATTCGGATCTGAGGCATACGTTTCGATCAAATAAGGACGATTTACCAAAATAATTTTGTGAATGATGAATGATCAAAGTACCGGATGAATGCTCGCTTTGGACACCAGCTGACTCGACGTCTTATCTTTTACTGGGTATACATGGGCTGTAGCTGGATCGAGTCTACTTTTGTCCCGCGCAATGGCTGCCGGACCATTGACCACGAGGCTGTATAGACAGTCCGTATGGACAACCAGAGAACAGGAGCTACACAAGTTGAATCTGTGCCCATAGAGATGTTTACATACATTCTTGAAGGGGTCACAAACACTGTAGCGCACTGGTTGCAAGCCGAGGGCTGAACAGCTCGATGATACTTCAATGTTGCGTGACCGCTTCGTCAGCTTGACGAGATGCTGATGGAATTGGTCACCATGTACCGATTTTGATAAGGGGAGCACCCGTTGACCACCTCGCCCGTCAACCCGCTCAATGCCTCTATCGACCTGGAGCGAGCGAAGCCTGTCCTTGAAGGATGCGATAGTCTTCCGCACTCAACGGTTGAAGGTTCATCTAGACTGCTGTGTTTGGTGGGAGCATGTGCAGTTTCATGTTGGCTAACAAAACATTCATCACGACGTGAAGGGGAATAGTACGATGAGACTTCGGGCCACTGACATACATGCCGATCTTCGCGTACCGTTTCGTACAAAGAAAAACCGGCCTCCATACATTGTGCTTGGTAGCGCTATTCGTGCCTGTTCAAAATCGGAAGAACCAACCTACAGATAAGACTAGGTCTAGTCCTGGGGCTCCAACTTCGAACCTCATCTTCGGCGGCGGACTTTTGTTGACTACGATTCAGACACATGCCTCTATTCTCCACCCTCTCTACCCAGTCCGTTGTTATTGCTCCCAGCTGCGGGGTCTTTACCTTCAGTCGCTTTCGCATTTTACCTTGCCATAGTCACCCTTAACGATGGAATTCGCGCACTTCAGAATGTCATAGATAGAATTTGGAGCCGTTACGCTATACCAGCGAAATGTTCGCTACAGCCAATCTACCAGCTGTGTCAGCATCATCCCAGGGGTCGCAAAGATCTTCCAGATGAGTGCGCGTTTGTTGTCGATGTCCATCCACTTCCCATGCCACTATCTGCGTACGCCAAAAGCGAGGTTGGGTTCGAAACTCGAGCGCGCGCGAAAACCCCTGCTCACTACGCTGAGAGTCGGTCTTATACCTTCGTCCGCCTGCGGATTACAAGAGTCGTGCGCGCTCGCTCCGATAAGCCATCGGGTTCTACCTGGGGTGGGCGACAGTCCTTCCCGTTGACTGACAATTTTCGAATTTCTGAAACAGGATGCCGAAGGGGAAAATGGAGGACAAGCGTCGGCGTCGAAGTACGTGCCAGTTGCAACTCGAAGTGGCGCTGCTGCGCCTTGTCGATCAACCAGTGTGTTCGTCCGCAGCAAGACTACAAGTGCGAGGTTGCTGGAAGATGAATTTGAACGAGTCAAGCGCAGAGGCCTGCATCTTTCAAGCTCCTATTGTAAGGTTGCTGCTGCTTGCCGTGCTGAGCGCTTCTGGCTAGGCCGTGAAGGCAGTCTGATTAAGCACTAGATCCATATATGATCAAATACCTCGTAGGGCGCAGCTGTAGACGCTGTTCGCTGTTTACCTTCTACATGTAGCCGCAGAGACGGTTGGTGAAGAATGTCTTCGTAAAGCTGCGCTTTTAACCGTTTAGATGCAAGCCTTTGACTGCAGCTTCGCTTGACGTACCTGGAGGAGCGTACGCACTACCTCGGTCTTGCCACTAGAAACGTTGACCTAGCGACGCTCGGGCCTTCTTCCTGCAACGTTACCATGTTTCTACCTGCTATCTCAAGTATCAAATTTCCCTCCCAAATTTGTCTCCCTATTGAGCTCCTCACCTCCCTCGGGTGGGTTACCCCTCCCCGATGGCTACAGGATTCAATCCGGCGGGACTCGAAATACGATCATCTGATTGGTCAATCCGCCGGATTCGGAGATGTAAGACCCACTCTGAGAACTTACTTATTTTTTAAAAAACGATATCGATTATTATTTTTTTATTATTAAGGGTTATGTTTTAATTAAGGGTTATGCATTAGCGCAGTGTCAGAGTGGTCTTCCTTTTCATACCGTGTACAACTATACGCCGCCACTATACATATGATTTAAACAGGTAGAAAACACACAGTGAAGCATCCGTGTCGGTACCAAATGCACCCATAATGGTAATGATTAATTGTTGATACCAAGTGTGTCAAGGCAAAACGCCCACGAAAAATTCTAGTCCGAAGAGCGAAACAGAAGGTGAAATCTCTATCTCGAATGTAAAAACAAAAAATAACTAGGCCAGCTACATCAGCGTTGAACATTTTCGACGATGCAACGAATCGGGCGATGTCGTTGACGAGAACACTCCAGATACTAAACGCTACGGCTTGTTTGCACAAAGTAAAGTGTTCGACTTGACGGAGAGTCAATCGAAATACCGAACGCAAGTGATGATTTGAATTGAGGCGCGCGCGCCTTATTAATAAAGCCGACTTCACGAAATCTCGCCCCACATATGAAAGTCCGCGAATGCCATTTGTGATTTTTAGCATTAATGGCCGGGAGGCAGGAGTTGGTGGGAGGTTCTACCTTGGTAACCTCAAGAAATGTTGTCTATCTATTAATACGCGATAGATTCTACTCGTTGTTGGAGTGATGATTTTCCTCTACCTCGCGCTCGAACCGAGGCTCGAAGTAAAGTTCGAATTGTACACGCCATCGTAACCTTCATCCGTGCTCAAGTACATGAGCCGATACTCCTCCGGTATCGTGAGGTTGAACCCAGGCATTTTGCCCACACACGACTTGTCCATGAGCTTCAGGTCTCCGCCGTTGCGCACGTACGACGCCAGTACTTTCATGCCGCACGTTTCGCTTTTCATATCACCTGCAACCATCTGAGTCGACACGATCGTGGCATGCGTGGCGTAGTCGAAGGCGATAAGCTCCTTGTTGTCACCATCAAGCGCATTCAGCAGATACTCGGCATACTTGTGCGGCGTCTGCGGGTCCAACTTCCCGCTCAGAAGAAGGACGCTGGCCTGACTTGGGATCGTTGCTGACTTGTTCCAGTGCTGGTCGTGCTTGTACAAAATGCTGTCGCTGTCGTAGGTAGTGATGTCCACTTCCTGGCATGCTGGAGAGGTATCTTTCGTGAAGGCGCAGTAAAGCGGATTTGTCGATGCCGCGTTCCCGTCACAGATTCTCGTGTTTTGAAAGCGTTCCTGCATCTCGGACGTGGATGGAGCGGGTGACTCCACGACTCGGAGAAAACGACGAGGTAGTAGAGCAGGTCCGACGTGAATGCATCGTCTTGTGTTTTAGAGGAGGAAGAAGGGTAGGCACTCGTGATGAATTGAACCAGCACCATGAAGTCCTCTGGCGCACAGCGGTTGAGTCTGTGAACGACCGCAGGAATGAGTGATCGCAGGTACGAATCCTTCCCAAGGCGATTCGTAGGATAGTTGAAGGGGGTCGTCAAATCTTTCTGTAACATTGTTCATGAGCACAGCACAGGTGGAGTTTGGGTCGTTGTCGAACTGCTGAATCAAGTCCTCAACGGAATCGTTGAGACTTTTCGCCTCAAATCGCATCTTGCATTCACTGTCTTCGGCACAAAGCGTTAGAAAAGCATCGCCCACCTCACCAAAATCGTTATCCCAATTGGACCAGTACATGAACTTGTCCGCGGGGGCCCCAGAACTCGTAGCGACTCCGTCCAGAACGTACCCAGTCACAGTAGGTGGAGCGAGATGCACCAGGTGCTCCACCAAAATGGTGCCGTAGCTCACACCATACACGATGGTATTGGCACCGTTCGAATAGGTTGAAATGAACGTTGCAATATCCGTAGCAGCGGTTGTCACTGAGAACGATGCTAGGTCGCCATTATCTTTATGCAAATCTTCAGCACATGCAGCCACCTCGGACGGATCGATTTCTTTGCCAAAGGGAGAACCAGTCGTCGTGACTTGTGCTGCAACACAATCCAGTCGAGTACTGCGCCCGGTACCGCGATGATCCATCTCACAGCTCCTTCTAGCTTGGAATGCAGCGTCACCATGTCGGATTCCACTACAATCACACAAAAGTTAAACATCGCCATTAATCTAAAGCTTAAACCAATCGTTTGGTCGTCCAAAATGCCACATCAACTTAGGTGAAACCGAAGAGTAGCCAGGGCCACCCTGAAGCAGCCATACATTGGACGCAGTGCTAAGGTCGTCGACTGTTGCGGGCAAACGCTTGAAGAAGATGTCGACCTTCGGATTCACCGACGCTGGGGTTTCACAGATGCCAGGGTAGCACAGCGGAGCACTGTACACCGCACACTCTGCATCTTCCGTTGAGCTTCCAGCACCAGAGAACGTGTAGTCGGAGCAAGGGTACCATCCGTTCAAGTCACTCGTCGATGAAACATTGGACTCAGCAGCTGCTTGTGCGAGTATCATCGCCGGAGCTATGAAATGTTTGAGCTTCATGTCTGACGGGCAGGGAAAAGTTGTTGGTGGTTGACGGCAGCTAGGAAAACTGGAAACGGTGCTTCTTGTAGTGCTCGTGCTTTTGCAATCTTGACTAAGTTATCTAGGCGCCAGTCGTTGTATCGCCACATCAAGTCCCCATCACGGAGACGCATTCACAGCGATGCATTGTTCAATACATGTAATGCATCATCACCTTGTACCGCATCAACATGTTGACGGTGGAAAGGTTTTGCTGTTCGTCTACATGTGCAATCAAGTCATTCATTTAGACAGATCGAGGAATTAAAGCCCTTAGATACTATGGCGAACATTCGCAGGATGTTCGGGTTTCCGGATAGGTTTGAGTAGTTTCGAAACCACTTGTATTCTTAGACAAGAGCTCGAGGACGTGCTCCACGAGCAACTAGCTCTCTAGAGCGACAGGAAGCTCGCTCGCAAGTTTTCCTTGTGCCGCTAAAGTCCAAGCCTTCCGTACAGCACGACCCTCTACTCCAACCAAGCCATGCAGACCCGTCTGTTTCCACCGGCTCCATCGCCTTCATCGGGCCCCCACATTTTCGACACTCGAAGGGTTCACGTACGTGGCTGTCACCAAGGTTCAGGGCGCAACCGCTACCGTGCGCAAAACGGGGCCGGACGACACAGAGGAATCCAGCGAGTTCGAAGTCAAGTGTGCAACCATCCGCCATCGCATCGTGGAAGCTGACGAGACAGAGCTATGGCCTGGATCCTACGTCGGCCATCCGATTGCGTTTGTGCAACCCGCAGGCATCACCTGCGGCGCGTGGACGTACGGCCTGGTGTCAGGTTACAGCATGCAGAAGGGTGCAGCTGTACTGACAGTTCGCTCCGGCACTGACATCCTTCGACTTCCACTCACAAGCCCTCAAAGTGTAATCGCCGTCGACCGACTGAATTACGTGCTTCGTACCGGTGCCACTGTCAACGCCACGGTAATGAATGCGCTCGAGCTGTTGGATCGCCAGAATGAGGTAATCGTAGCGTGTGGCAAGAGCAGGTCTGGTATTCCAGCTAGTGTCCTCTCGACGATGCTCAGCGTGGCCTTTACCCCGGAAGAGCAAGTCCCGCTCATCCGCCCAGACACGCTCGCAGTTGTCATGGTCCGCCGTCAACATATAGTTGACTGTGAGATGGACAGTCGCAGCAACAGCCCGCGCGACGTGTTCGTTGACCGTCTTCTCGCAGCAGCACCAACTTCCGCACCCGCGCAATCTCCAACTGACTTGAGGCTTTCTAACTGTATGGATATGGCGTTCAGTGATTCAGATGACGAAGGAAAAACGGAGGATCCAACCGATCAAGCCAACATCAGCCTTGTCCGACTTCAGAACCGGCAGCTGCGCAAGCGCACACGAGACTCCGACGAGGACGGATCCGGTCTCCTCCTCCGTCGATATTGATAACCCGACACTTTCGATGTCAAGCGACACACAAGTATCTTCATTCAGGCCATCTCAGATGGAACGCTACGTACACGACGCAGTGGCTCACCCCTAATAATGCTCAAGCTATTTTAGAGTCTGTGCAACAGGGTCGCCAAACGCAGTTTCTGGCAACTACCCCGGTACTCCGTCTCGCCTACGACTTCAGTTTCGGTGTACGAGGGCTCTCGTTAATGCACTTTCGCCGCTTCATGGAAGATCTCGAGCAACAGCCGACCACGAACGGTGTCAACATGACCAACTTTGGCCGCTCCAACTCGCTCCACCCAGCATCATCGCCACGAAGAGTTTCCAATATTGTCGAAGCCTTTAGCACACTGCTCCTATTCGCAGACAGATTCTACAGCCCTTTGGTGTACAGCTTCATCAAGGCGGGAGCGACGTTCATGGAAAAGTACGCAGTGTTGTCCCGACCGGACCAAGCCACATGCAACATGCTGGTGTTTTGGGTCAACTCCAAGCTTGGCAAGTTCCGCAGCGAGGTAATCGCCACAGACGTTCAGACAGCGGCGATCATTGGCAACGAATTTGCCAGAAACGATGACCATCTCATGGAGCTATTTCAGTCTCAGCAAGAACGCCAGGTCAGCGTCAAGAACCTCTCGGGTAGCACCGGGTTCCCGTCCAAGTCATTCACGAGACCAACGACCACAGAAGCCGTCAGCAGTTCCACGCGAGTTATCGAGCATGTTACCGAAACAGGGCAATAAAACGCTCTGCATGCGCTACATATCCAAGAAGGGTTGCACAGTACCCGCTCCTGGCCAGTGCTTTGACCCGAACCGAGCTCACTTCAGGCCTATGGCTCTACCCGCCGATGCCAAGGCCTTCATTGACAAGAATTTCTTCGTGTTGGGCCAAGAGTTTCAAGACCTGTGATGTCAGGACCCGATGCCGTGCCGCACGGAGGATCGGGTGGAAAACGACACGACGTCAACAATTCCGAGAGCTCAATATTCATTTTCTGAGCAGCGACCCCTGCACCAGAAAATGACCAGCAACCCGTGGTGGCACATGTCCAGGGGCCGTCAACAACTGGAGTACATGCTCCCAGTGCAGCTAGTTCGGGGGTACAGGCCCTCGAACATAAGTCACAAGAGACACATTCCGCGGCCAAATACATTTCAGGCTTCAGCCAACAGTGTTCCGCTGCTCATTCAAAGTTCAATCAGTCTCAACTAGCAGTACATCACAGCCTTGATATCGACCGCATGCACCAATATCGCCAGTTTGCGGCTGAATGGCTCGTGGACATGCCACTTCATCGGTGGGAGCAAGCTACCCAGTTCGACAAGCGCCGGATTCACGCCGATACCGAGGTCGCTCAACGTTGTGGGTTATCACTGGCAGAGTTCGTTCAAGTTTATCGAGGTCAGACACCCTCCGACCCAAGACCCAACAAGGATATCTTCGAACTACCAACTCCGGCCGACCCTGGTCTCCGCCAATTGACCCAACGCTGGAATACAGTCGTTCGCGATGGAGTCGTGCCCTCTGGAAGCCGGACAAACCACAACTTCAGGCAGACCCCTCCAAACCACAAGGTGGTCGAATTGCACGCGGATCAAGTGCGTGAACACATTGCTAAAGGTCACCAAGACGGTCGCTACCTGATCGTTCATGCTGACTTACTTAAGCTTTGGTCCAACATATTCACCAGCCCGATCGGCGTAGTTCAGAAACCCGGCAGTTCAACGTCAATTCGAGTCATCAATGACTACTCCTGCCCGGTTGGAGGAGTCGTGAACGATTTCACGGAACGCAGCAATTTTCCGGAGATTTCGTACAACCCGCCTGGAGACATCGCACGCAGAATCGCTGATCTGCGAGCCCGATATCCTGGTCATCCTATCTTGATGATGCTTGGAGACGTGTCCGGTGCATTTCGTCATATCCCTATGAGCGCACGGCACGTGCACATGTTTGCCTTTCATTTTGAAGGCTTTCTCGTCGTCGATTTGTCGTGCGGATTTGGCTGGTGTGGCTCTCCGGCCTTTTACTCGTTAGCCGGATCACTCATCAATCAGCTATACCAGCAGCAACGACCTCACCGCGCATTTGCACCTGCTGACCCAAGCCCACTGGTGGGTAATGTTTGGTGTGATGATCATACGTGTGTCGAAATTGACACAGGAACCCGGTGCTTGGAGGCAAATTTCGCTCTACGACGAGCTATGGCAACGGTTCTGCGACCTACTGCCATCAACAAAGACAAATTTACGGACTGGGTGACTTCAACCAAGGCACTAGGTCTGCTGTGGGACACAACGACAGGAACGGTGTCGGTGACAGCGGACAAAATCGGGAAAGCAAGGCTTCGAATCCAGCAAGTGTAAGAGGAGTCGACGTGCACGCAGTCCACGATAAACAAGCTGCTTGGCAGCTTGCGTTACGTATCAACATGCTTTCCTGCCGCGCGATCCTTCTATCAAATCAAAACGTCCAAGCCTTTGCGTCGAAGTTCAGGCATGCTCACGTCCGACTAAAACTACCTGACGATATTCGAGATGATCTCAACTGGTTTCTAGCAGTACTTGCTTTCCAACACAAATTCAACAGCATTCCGGTCGAGTACTTTGCGGGTATGCAGCCGCCGTCGCGCGAAGTCATGATGGACGCATCGGATACCGGCCTTTGTTGGCTAGAATCGCAGCTCAAGCAGTTCATCCGCGTACAATTCAGTGAAGAAGTGCGACAGACGTTCGCAACAACGAAAGAGTCGATCTCAATCAATGTAAGACAGCTAATGAGCGCGACGTTAGCAGCATTGCACTGGGGTCCAGCTTGGACAGGCTCTGGTCGTCATCGACTTCACGTACTAATGAAAATCGACAACATGAGTGCAGTTGCGTGGCTTAACAAGCGTTCAAGTGGTCAACCTGTCGCTCGACTTTACAATCGACTGATCTCCCTGTCGGAGTTTCGACACTCGTTTACATGCTCGGCGGAACACATACCTGGGGAGTTGAATACCATGGCGGACGCGGGATCCAGGGCCTGGTCCACAGACCATCCTCTGCACCGAGTATGGACTAACTTATCTCATTCATGGACGCAGGTCATTGTTCGGCCGCCCTTCAACGATCTCTCGAATCTTTGGGAGACGATCTCCGCGGACATGCTGTGGCTACCACCACCGCAGGAAAATATGACACCAATTGGCGTCAATGGTGCGAATTCTGCGGCTGGTTTGGGTGGTCACCGTGGCTCTCTGAACCTGGTCGATCGGCCAACAAGAAGTTAGGCTGCTTCGCTGCGTATTGCTGGAAATACGGCTGAAACAGATCAAATCAGGGCAACCATCAAGCTCAAACTAGCTAGCGTTCGCTGGTATCACCTGCGCACATTGGGATCGACCTCACTACATCGCCGGATTTTACGCTTCTATTGCGCGGGATCAAGCGCCTATCACCTCCGGTGCACAAGCTTCAGCCAATAACAACGGCATTTCTACGACTCCTGTACAGCCGACTCAACATTCAGCAGCAACCTCAGCAACGCTTATTGTGGGGCAGTATCCTTATCGGCTTCTTCTTCCTGCTCCGTAGGTCCGAGTACTTCAAAATCGGTCAAGCACGTCGCTTCTACTGCCTAAAACTGCGTAACACCTTCTTCTCGGACAGCGAAGGAAGACCAACAGAAGCCACCAGGGCCACGACAGTGACTATCGGTCTGGAAGGGGCCAAGAACGACCAGTTTGGAAGAGGTGCCTGGAGAACCATGCATGCGTCGGGCGACAAACAAATCTGCCCAGTTTCAGCACTCACGCATATCATCAAGGCAAGACGTGCCATATCGACTTCAAGCCAGTACCTTTGTGGAGATCTCAGCGCGGCATCCGTGGCCGAGGTACTGAAGGCCACGGCGAGGAGCATCGGCGTGCCAGAGGCAAATTACTTAACGCACTCGGTGCGTATCGGCGGTGCGACGGCATTACTAAGTGGAGAAGCAAGCCCTACTGCGATTAAACTTCTCGGTAGATGGCTGTCGAACTGCTTTGAACAGTATCCGACTCAAGCAGCAAACTCAACAACAACTCTTGCCCGCCGAATGGTCGGCCTTCACACGTCAACGAATCCACGATCGAGGTCGCGGCAAGCACATCAACTCGGGGGCCGCTCACCACGCCCTCAAACGAGGCCTGGCTGGTGATCAATAAAACAATTCTTGCCCCGAATGACGAAGAGTATCCTTGGAAATGGCGAACATTCGCAGGATGTTCGGGTTTCCGGATAGGATTGAGTAATTTCGAAACCACTTGTATTCTTAGACAAGAGCTCGAGGACGTGTTCCACGAGCAACTAGCTCTCTAGAGCGACAGGAAGCACACTCGCAAGATTTCCTTGTGCCGCTACCCCGCCTCACCACGCCCTCAAACGAGGCCTGGCTGGTGATCAATGAAAAATTTCTTGCCCCCAATGACGAAGAGTATCCTTGGAAATCCATGATACATGTTTATTAAACCCAGTAGGTGATAAGTGTGGTCGATGCGGGTGTATGACCACCGCGCGCGAGTACAACCTGACAACCCCGAGCCTCGTATTCGTGTTAGGAATACGCCTCTTTGTTGGTGTACGTAGTTTTTATCGGTGAGTGGGCATCAACATTTTTGTACGAAGACAACAAAAATGTAAGAAACCACGAGGAGACTTGGTTACTGTAGTGTTCGGCAAACAACTCCTTCACCTTAGGAGCCCATGTGTTGTTACTGGGCAGTGTATTAGAATTGCGTCTCCAACGCGATAGCAGGAATACAATCCAGAGCTTCTCCGTGTAAAACGCGACGTTAGTATTACAATAGTTGTATTATTAATAAAAGTTAAAAGACGTACAAACA
Organism: Phytophthora hibernalis; assembly: GCA_012656075.1. Taxonomy (NCBI): domain Eukaryota; phylum Oomycota; class Peronosporomycetes; order Peronosporales; family Peronosporaceae; genus Phytophthora; species Phytophthora hibernalis. The sequence goes on along the minus strand of JAAKBF010000282.1, from coordinate 186,241 downwards.
ACGACGGAAAAGACGTACGACACAAAAAGACGACTTCATTTAGTTATGTTTTTGTCGTCCATACATTAATTTTAGCCAATCAAAAGAAATTGCGGACTAAAAAAATGGCTGGTGCCAGACGATAGTCCGGGTGTAGGAAGCTCGGCATGCTCTCATTTTCAAATGGGAAAACAAGCTTCCTACACCCTCAAGCAGAAGAGAGACGCACTCGCCCTTGTTCAGCGAGTGGGGGTCTACGCCACAGCCAGCCAACTTTGCTATCCCCGCCGTACCGTCGAAGACTGGGCGATGCAGCGCGACAGCATCCTTGCGTTCAAGGGCTCGGCGAAATCGAAGACTTTGAAGGGACAGGGGAGAAAAGAGATGGTCCCTTTCTCCTCTGTCGTCGTCACGTACATGAAGGACCAACGCCGCCAAGAAAATGTACGTCAAAATGATAAAATATGTTTATTTGAGCACAGCACTAATTATTTTAAAGTTTTTGACGACATCGCTCGTCATGGAGTTTATTAGAGACAACTTCGGAGCGTGGCTAGACGACTACTATGCAGCCAAGAAAAGCGAATTGAGCGGCAACAGAGCTCTGGAACGACTGTGTCAACGCTTCATGCATCGGTACCAATACATGTATTTATTTATTTTGAAACTTTGTATTTATTTATATGATTTAACAATAATTGTAATAATGTTTAGTCACGGGTTTTCGAGCCAGACCCCTCAGGAAGCTAAACTTCAACGTGAAGCGCTTGCTGCAGCTCAAGTTGAGTTTTCACTGGACTTTTGGTCAAAATTCAGTTCCTACGGTGCCGATTCAATCTACAACGTGGACGAAACGGCGATTTACTACGAAATGTTCCCGCGGAAGACTTGGGCCGAAGTTGGACGCCGCGGTAGTTCTCGAGTCATCGGGTTTACCAAAAGCCTGGGCGTATGACTGCTGTGCTAACGGTTCGTGCTGATGGTAAGTTTTTTTCGTTTTATACCTGTTTTTATATGCTCTTATTTACTAAATAAATGTTATTTTACAGGAAAAACTACCCATTCTTTTCATCATGCGGGGCAAACCTGGTGGACAAATTGAGCAGAACCAGCTTAAGAAATTCCCTAAGGGACATTTCTACATCGTTTAAGAGCAAGCCTGGATGGATCGCCGCGTGTGGAATTTTTACGCGACCGAACTTCTCAAGTTTGAATTTGAAGGGCCCTCTGTCTTAGTTTTAGATAACTTTGATAGTCACGTTTCGGTAGAAGGACAGAGAGTGATAGTAGAAGAAACTTGTGCTGTTGTGTGGCCATTGCCCCCAACAGCACCTCGGTTTGCGAGCCGTTAGACGTGGGGGTGATGGGCCCACTAAAAATTCGATGCGTGGCAAGTGGCGCTCCTACGCTTTGAAAAAGGGTGCCACACCATTTAAAAAAGGTTGCATGCTGTCGAAAAGACAATTGCAGCTTGGGAAGACCTAAACGCTTCAACGGTGGTGAAGAGCTTTGAAAAGGCAATTCCCGCTTTCCTACCGTCATGGTTTAGTCAGAATTAATGCAATAAACATTTGCCTTTTTTGATTACTCAGTCGCTGTTTTTGTTTTTGATGTGATATTTAAATTTAATAATAGCCAATCCGAATGCATTATATCTGACGTCGTCTTTTTCAGTCGCCCACGTTATCTTCCCTATACTATCAGTGTTAACACCTGTCAAGGTCGTCTTTTCCGTCGTTCTTTGTACTTCGAAGTATTAATATATATTTTCGAGCTGCGTCTCGGGACTCATAATTTCTATAGTTAACCCTTTTGCAGCTTTGATTATTGATTTTTAGCAGTAGATGCGTCTGTGGAGTGAATTACGATTCAAGATATCACGGCCTATAGAGGATTGTCTGTATTCGGTTCATCAAAAAGAATATTAGCGTGAGTAACGCCTACTTGATGCACATATTAAACATTTTGTTGGTCAGCAATGGCGGCACAACCACTTGTTGTTCGGCACGCAATTCAGCTCTTGAAGAACACCAGCTTCAACGAGATGTGACAAAAGGCTAATTCCTCTGGTCGGAGTGGCCTCATTATTAATAATTGGCACCTCCGCCGATGAAGTTGAAATTGCTCCCACATTGAGTCTAAGATACTCAGCACACTGGCGGTTTCAAGAGGAAACGCTAAGTAGTTTTCGCGCTCTCTAATCGGATAGGGTTGTAAATTGCTGCCAACAGGTAGCAGTTCTCTATTTTCTAGCCGCTGACGCAGTCTCGCCTCGTTGCCGTATCTCTGTTGAACAACCAGGTTTATCCTGCGTGCTAGTCTCATTGAACAATTTTTAGATTGATTCATTTAGGTGCGGAATTAGTTGATCAGAGGCCGCTGTTAATTTACATTTAAACCCTTTTTCTAATGCATGTATCATTATATACATTACTTTGTATTTATAAATATATAGAATATATGATATATATAATTATTAATATACAGTGCATCAGACATTTGTAAGCTTTCGTATTTTTGGCTAAAGCCGATTGCGCTCTCGGGGCAATCTCTGTACCGGTCAAACCGCACCGACTGGACCCACAGGGCGACCGCTAGTTAGATATTATTGGTCCAGCCGTACGTTACCATAGGTATGAGGATAGATAATTTTTGGTATCGTAGTAGATTGCTACTACATGTACCAACTAGCGAGTCATTTTTCATGAGCAAAATCACACCTGTTCCACTATCTGGTCTTCTCCAACATCAAGGAGTTGCAAAAGCTTTGGCACTCACTCCGTGCGTAAAGGCGTCGCTACGTTTGCTTGAGGTGGAAGTACCGGTGGTCCGTCCATTGTAAGCGTGCGTTTTCGCTGTAGACAGAATTAAAAACAACTAAAAATGGAGTTTGCGATTCCACTAGTATATAGAGTTTCCAGCGATGCTCTACTCTCCGACCTACTCATTGTTTGTAAAACGTAAGACGATGTGTCTTACGGCCAGGGATTGACAGTAATTTGATTTTCGGCCAAACTTCTGCAGTAACTCCCAGTAACACTTTTTGAATTACTGTAGTAACAGTAGTTTCAAAATCGCGACCTGACCTACTGCAGTAACAGTAATCCATTGATTGCCCAGTAATTCGCCAGTATTTATACGGTTGACACTAACGACCACCTAAACGTCGACCACTTGAACTCCCTCGGTTCCATCACTATCATCCTCCATGCGCTGGATTTCTTTTCTGTTGTGCCAGAGCAGTACCTGCATCTCCGCCCGTTCATTGTCAGTTCTTGTACGCAGGTTGGTCATCACGAACCCTCCCGTAGAGAAGACGCGTTCTTGAAACGCATTCGATGGACTTGTTCCCAACCAAACTCATGCCAAAGCTGCGATGGACGAAAACTTCGCGCTCCCATGCTCTCGATACCAACATAGAATGTCGACACGTGCGCATACAGCCTCAACCCGCCAACACACGACGTTGTCGCAATGAACTAGGAGCAATGGGTTAATATGTACTTCCAGAAGTGTGAAAAGGGCGACGACACATCGGTCTTCCGGTGTTTGACAGCTGAAGACTGGCAGTCGATGGCCGAAACGGAGGCGATTGTGATATCTGTTGCTCATCTTGATCGAGTCGAAGTCCAGCGAAACGATCTCGCAGCGTCCGAGCTGGTTGTGCTGCTCAAGTACACAGCAGATCGGCTGCACAGCAATCACCTCTTTGTGTACGATCTTGCTGCTTCGCCATCGACATCGACTACGGTGGATACATTTCCGCGCTACAAGGTTCAAGTGGAACGCCTAAGTGCTCTCGCCCGTAGATGTATTGCACGGATGAAGGGGCAAGTCGAGAAACGAATCGGTGCACACACTCCCGAAACTGTGATGACGCTGCTGCTGGACGCCAGGACGAAGTTCTCCGTCAAATCCCTGATTACGCCTGTTGGCCTTACTGCTGACGCAAATTATACTGCTGCAAAGAAGGCCAAAGCTGTAGAGGAGCACGTCGGATCCAGGAAACTATTGCTGCTTGTAACAAGCTGCTACTAAACTCCCATAGAGACGTGTTTCGCACACTGAACGCGAATTCTGATGGTGCTAGCCAGAACGCAGCGCCAATTGCATCGGCAAACTTCGACTTCGTTCCGACAGCAGAATAGGGCAAGGTGATATTTGGAGCTCCAGTAAAACCCTCTGCTCACAATTCAACTCGTCAACTCTCGACGATCAAGCGGACAAGGTACTTCAGGAGTGGATAGCCTACACGGTGGACTGGGTGTCCGTTGCTGTGCAACAATCGTCAAAGGATATGACGAGGGTCGACTTTAAGGCCCTCGCAGCGCTGCTCTGTACTGAAGTAATTGTTTAGAGCTCGATCACGCCTGATCAAGTCGCGGCCTTCTTTGAACTCGCCTCCAGTTGTACAGTACTGCTGCTCCTTCTTGTACGACTTCGTGACCGGGTCATATACGGACACGGTTTCCTTGTCCTCTTGCATTCCCATTCCGTACTGAAGGCACAAGCTGAGCACAGTCAGTTGGCAGTGAGTCCTAAAAAGCTTGGACACTTTGCGGGCACTGGCAGCCGTATCTGATACAGCAAATTGGGCCATATCATCAATATTGACACCAGAGCAGATTAGCTTCTTCATAGCCAAAGACTCATGCGATCCACATGCAACCGTGACAAGAAGTGCGATCTCACGGTGTGTCCAGGACTGGTCAATCCAAGACACTGACGTACCCAAAACCCCAGTCTTCCCGTTTGCCGTAGTCCACGTGTCGTGATAAAGATTTAGGAACGAAGAATTGTTGGCCGCCGCAAACTCGTGCAACAGCAGGGTGACCGCCATCCTGCAGAACTTAAGAAAACGGCGTCCAGTAATTCTCGAAATGTAGACTCAGACAGGATAGTGACGCTGGATGCACCTGTTAGACGCTGAATCAGCACATTAAAGTCCTCAGTTGCCACAGTGTTGTAGGGCAACCCGGCATTGATCAACCAGTACGCGATGTACACACCCTGCTCTTTTTGAGTAGGCGTCCACAACTTCAGAGTGTACTGCGTTTCTTGGTCATGTGTGCACTCGTAGACGATGGCGCAGCCCGTTTGTTCTCGTGCACAACTGCCACGTCCATTGCCTCATCAACCTGGCGAGATGCTTTCTTCATCCTTTTTGTTGCTTCAGCCTGTCCGATCGGATGGTCGCGATGGATTGCATACATGTGGTTCCTGGCGTTCGTCGAGTGGGTAATGCGATGTAGACCATGTTCTCACTCGTCCGAAGCCGCGTACGGGTTGCAAGTGTTCTGCTGTGTGCACAGCAAACACACGAGAGTAGCGACCTCACCTTCCTTGGTCTCGTATGGTGTTGCAAGCCGATGCATCACATCCCAGACGTCCTGTCGGCTTCCAAGTTGACGAAAATGGTGCACTGCGAGAGGGATTCCGAAGGCATCAACGCCATTCAAACCATCGGAAGCAGTTGTCAAAACCGCTACCGACGGCGAAGAACTCACAGTGTCGCTGTACTGGCTCAACAGAACGGATGCTTGCGAATTAGTAGTCGTCGACAGCTGGCTCGATGGGGTCATCATTTCTTGGGAGCCGTTGTCGATTTCAGCTTCAAACAATGGCGGAGAGGTCTTCGTATTCCACTAGTAGACGCAGGAAGCACTGCAAAATCGCTCGGAGAAGTTGCCTGCGTCATAGAGATCGTTGCTGCACAGATGATGAACCCCCTTTCCGCACACGACAACAAGTGTCCATCGTCGTAATCTCCGCGCAGGAGTAGTCAGGATTTGCACACTTCATTGGGGTACGGATGGGGAGGGGTGGATGGTGGATGGTGGTGGGTTGCTGGACTTTTGTAAAATGCCTGGTGGGTGGTGGATGGTGGTGGGTTGCTGGACTTTTGTAAAATGCCTGGTTTGAGACCGCGGGCTTCGCCGCGGTCTTGGTCTACGAACATGGCTTTTGTACGACGTTTGCGACTGTCGGACGCTCTTTTGATATGGTCGCCCGGGCCAACAGGTAGAAGCAGCGTGCGGAGGGTAGCAGTGTAGTCGAACCCGTTGATCTAAGGTCATGCTCTCCAGGATTTCATCAGCTGCTCGGCAGTAAAATGGCAGTAACTACAGTAAATACGCTCTCAATCTGATTACTGGTTACTGCAGTAGCAGTAAGTTACACCTCGTCCCAAATTACTGCCTACTGCAGTAATTTGACCAGTAGTTCGCCAGTAGCCAACAGCGCACCAGTAATTTAAGCAAACTACTGTCAATCCATGCTTACGGCGCCTCTCAAAACGCAAAAGCGCATGAATCGAAAATGCAAAATTACTACGTTTATGCTATTTTCAACTGCATGACTTGTTGGGCTTTACCCAATATTCACGACTGCCCTAGAAGCGCGTATGTAGCCCTGTATCGATTTCGCTCTGTATCACCCCGCCATGTAACCACCAATATCATGTAGCTGACTCTCCGCGCTATCGAACCATACCATATCGTAAATCCTCCGACCGCCGACTCGCTCCGACGCTGACATAGATTGTACAGAAATTTGTGTTCGACACACAGATATGTAAAAACATGCGAAGGATCTAAAGTAAGATGTGTTTGCCTGCCAGAGGGCCGTTTGTACTACAAATTGTAGGCTATGAGGGCCTGAAACGGCCTGTGGGCCGAGAAAACGGCGTTTTACTAAAATGCATGTTTTTCTGCACAAAATCGCTACGGAGACATGCTCACTTGCCGTAGCAGATTGGCAAGTGAGGCCACTCACCCAAAATCGTCTTTTTACAGAATTTTTACGCGTAATTACCTTAAGGAGCGGTTGGTTAGCGAGACGGAAGTGGATACAACCTCAAAAACGAGGTTAATTGTGAACTAGTGGCCTGGAGAGGCTCTCAGCCCCGCTGCTTTATATTCCACGCCATTCTCTCTTTTTGTTCTTCTCCCGAACAAGTCATCGCTCCCTTTCTTACCGACCGAGTGCCAGCGGCTCTTGCCAGGCCTAGTGTTCATGTTTGTATGCATGCTTATGGGCTGCAGCCTTTGCTATCTGTACAAGGCGTGCTTGCTCTGTGTCTGCTTAAAATCGTACTCTGTAACGAGGTTAACCTTGCTGTTCCGAAAGGAGGCTAAGCTTGGTGTTCTGAACGGTGCTACCAATTCATAGCTTGCAACATGTTATTGTCTAAGCCTGTAATACACCCTGTATTCGCTCTTAATGCTTTAGCGTTCGGTTTTGTTGAGCGAGTTGTCTTCCACAGCCTCGTACTCGATGTAGGTCTTGCGCACGAGTGCCCGACGCTCCCTCTCAAATTTGGCGATGATCGTCTGACCCACGTGCTTGCGCGGTTCCCACGTCGGCTCCCAGTCCACAAGGTAGTACGTCATGCGGTCTATGCGCTTGCGGTCAAGAACCTTGCGGACGGAGTGCAGCACCTCAGCCGCTTGATCTGCGTCAGAGCTCCACTCGGCTTCGACGTCAAAGTGATGATGTCGGTTGTGTGTCGAGGTGCAGGGTCGACGATGCGGCCAGAAGCCTGAAGCTGATGATAGCGTCGGTCATGGGTGTTCAGGAGGCCGGTCTTGTGCAGCTTCCGCAGGTTCTTGAGTACGTTCTGACTTCCGCGGGCTGTGATGTTGCGCTGCCGAAGAAAGGAAAGAAGCTCGTTCTCAGCCTTCGTGCCGGCCTCTAGGACGTCATCTCGGTAGCGTGGAGACGTTTCATCTAGCTGGAACCCGTCCGCAAGAAACAACTTCATGAAGGCGACTACGAGTTTGGCGGTGGACCTCACGTGCTTGGTAGCACCGTCGACAGAGCTCCACATGCGTGGTACTTGGACGTACCACGTTGAACCAGACGTCTCTCAGGTTTGTTGGCGCTGAAGCGGTACGTCTTCTCTTGACTGGGGGCTCGCTGTTGCTTGGTATCTCTCTTCTGACCTTTGTTAGTGTTGTTTGTTGCGGTGTGTTGTAGACCTTAGCCTCCATTATAGCCATCCGGGCGTCAAGTTTTTGATTGACTTGGATTTATTGCTCAATCAACGCAGTTTGATGAACAACCAGTGGGTGCTTCGTGATGTCCGTTGTTGCGGATTGGGATTTTATTGGTTCTTCAGTGTCGCTGGCCTTCCGATCGAATGTCAGGTGCGACGACCACGCAAGCAAAGTGTTAGTGGTGAAGCCATTTTCAACGGCGCAAGATTCGAGTCGCTGGATTGCCAAGCCGCTTGGGTTGACACCCTTTACGCATGGGTAGTGCCGCAACAGGTATGCCATCAGTGTGTCCAGTACGGGCCCGTTGACGTTGAATTGTACAGCTTCTAGACCGGTGTAAGCTGAGAACAGGGCCGCGGAGACGGTGCGAATCTTGATCTGTGTGTCGGAGTCAAAGGTATCCAGAGATTGGAGGAAGACTTCTTTGTCGGGATGGCGACTACTCAAAACACGGGCTACCTTGTGGTCTTCGGATGGCGTATTGAAGACGTAGGCAAACGCCTTGTTTGTTGCTGTCATGTTCCAAGCTCCTCGGTCGAAGATCCACTGAACACACATACCAGCCCCATTGGCGTGCTACGCGCCACCTCGACGGAATAAGTGAGATGTCAACCGCTCCAACACGCCGGCTGGCTTGGTGATTCGATCAAGAACGCGGTTGACGTAGCTGTGAATCCCTGGACCCGTCTCGTTGATCTTCTCTTGGTCAGAGCGACCGCCTTGCAGCGCGGCCATGTCATCCGGGTGGTCAATCAAGTCAATGAGCGGAGTTGTCGGCGTCAGGACGGCCGGAGAAGTTGACTGCTGTTCAGGTAGCTGGCTCAACAGCGACAGCGTCGGTGATGACTGCGAAGCCAAGGCAAGCGCAATTGCAAGGAGCGGGCACGTGGCGAAATCTTCGTCCGGAAAAAGCGATAGGCCTTGCTCATCAGAAGTCTTCATCCGGATAAAACGCACGAAGAAGATATTTCCAGACCCGATGGACAAGTTTGCCTTCCGAAGCATGGTGAGGTCCGACGCACGACCGAAGAGGAACCAGAGTAAGCACACCAGTGCTGCGTCTTGATAATCGGCAACAGTACCAGCAGTCGAATACAGATACGACATCATTTGCTTGAGTGCCTTCTTCGTACATGCGGGGGCCTTGTTAACAAACACTCCAGACTCGCGCTTCATGCAGTAGCGCTCCAGCACTTGTCCTTTCTTCAGCAACTCCCTTTCAACCGCCCCTCGATGCTGGGGAAATTGGTCCAGCAGCCAGTTCTTGGCCTGTCGGTAGTACTGCAAGACCGAGTGCCGAGCAAGAAGCTGTCCTTTGCGACCTTCCTTGAACGCGAGGTGCATGCCGAATTTGTCGACCACAGCTGCCAGAATGAGTGGAGCGCTCTCACGCAGCATGCACGACTCCAGGTACGCCCAGCTAACGTTTTCTTCGCCGAGGTACTTGAGAAACGAGCGCGATGCGCTTTCGCGAGCTCGCTTCGTGTTGGCAGGTGCTAGGTCGTTCAGACTCATCTTGGGGTCGGAGATGTCGGAGCTTGCGGGATATTCAGGAAATATTCGAATGACTGGTGATTTGTAGGGGTATATCAATAACTTTGCTGGTCCCTCCGACAGGATATGTCGGAGCTGTCGATAGACACATGCATTCAGCCAAATCTCTCTCTGATTGGACAAAAATATACGAACTACGTTTTCTAATTGGTCGATATTTGTACTCTTCTTCAGATCGCCATCCTATTGGCCAATATTATATTTAGTCAGCACCAGTATAGTCGGAGAATTGATGATATTCATCCATATTCGCTTCTGTACGCGTCTCGTAGACGAAGATGACAGAGATTCGGCAGGGTCAGTTACATATTACAGTTTTCCCTACTATCGAGGCCATGGAATCCAAAGAAGACCTGCTGTGAAGCATCTACTCATGTGGTAGGTCTCTCCTGTATCTACCTGAGAAGGTTCAGGCTCTGAATCGATCTGTAGCGACCAGGAGGCAATGTTCCAATTTATCAAAGGTTATTGACGTTTTATCCATTATTATTGCTGTTCAAGCAGGCTTTGAGAAGCTCTCCACCATCGAGCAACGTGCTATATCACACCTTCGATCCACGAACGGGCAAGACGACGGTGTTTTCTATCCCTGACCGAAGCTCTGGTGAAGGAAAAACCTTAATATATGTTGCAGAAATGCTGAAAAACCTGTTATCTTCGACTATACTAAAAGCGGTTGCCGGAGTTGGAATGCCTGTTGTTCAGGTTAGGTCGGCAGGCATACAACAGTTTTTCCAGGCTGAAATCCTGTCACAGGAAATCAGTACCAGACACAAAACCCATGTTTAGCGAAGTCAAACGTGCATGTAGTCAATGATGAATTGTATGTTGTCGATGATCTCCTACAGCGCCTACAACTTCCTCGCCCGGATAATACCCCCCACCAGCTCCTGCACCTGATATTAAAGTGTACCTCCATGCAAGAAGGAAACGCTCCACTCGAAAACGCCGTCCTCTTCAGACATGCTGCATCCTGCGACTTGGCCGATTCTGTGCTCGCGGAAAGCTAAGTTCCTGTCTTGTACGTCGAACTCTTGTACCAATGGCCAGCGCACCACTCGGCCTGGTTGTTGCGTGAACAACGTCGTCAACTTCTTCACGTCGAAGTAGTCTGGTGACGTTTGGTCTTCCCTCGTTAGAGCGGTACCAATGCTCCGTCGTCGGCCGGGTGGTCCCCGCATTGGAATCCCCTGCATCGCCGATGATAGGTCGAGCTTGTCGGTAAGTTGAAGTGCGGCGATTACGTGGGCGCACGTCCACCCGCAGTGCATGTACCGTTTACATGTGCACCTGAACGTGTTCCGCACCATTTCAACCTGTAAACAACGACATCGGAGGTGAGTACAAGGAGTTATTACTGGAAAGAGGCACGAATTTTACGATTTCGAGCTTCCAAGTTGGCTCCAACCGAAGCACGGGTAAAGCTGCTAGCTGGATCGATCGATATAAACCTTCTGCAGTGATTCAAAGTTAAACTGGCTGGTTGAGATAGGCTCTCGGCTGCCTAGTCTCCCTGTGAGTGAGGAAACAATCTAGCAAAATGTCAGCACATTTAAAGTCAGGCTTCGAGTAATGTTTCTTACCGTCGAGATCTCTCATAGCTGACGCCTGAGCCAGCGAGACTGCCGACTCGAACCATTGCCTTGCAGCTGTTAAACTCGACACGTTGAGGAATGAGCCGAGAGTTGCGAGCCAAAATAACGCGGTGGTTGTTCAAGTCAGTGAGATACGCGGACGCTTTAACCACTGATTCTGTAGGAAGAGGGCCTCCACATCATGAGTTCAACACGTAAGTCAAACTGCTTTTGTCGATACAGAGAATGTGCTCAACCCGCTCACCTTCGCAAAAGTGTCTATGCACAGCGTGCATTTTCACATCCACATCATAAAGAAGAACACGAGGGAGGACACTGTTGAGCACGGTCTCCGTCGAAGTCTTTTAAAGTCTGATACAATGACTTTGATGACGCGGTGGTGGGCTTCGATTGGCTGCTGAGTCGGTAAGAAGCCAGGTATTGAGGAACTATTTACACTCCACCGCTCCCAACGAGAGGTCATGTAGCTGTCTTCGAACCATTCTGCGTACCCAACTTCTCCGTCGACCTTCCACTCTCGGATTACGCGCTTAGAGAGGGCCCTGAACTGTTGCATCGACCGTGTCAAGTGTAGCATTTTGAGATGTTGTACAATTTTTTGATGTAAGCTCTGTTTGTCAGGCGTTGTACATGGGTTGCCTTTTTGCTTTGCGCAAAAGATGTTCCCAGCATTTGGCCATACAGATACAAGAGCACCGGCAATAGCGTTTGAATGGTCAATCGTGCAGCTCGCAATTTCGACCTTCACGTCAAGGAACATGTCAGCATAAGAACAAGAGTCTGACACATATTCTCGTAGGCGAACTGACTTTCCGATCGCACAAACATGTAAAGCCACGGTTGGAAAGTTTGTACGTAACTTGAACGGAAACGTTGAACAGAGATGCCCCCACAGTCGACCAGTGTCTACCCACCAAAATGGATGCGGTAAGTGCCGTCGGTTGCCATCACAAGACTTCCGTTCCGCGCGTTCAACACCACGAAATAATGGGCGGGAGGTCAGGATTATGCCGATTGAAGTAACAGGATACCCCGATTAGGTGCTGACGTGCTCGAAGGTTTCTAAAACGATCAGCTCCTTCATAGATGCGGCATCTGACAAGGCTGGTGCGTCGAACTCCTCTTCTGTCTGGCAAAGTTTACCGCTAGCCCAGTTGCGCAGTACGTTGAAGTTGTCAATCTCCCAGCCGCCGTCAATTTTTTCGCAACTCTTTAAGGTAGGCCTTCGATTTTCGAGCTGTCGTCCCTCTGGAACAAGTTGCAAAACAGCAAGATCATTACGATATTTGAACGACAGCAAGTTTCGGACTCGGCCGGCTCCCGTTTCAAGCAGCAAAAGTCTGTCGATTTCTGGTTTCAGAACCGGAGAAATACCTCGCTTGACTTTTGTTACACATCTTGGTCTTGTCGCAGAAGCTCATAGCGAGATGGTACTGAGTGGCCTGGCGATTTTGAGCTTGTGAGTACACCTGAAATGCGACTTACATATGAATACGGTAGCTGATACATACTTCGATGTAGCGAGTGTCGTACGTGTAAATGAAATCATTTAGATTTTGGCGAGTCACTTCAGCATCATGGAGAATTTCGAAAATGCCGACACTGGTATAGCCCTCAAGCAATGGGAGAACTGGTGCTGGCGAAATATCCATTTGGGCGTCAGATCCGAAATCTAGTCCAGCGATTGTTTCGTCATCAAAACTGTCGTCGGGGTCAGATGAGTTTTCACGCGCAGCACGTAGGTTGATGGCGTCGGTGTAGCTGACAACTGGTAATAGATCCAGGATCCTCTCCTCGAACATAGGTTCGCTTTCATTGGTGTCGCTTGCGTCGGGATTGCCGGGATCGCTCTCAAAAGACCACTCCATTACCACCGTGCCCTCGCTGTTGTCGTCCCTGTCTTGCTCGGGGAAAGCATTTTGCTTAATAAGACTTTGACCAGTCGTAGTAATAGATAGACGTGCCGTTTGGCAAAGCAGTTGCGAAACGGATACTTTGGAATGGTGTCAACAGCAGCACCACTAAACTTACGACCTTAGCACTCTCTTGTTGGTATACTGAGGCCTTCCACTTCTAACCTGAACGTGGCACAAATCAGATGTGGCCGAGAGTTGGTGCCCTTACATGCACGCTACTGAATTTCTGTAACATGTTTCGGACCGGGAAACCTGTTGACAATACTCCGTCCTAACCTAAACAACAGGCATTCCAACTCGGGCAACAGCTTTTCAGTATATTTGAAGACAACAGGTCATTCAGCATTTCCGCAACAGATTTTAATTAGCAGCCCTCAACAGGGGTTGAAGTAACAGATTTATTACAACTACCGCTACCTGCCAACGTCGACGCAGGTGCATCTATTATAGTGTCGACTACAATGCCCAATGAGGTTCTGACCTTTACGCGGAAGTTTATGCTCGTGAAGCGTGATGATCTGACGCTGGAGGGCATCAAGCAGTTTTTCGTACCGATGGAGATCTTCTGAATACATTCGCTATACTGCTGATGAAGCTCATAACTCGGCACGATGGACGTTAACCCTATTAAGATTCGAAGGCTGGTGGTAGTTGCTTTATCCGTATAGACACTGTTCCTATTGGCGCCTCTGAACGAATCCGTTTGTTTAGGCTCTGAGTGACTCAGAGCTCAGACTGAGTCTACATGTATTCATCTCAGTACTTCAAAGTAATGAACTGTACGCCCTTCAGGGACCGCGTATCGAAGAATGGCCGTAATCTAATGCAACGAGCGTGCAAGTGCATGTACCGGTACATGTAGGTCGGCCAACATATTGTTGTACCGACCAACATGTCACAGCCTGCTTCATGTGTCTGCCAAGTTGGCAGTGCCGACTAATATACATGTATTAGATAAAGTTAATTCCAGTACAGTAGGTGTTACTCACGTGAATACAATGCAATCACCGAATATGTTTCGCCCAACATGAGATGCAGTGTTTGTTGTCGAGTTCTATTTTAATACTTTTAAGCAATACTTCGAAGTAGAACTTAAAAGTGGAGCGATTTTGCGAAAATAAATATACCTTGAAAAATTTATATCTGCTTGGAGCTGGAAAATGGCATTTATAACCAATATAATTTGCATATTCAAATGTCCTTTAGAAACTAATAAATGACCTGCGTGTTGCCACTCAGCTATTTTAATATAAAAATAAGTGCAAGAATCTATTAGCCAATTAGCTCAGACGATGTTGCGCGAAGGTTCGCCGCCCGCTAAACACTGGAAACGTGAAAAAGAGGGCAATCTGAAAGAGTTTCCTGTGATTATAATCTATCAACTCCCTTTCTTGTCGTCTTCCTGAATTTTAGAGCTTCTTCGTGCAACGACTTTGTACTGTACATTACAAAGTTTGTAAACCATAGTATACACAAGTGGAACACGAAAGGGCAGGTAACTGTTACATGTATAATAGTCATGGGAAAATGTAGACGAACAGCAAAACCTTTCCACCGTCAACATGTTGATGCGGTACAAGGTGATGATGCATTACATGTATTGAACAATGCATCGCTGTGAATGCGTCTCCGTGATGGGGACTTGATGTGGCGATACAACGACTGGCGCCTAGATAACTTAGTCAAGATTGCAAAAGCACGAGCACTACAAGAAGCACCATTTCCAGTTTTCCTAGCTGCCGCCAACCACCACCAACTTTTCCCTGCCCGTCAGACATGAAGCTCAAACATTTCATAGCTCCGGCGATGATACTCGCACAAGCAGCTGCTGAGTCCAATGTTTCATCGACGAGTGACTTGAACGGATGGTACCCTTGCTCCGACTACACGTTCTCTGGTGCTGGAAGCTCAACGGAAGATGCAGAGTGTGCGGTGTACAGTGCACCGCTGTGCTACCCTGGCATCTGTGAAACCCCAGCGTCGGTGAATCCGAAGGTCGACATCTTCTTCAAGCGTTTGCCCGCTACAGTTGGCGACCTAGCACTGCTTCCAATGTATGGCTGCTTCAGGGTGGCCCTGGCTACTCTTCGGTTGATCGTAAGTCGGGGTAGCATTTTGAAATGGTAAAATTACTGACGAAGACTAACTTGTGTGGCGTTATCGTTTGTAGTGGAATCCCCTATGGTGATGCTGCATTCCCAGCTGGAAGGAGCCGTGAACGTGTATATGATGGACCATCGCGGCACTGGGCGTAGTACCCGTTTGGATTGTGTGGCAGCTCAAGTCACGACGACTGGTTCCCCCTTTGGCACCGCAATTGATGCCTTCGAGGTGGCTGCGTGTGCTGAAGATCTTCACAAAAAGTATGGTGACCTAGCGTCGTTCTCAGTGACAACCGCTGCTACGGATCTTGCAACGTTCATTTCGACGTATTCGAACGGTGCCAACACCTTTGTGTATGGTGGCAGCTACGGCACCGTTTTGGTGGAGCGCCTGATGCATCTCGCTCCTCCAACGGTGAAAGGGTATGTTCTGGATGGAGTTGCTACGAGTTCTGGGGCCCCTGCGGACGAGTTCATGTTCATGTCCGAGTGGGACATTAATTATGGCGAGGTGGGCGATGCTTTTTTGGCGCTTTGTGAGGAAGACAGCGAGTGCAAAATGCATTTTGAGTCGAAGAGTCTCAATAATACTCTTGAGGACTTGATTCAGCAGTTCGATAACGACCCAAACTCGACCTGTGCAACGCTCATGCACAATGCGACAGCAGGAGGAGACGACCCTCCATCAAGTACACTGCGGTCCGTCTTGGGCTTCTTGCTAAAGGAAGCTTCCCTACGAAGGCTCATTCCGCCGGTTGTTCACAGACTTAACCGCTGTGCGCCAGAGGACATCGAAGTGCTGGACCAATTCATCGTGATCGCCAACTCATATATGGATACCTCCGTTAAGACCCAAGACGAAGCGTTTAAATCGGACCTGCTCTACTACCTCATCGTGTTCTCCGAGATGTGGAGTCACCTACTCCATCCATGTCTGAGATGGAGGCACGCTTTCAAAACACGAGAATCTGTGACGGGAGCACTGCTTCGACAATCCCGCTTTACTGCGCCTTCGCGAAAGATACCTCTCCAGCATGCCAGGAAGTTGCCGTCAGCACTTATGACGCTGATGGTATTGTGTACAAGCGCGACCAGTACTGGAATAAGACAGCAACGATCCCAAGTCAGGCCAGCGTTCTTCTTCTCAGCGGAACTTTGGATACCCAGACGTCGCACAAGTATGCCGAGTATCTGTTGAATGTGCTTGACGGGGAGAACAAGGAGCTTGTCGCCTTCGACTACGCCACGCACGGCACAATCGTGTCTACACAGATGACCGCAGGTGATATAGGGAAAGAAACGTGTGGTATGAATGTGCTGGCGTCGTATGTGCGCAACGATGCAGACCTCAAGCTTATGGACAAGTCGTGTGTGGGTGAAATGCCTGGATTTAACCTCATGGTATCGAAGGAGGATCTGCATATGTTCTTTAGCACGGACGATGCGTACGATGGCGCGTACAATTCGAGCTTCAGTTCGAGCTTCGGTTCGACTTCGAGCTCGTACTAACTCAAGTAAGTCGACGACCATCATCGAGTAGAACCTATCACGTAGATAGACAACAATTCTGGAGGTTACCAAGGTTGAACCTCATACCGACTCCAGTTTTCCGGTCAATAATGCTAGAAATCACAAATGGCATGCTTAAAATGAGAGCGAGGTCTCTTGCCGATAATATCATATTATGGGTGTACAGGGAATATCCTAAACGATCCTCAACGAATGAAGCCTATGCATGACTAAAACATTTACAGATTTGCTATGCTTTTTCAAGGATCGCGATCACGTGGGGCTAAATGAACTTCATTTTGAGCATCTCGGGTGTGGAGTGGTGGTCGAGAGCGGAGTAAAAGAGAAAGTAAGGTCGACTGGAGCTCCCAGCCTTCCTCCTACAACTAAAATTAGCCTGAATTTTCTAGTAACCTTGTCGTGATCCGAAAAGAAGCCTTCCTCTTTCGACTGCAACGTCTTCGACATCTTATCCGTGGTAGCCGAAAATTTTCAAGGATCGCGATCACATGGGGCTAAATGAACTTCATTTTGAGCATCTTGAGTGTGGAGTGGTGAGCCCCACTAGTCCACACCTCCACGCACCTCGATCAATTAGGGCCGCCATTGGGGAAGGTTTCAGTCCCGTGTCATCGGACCACACATCAGCTTGGCTAAACCCTTTGATCCGTCAGAGGTCAGCACTGGGTACTCTTCATAGGCACTTGACAACCAACGACCCATCAACTTGATGACTAGGCGATCAGCTCCCGAGTTCATCAGAATCGTAGCACCGCCAACGCTCACTGAGTGCTTCGAAAACAGTCTTGCATCGAGGCCTGCCGATTCTGCAGCTTGCTTCAGCGTTTCTGCCATTTCGCTCGCCGTAATTCCATTCCCCGCTCCTGTTGATAGTGCCGGTTGTCCAGCATCCGTACCAAAGGCTCGGGCTCCTCGCTGGATCCACCGGGCAGCTCTAACGGGACACAGTATGGCATCACCCGACCGGTGATGAAAACGCCTCTCCTCACGACCAAACTGATTGTTTTTCGCTCCTTGGAGACGGACTCCAACGACATCCGCTTGGTGTGATTGAGTCTGGCCTCCCGCATTAACTTGAAAGATAATATCACCTAACCGGAGCACGTAGTTGTGATGTTTCTTGCCGATGAAGAGATATTCAGATCGTCGTAGTAAGAAAAGAAAGCGAGCAGAAGTCCACCCCACAACAATTGAACCCGTGCACACCGTAAATCCAAGTCACGATAGACGATACGGAGAAGAGCTGGAGAAATCGGCTGCTGCTTGACGACAGGGTCTGTGAACCTCCTAATTCCACGAAGTAGAATCACATGACCAGCATTGACGCCGGGGTCGTAACCTGCTGTGTTCTTGTGAAACCACCTCACAGCACACAATTTACTGCAAATTGTCGAATAAGTGTTCCCCTTGCCGACCTAATTCATGCCGTACCGCCATAGAAAAACTGCAAACGCCCCCAGCTGTGCTGCGTTAGCGTCGAGTGTGTCCCGACCTAGCCACGCATTGAAATTCAGGAAGGAGCATCACCGTTTCCACTGGTCCCAGGAACGGCGGTACTGTATCCGAGAGGTGTCCGCTAGAGCTCCAGCTTGGAACATTGCTCCCAAAGCTTCCAGAGTTTCCTTGAGCTCAACGGAACCTTGACCTGCGTCCAAGATCACGACGTGTCAGCAAACTTTTCTGAGAGCTCCACGGATTGCCACACCCTGCTTCCTGCATCCGCCATGATATTCTCAATACCCGCAATGTGATGAGCTGACGAATAAAAATTATGCCGTACTTCGAGGAGAGCGACCAACCTCAACAGCATTTGAGCAAATGGATTTCGGCTTGAGGGACGATTAGCCCAACAGACTGCAGAAGAATTATCAATCCAGAATCGGATATGCATTTGCTCGTCAGTAGTTGTCGGAGACCAGTGTTGGGCCCAAACAACTGACGCGAAAGCAGCGCTCATCAGCTCACGGATATAATGCTGAATTCATCCGTGTCAGCAGCATTAAATTCTACAATTTGCCGACGCTCTTCCTCATCGAACTCCACTTGTAAATATTTTTCTCGGAGGCCAAAGCGCGCAGAGGCCACGGTCACTTGCATCCATGAAAATATGATGATCAGGGGTTCGTAAATCCACGAACCGAGATAACGCCACTGAATTGAGCCGCCCTACTCGGATAATTGCAGCAAACCAGCGTAAATCCTCTCTGGCTTCGTCCGAGATGCCTGATGGCTGGAAGCGACTCGTGCTTCTGGCTAATGCTGCTATTCGCTGAAAGAATGGAGCTGCGGTTCGAATACAAGTCGTCATGTGTCGTAGACTACCAAGAAGCTGTTTTAGCTGTCGTTTGGTAGCCGTCTCTGAATTAAACATACCTTGAATTCGTCCGAGAGCTTTGGCAACTTTTTCGACAGGCATTGACAGTGTTAAAACAGAGAGGTCCCAGTGCAATCCCAGAGCATTTCCTGCGACAAACCACTGCGAAAACGTTTCCTCGTTGCAAGTCTTGGGCCCTAGGATCGTGGTCATTGCTGACCGCAAGGAAATACTTGCTTCACCCAGCCTTGACCCAATATCTGGTTTGATGCAGATGTGGTCATCGCACCAGGCCTTTCCATCAAAATTGCCTGCCGTCAAAACATTCTGTTCGGGCCACGTTGGGGATGAGCACGCATGTAAATGAACTATTGCTTCACCTGCAGACCAGTATTGTTGAGGCGAATCGATCCACCCAAACGGGCAGGACAAGTCAATCACCAAGATGCCGAGCTCGGGAAAAGTACCGGCAAAACGTCCCGCCGCGTCAGCTGCGATAGGAATATTGCGAAATGCTCCGTGCACGTCTCCCGTGGATATCCGTACTCGCCCAGGAAACTCTTTCTCCACTTGCAAAATTCGTCGGGCTAATACAGCAGCCCCATCGTAAGTCACTTCAATGGTTGGGTCGTCTTGCACTTGGTCGTTCACCGATGATCCCTTCGGACATGAAAGATCATGTATCACACGTGCGTCCACAGTGATGTCCGCGTCTCCTTTTGGTACTGCTCCGAATGGACTACATTTGATCCCTTCGAGAAATGGCAGCACATCAATGTCCAAGATCAAGTACCGATTGTCATCTTGACCTTTTCGAAGGCTCTTGACCACAGCATTTCGTGCACGCACTGCTGACCCATGATTTAAGGGAATCTCCTTTTGCTTTGGAAAGTCATTCCTCCACGTCGGCCGCACCCCGTTTGTGACAATATTACGCCATTGATCTTTATATCGATATGACTTCTAACTGAGATGGTGATCGGGAACACTTAAGGCCTTGTTCGGCCGATGATCGCATGCTGTTTCTCCTCGAACGTGACGAATCAAACAAATCCGGTAGACGCATTCTCGATCGTCGAAGCAATTCGCTATAAGCTGATTGTTTGGCTTGATCGATCCGGTAGCAGTGCACGCCATTAGATTCAATCGACGGTGGACTCGAAATCGGAGGTGGGACACCAAAGTTAGCCATTAGCACCTTCAAATTGCTGGCCGTGTCTTCTTGCAGAAGGGTAAATAATCGTTCTCTGGCTCGCAAGGACAATGCGTAACGACGCTGTTGAGCCTCCACGTAGGTCCTCAAACGACTTGCCAGAGGAACACGTGTAATTGTCGCCTCTCGTCCACCTCGTCTGGATCCAGCAACACTCCAAACGTGGGTTTTGGTCCCATTTGGCCCCACTACCTGCCTGCAACTGTTTGGCAGAGGCTTACCAACGCCTCGATCGTGGCTAGTGACCACTACAAGGCAACCTACCTGCCTACAGTCATCTCGCAGCGGCTGAACAACGCCCCGAGTGTGGACTTTGACCACTCCGGGGCAACCTACCTGCCTGCAGTCATCTTGCAGCGGCTGATCGACGCCGAAAATGGGGTGTGTGGCTGTCTCCGGGCCAGCGATACTTTTACTGTCCGTTAGCGCCAAACTTTCGCAGGTGTTGAAGCCCGCCCTCGTCCCGTTCTCTCTGGAGTGTTGGCTGAAGCATTCGTAGCCATCTATCACGGGCTTGACAACCTTGCAGTCTGATACTTCCCGAGGTGGAGGTTTTTGTTTCGGCCTGAAACGAGGCACTTCCCGACCTGTTTCATGGCACCTTCACAAAACCGCCCCTCCCTGTCTCTGCTGAATTCGTGGCTCGCATGCCTCCATAATTCTTGGAAATGAAAGATTTTACAATCCCTTGCAAGTTATTGGGCACAAGTGTCCTCGATAGTCGTAGATGCATGTATCGCCTTCGCCGGGACACCCCTCCATCGAGAGATACTTCATGCAGAGCTTTTGCCTTTCCGGATCGGCAAAGCTGTCACTACTGCTGGAGGTACTGGGATGGTTGCTGGTGGTTGTTCTTCATCTTGCGTTGGGGGCCCTTTTGACGAAATTCCGTTTTCCGCTTGTGGAGGATTTCAGAGCTGCTTCTACCTGTAAGCTTGTAACGCGTTGCACTACCCGTGCGTAAGATTCGTTATTGAACTGAAAACACTTCATCACGTCCATAGCGGCCGCCATGTCTTCCCACACCAGGCAGGCTCGAAAATGTTCGAAGCTGCCATCAATCCAAGCTACCAACTCTGGGATCGCCTCTGGTCCTGCCATTGACTTCGTCTTCCGTAACAAGAGCAGAAAACGCCTGGCACTGTCGACCAACTCGGATACCATCGGCTGATACATTTCGGTCACGAGCAATGAAAGAACATCCAATGCAGCCAATAGATCTGCAATCATCGCAGCTTTAGGCGGCCCAGGCAGCTTGTTCTTCGCCGAGAAGTCCGTTATATCGTGATTACGTCGGAATTCACGTTCTGCATCCACGTCCATGGGGGAGAAATTCATGGAGGAAAGCCCTCGAAATCCAAAGTCCCAACCAAAACATCCTCGAGCAGCACCAGGGTGTGGCAAATAATCAAATTCCTTCGACTTCGACTGCATAGTCTCAACAAACAATTGTGAATCCAAAGATGAGTACTTACCATTGACTAGCATCCCGTGCGTCACCACTTGCTGCCGACTCGGTTTAAACTGCGACTTGGTCTCGAGTCCTGCAGCTGTCACCAGTGCAGTAGAATTGCTTTCTCCCAGGTTCGCTTGGCGAAGGGCGATGAGTTGGTCAATATCGCGGACCATAGCTGGGTCGTCCTCGAGCCGTTGGCGAATTGCGACGAGTCGTGCCTCGCCACGCACATTGGGCGCCCCCTGCTTATCTTCTCGTCTTCGCTTGAAGCGAGTCGACTGCACTGCTTCCTCTTGTCCCAAATCGATTCCACCCGTGTCCTCATCCGACTCGTAAAGCTGCTCCATCCTCTAAAGATCGGTGCTCCTGTTGCTATTCCGCTCTACCTCGCCTGTTGCTTGCGCTGGAAACAGTGAATCCGGAACGATAACTCCTTGTGGAGCGCGGCGGTTTCCCTCGTGGTAAAAACGTAGTTCAGAATATGATTGATCCGCAAATACTCCACACGTGTATCTCCCAAATTGAACACTGGAACGATTTGCTGCTCATCCAGTGCTGACAAGCCCACCTTCCGGAGGTTGGTGGTTGAACTTCTGCGAACCGTTTGCCCAATTCGGTTAAAGTGGTCATGGACAGCATTGTGAATTGCCCGCATTTCGCCGGGCATAACGTCGGCAACGCCACGACGACTGCAGGGTCGTAACGCGTAGATCTCTAGCGCCAAGTCCTGCTGCTCTTCTTCTCTATAGGGTATTTCTCTTGTTGCATCAGCGAATGTCACTTGCAGTACTCCAGTATGGGTAGAATTCTTCCATGTGTAACCCACAACCATGCCGTAGTCCCAGATCTTCGGCAGTCCTTGCGGCACTCGAGTCACGCAAAGTGCGCAACCGACGTAGGTGCCAATTCTGCTCAGTGCCTCCTCCTTTTGGACTGCACGCAACTCCACTTCAGTGGATTCTCGTTGAGTCGCGAATGTCCCACCATCACTCCATCTCCCACTAACCACACGCTCCACGTCGTATCGCCCCTGCCGCACCTCGGAGGTAGTCTTGCCGTACGCATATCCCATCGTGTCGAGGAGGTCAGGCTTGAACAGGGCATACAGTGTCGTTGCGGTCATGGTGGTTGAGAGGTTGTCTGCTGGAAACGTCCGACAAGCCGGCGCGAAGGGTCGGGGTGGCTGGAGGCTATCGAAAGCGGAGTAAAAGAGAAAGTAAGGTCGACTGGAGTTCCCAGCCTTCCTCCTACAACTAAACTTAGCCTGAATTTTCTAGTAACCTTCTCGTGATCCGAAAAGAAGCCTTTCTCTTTCGACTGCAACGTCTTCGACATCTTGTCCGTGGAAGCCGAACAGTGGCGCAGCTCCCGCTATCAAGATGACATGAACAGCTTTCAAGTCCGCCACTTGTACAGCTCGCCACGTTGGAGATTTTGCTGTGCAGGCCACTGTTGGTTGTCTTGGGCATAGAGCTTCTTCACGCTGTTCAAGGCTTGAACTTCAAGCAGCGTGAGACGATGGTCGGAGTCAGAGACAACACAATACAATACAATACAATACAAGGCTGTGCGCTAGCGCCCGGATGAGCTCTGAAATTCACATGTCAAGTGAGATGGTAAGTGCATTGCTTTAATTAAACGCGTACCGGTATCTTCATTTTTCAAGGCTTTTCAGTGTTTTCTTGGCGTTTGGCGAGGCTAAAGTCTCGCAGAAAAAGTGCTTACAGCCTTGTCGAATCTGATGCCTTCACTCGCGCTAGTAAGCTCCTGGGTGTGTAGCTTCCTAGCTACTTCGAAGTAAATATTGTAAATATTAGAGAAGAGTGAAGTTGTGGTGGGCTGGCGCAGGTTAGACGAATGGTGAAGTATACTTTGGTTTCATAGTGAAAGGTTGACAGAGGAAGTATAATATTAGTTGAGTAGCTTCCTACTTCGCTTAGAAGGCGCCTACCGGTACTTGTGGCGGTCCACCTAACTCCGAGCTTGCCACCGTTGGTGGTGGATGTTCTCCACAGAGTCCAGTTGAAGACGTTTTGGCCAGATGCTAGAAGGTGGACTGGCGTCCTTTAAAAGGAGCTGATCATGTCTGCACGTGCGATTCCTTGAAGACGATCTAGCCGGCTTGGCGGTCGGCGTAGCGATGCAGCCACTGCTGGTGGAGTGCCGGCTTCTATTGTTATAATTGAACGCAATTTTCAAAGATGTTGCGTGAACGTTGAACTAGCACGCCAGAGGCAACACGCGGCTGTTTGACTATAATAGTTCTCGCTATTTATTTGTGATTGGAGTGAGTTTGGCTCATGTCAATGTCGGGATCTCTAAGGTTAGTAAGTTGAAGTTGCATTATGAGAGGAACCAGACCAAAAGAAGAAATTGACAGGTAATTTTGTCAGTTCTTGAGGGTTTATTAGATTTGGAGATGAGCTGTTGTGCTGTTACTGTTGTTGATTTTTCTGAGTTTTGGCAAGTATGCTTTTGAGCGGAAAATCGGATCACTGATATACTCTGAAATAAATTTCAGAGGATTGTACTGCAACCATGACTTTAATATTAAATAATACTAGTGAAAATTCCACAATAATTGTATCGGGCACATTATTCATGTTGGTTTTAGTATGATTGGCAGCATTTCCAAGAGGGATCTCCACTAATAATGATTGCAATACGAAATCGCAGTAAAATAAATATTGCTAGTGGAACCACAATAAATATTTCAATTTTTTTCGACCTTGCTCGGAGTCAAATGTGGAATGCAGCTACCCAGTTGCTTCGTGGGCATAACCTGTAGTTCGTCGATACCGGTAGTCAAAGTCTTTATCACCTTCTCGACTTCCACATTTGAAGGTTGCTCCGCAGACTCCACCTGGGGTGCGTTCGGTAGCACGCAATTTGCAATATCTAGCCAAATTGAGTCTCGTTCGGTCGACCATAATTGTTTTCAAAATTCTATTTCCTTCATCGTCGAATATGGCGATGTATCCTACTAGATGGGGCCAAGTTTTCGGAGGCCTTATCTTATCAGGGTTCGGTGAAAACAGAATACGAAATACGAGGCTAAATCGAATGTGGAAATAAAACGCTATACTTCGTGAAATCGTGTATCGTTCCACCGAATGCACCCTTGGTAACTTTCAACATTCTTGACGCGCAGCGCGTTCTCACTGTCTCCTTTACACTTCCACCTCTCAAAGAGTTCATGACGACATTGACGTCTCTCATCCACCATCTACACCCAGAAGCTCTCAATGCCGTCCTTATCCATCTCGGGAACTCATCAATAGCAATACTACGGGCGGCGTTGAAACTTCCTTGGACTCGTTCCCCAACGCGTGGTTTGCTCTCCAGCACCATCATCTCGAAATCCTCATCGCCCCTCTTACTCCTGAAATACGGCGACGCCAACGCCACCTGCAGGTGGGTGACATCATGGAAACCTCCCAACTTCAACAAAGCACCAGTAAATACTTCAACGCACTGTACCTCCGTTGCTGCTGAATCCATCTTCATAATTTTGTTCCTAGTTGGTAAGGTGGAGTGTGCTACAGTCACCTTGCAGCGACGAACAGCTGAATGGATCTTGGCTATAGACAGCGTCTTGAAGATCCGCGAATTCGACAGCGCTCAAAGTTGAGCCAATACAAACTACAACCACGGTAACCATTGCATCAACATACAAAAATAGTTTTGCACGACCATACGTATTGCTGGCTTTGCAGTAGAAGAATTGATACATTATTACGGTATAATGACGTCAATATACCTCACTGAGAAACGAAACGCAGAATTGGTACATTGTCCGGTTCAGAGATGACCATGTCGCTTGTCGACTGAGGTGTGCGGAAGGTGGAGAGAAAGGTGAAATGGAAGCTGTGTCGTCGAGTCTGGGGATGCAAATTACGATTGCAGCACTGCAGGAGAGGATGTGACTGTAGCGTGGGGCTGAGGTTGAAAGCCTTACCCTCATTGCTCTTTGGTCAGTGACTGCGGCTGCAGTACTGATCAGCTGGTACTAGTTGCTGTTGTAGTTGAAGTTATCACAAGAAGTGCCAAGCAGGCGAGCTACTCGCGGAGCGATGGCGAAGCCTGCTGCTTTAGTTTAGTTTACTTTCCTTTTGCTTTCCAACAAGCAATACAATCGGCAAAGACTAGCTTACGAAAGTGCCAGCTTCCCCAACAACGTGTTCACTTGATTTCGTCCGTGGACGTACTACAGTGACGCAGCAGTAGTTGTCAAAGAGATGAACACTTTTGACCTCGAATATATCATAAAATATGTATTTATTCGAGAAGGAGGAAATGGTAATTTATATTAGCAAAGGCAGCAACGTGTCATTCACATGGCATGATATCATTTAACCCTCCTGCGCCCAAGCCGAAAATCGGCCTTTTTCAAATTTCTTGACAAGTTGTACGATACTGCATGTTAAAGACAGTGGAACTTAGTTTTACTATAGTCTCGTATAAGTACGGGTACGTTTTCTGCAAAACGCGACATTCGAGCTCTCTGCAAATCCTATTCCATGTTGTACATCAAGAATCAAAGAGCCCATCATGCTATATAATACACCCTGATATCGGTTTAGGGAATAGCTGTGCACTTTTATCAAGAGACCGGACGGGGGCGGATAGAGACAATGACCAAGCGTGTGAAATCAATGGACAAGATTGAATTCGCTCACAATACATTGATTGTTCCCTTACTTGCACAAGACCAGAACACTATCGTCACCTAGTCCGCCCCACGCGCGGCTTCCTCCTCCTCACCCGTGGCTCCCTCCTCCTCGTTCTCGGCTTCTTCCTCGTTGTCCTCGGCTTCCTCTTCGTCGCTCTCGCCTTCCTCTTCATCAGGGCTACGTCGTTGCCGCTATCTTCGCCCCGACGCTTGCGTTTGCGTGCTGATTTCGCACCACCACCCCTTCCTGCTTCTCGACTTTGAATGTCACGGCAACACCGCGGACGCGGACGCTTCGTTCCACTTTCCCACCGGAAGTGCCATATCTGGAAACACGTCATCGAGTTGCCCATGTAGTGGGGCCACACTTTGTTGCACATATACGTCCTGGTGTAGGTCAGAAACAACGTCGTTAGATTAGCGCACATATCGACTGCACATGCTAAAACGAGTACGTACCGAGCCTTTTCCGACTTGCTGCATGCATTGCAGTAGTACTTGGTCGCGCGGCGCTCACCAACACGACGCTTTAGAAATAAACATATTTTGCACTGGTTTTCGCACGCCGTTTACTTCTTGATACTCGGGACATTCTTGTGGCTCGTGGTCCTTTGGTAGTGGAGGCAGCACTTCTCCTGTCTGTGTCTGCTGTGTGGAGGCCTACAATCACATTCAGAAAAAGTTAGATGAGTTTTACAAAATCCAATTCACCATACATCGTGTGGCCGATACAACATCTATCTGCACGCACAGACCACACAGCTGCATACAGCATGTGACCGATACAGAATGTATCTGTACGCACAGGCCGCACAGCCGAATGCAGACCACACAGCTGCATACAGCATGTGACCGATAAGCATGTATCTGTACGCACAGGCCGCACAGCCGAATGCAGACCACACAGCTGCATACAGCATGTGACCGATACAGCATGTATCTGTACGCACAGGCCGCACAGCCGAATGCAGACCACACAGCTGCATACAGCATGTGACCGATACAGCATGTATCTGTACGCACATGTCACACAGGCGCATACAACATGTCGCTGGTATAACATGAAGAACTTACTCGATCGAGATCCGAGAAATCTTGTTCCCGTAGCTCCAGCAACTCGGTATGCAGCTCCATCATGAATTCTGCATGCGTCACGGGCCTCTGAGAACTTCTCTTTGAGCCTCCCTGAACACAATGTAGGCGTTCCCTATAGCGACATCTACAAGTCCCATGAAGATGGACTTGTAGTAATTCTTGCACCATGTCTGCATCTGGAGCGAGTATCGCTGGAGTCGAAGCTGGTCATGAATGTCAACCCCACCCATCCAGCGATGATAGTCACGGACCATCGCTGGACAAGGGATAGTCTGGCGAACGCCTCTGTTGCCGCGCGTGCGCCTCTCTGTTCACATACATAACATTGTCGTTAGTTTACCTTGTAGCTGCTATAAATATACACTACTACGTACGGCAGCTTTCCATCGCTCGGCTAGAGAGCCGAGCGATGACCTGCCTCAGTACAGGGTCCCTGTACTGAGAAACTGCACAGGCTTTCTGTTCCACCAGACCAACCCAGTCATTTTAGGGCGGTTTTCGCCACAGCCATTCTTGTCGTTCCGTGAGGCGTTCGTTTCGGGGTCGCGATTCTTCTCGACAATTTGCAAAGGGTAACCAATACTATAGACGTTCCGATGTAACAGCTGGAAAGCAAGCTGCGCTGAAGTGTAAAACCGATCAGTCACCACGAGGTGATAGACTTCGTCTTGGGGGCGCGGAAGTATGGCTTCTAGGTTGCGGATTACCGCAGAAGGACCAGTATTGGGGTCGGCAGACGGCTGACTTTCAGGTACGTTTCCCACCTCTTCGATTTGTTGTGCCTTGACACAATACACCTCAAGTCTACATGTTGACAGATACACCATGGATACAGGCAACATTAAGTCCGATACAACATGTTTGACTTAGCCAAAAAAACGCGAGTTCCGAAGAACTCGCGCATACGTATATGCAGTGTCTGCGCAGCATGTCAGGAACAACTTCGTGCCCCATTTGTGCGGTTTCGCCTTGAGGTACTGCCGTGTGGGTCGTTGCGGTTCCTCTAAGGCAGAATACCTTCGTCGAACGAAATCACTGGCGGGGTTTTGTATCCCATTGGAAACGTATGTTGTAGAGTTTCGATAATGGATCTCACTTTCCATGCGAGGTCCGTAGCACCGCGAACATCTGCGTTGTTGGTAAAATGGAGGTTTACCATTACATGCTCAAAGCGGTGGCTATGAAGTCACTGAAGGTCCCGCGCGGCACCGCTCCTTTTGCTGTCGTTCTCCAGTGATCATGAAATTTGCGCCTTCAAATCCGAGCCATTAGAAGACCCAGCACAGTCATAATTTCATGGGGCTCGATGTCGGGCTTTTTAGCCTCACGATGCATAAACCACTCCTTCGATTGTTTGCCAGTTGCCTTCTGTTTTTCAAACATGTCATCAACTCGTGCTGTCAGATTCTGCAGGAAGTAGCGGTCCTCTGCCACTTTCTTCCACAAACGTTTTGGCATGAAGAAAAGAACAGCTTCAAAGGCGACCCGGCCAAAGCAAGAACCTCGTCTGTAGGTCCATAGTCTCCAGCATACAACCCAGGGTAACGTTGATCAGGCGGAAACTCTTTGGCGTCTACATAACGCAAAATACAACATTGGACATGTTAGAACATGTTGTATGCTACAACATCATGGTACAACATCATCACGCAGCCTTACCAAACATCCAACCCTCCGCGCGCATGTTCATCATCTTCTCGTCATCCTTGGCAAAGTTGACCATCAACGATTTATCCAGAACATCCCACTGATGCGCCGACGGAGCAGCGCCAACACCTTCGCCAATTTGGCCAACAGCACCAACCTCTTCGGCAGTGTCTGTAGTAATCAGGTCACTTTCTGCAGCTTCAACCTCCTCGCTTTCACTGCCAACCTCATCCTCAACCCCTTCCTCTCCGGAATCTTCTGCAGCACGCCTTGAGCGCTCCAACTCCTCGTCATCGTCATAGAAGCAGATCTCCGTCTCAGTTTCGTCACAGTCCGAGTCGAGTACTTCGAAATCCTGGGGGTCCGATCCTTCGTCAACCAAGTCTACAGGTGGTTCAACGGAAACGGGCACGTGCGGAGAGGATATGTCTCGAAATACATCAAACAAGTTAGTGCCCTATAAATATAAAATGCACAGCTCCTACTTTACGATTGTACCTGAAACGCTCCAATAGAGAATCAGCAGAATCCGGCGTGGGTGTAGGCCCCGGTGAAGTAGCTTGGCTTGGCGTCAACGGGAACCCCAACGGAGACGGAGCTGGAGACTTGGAACTGTTCGCGTATCAAAAATATGAGTTAGAAATCGAGCGCTCAGTATCAATAAACATGCTGGATGTAGTAACATGTTGTAATGTACAACATTATAAGATGTTGTACACAGGCTGGACTTGGCATGATGTTGTACATACCTGCATGAAGGACATTAACAATTGTGAGTACATGTAGCTGGATAGAACATGTATCATGTCGTACCTTGTCAGTGATGGAAGCGGTGCTGGTGATTCCGCAGCTACACGTTGATCGGGTATAGACTTCTTGCGCTTTGGCGTCACAGCTTTACTGGAATTTGTTGCACGTTTCTTCGGAGTAGCTTGCGCAGTTCTCTTCATCTTCTTCTCGCGACTTCATGCGCAGCCGCACCCGTTTCTTGTGCAACTGCAGCGGCAGCGCATCGATTCTCCGCAGCCGCCTTCTTCTTCTCCTTCTTCTTCTCCTTAGCTACACGAGCAGCACTTGGTTTTCTTGGCTTTTTTGCTTCGCTGTCCCTGCATCACATCCACCATGAGTAAGGCGTAAGTCCTTGCTGTATCCGACAACATGAAACATGCATACCTTCGACATTCCCCCTTGATGCTTGCTGCTCTTCGGTCTGGTGACACGCTTCGCCTTCTTCTTCGTCACCGTCGTTGCCACCTTCTCCTCTTCACTGAATTCATCCATCTCGTCCGCTTCGTCATCGTCTTCGCCTTCCATTTCGTCGGGATCGTAGTCGCTGCCGTCGTACTTGGCCTTCCTCGCGACCGGCGCTTTCTTCCCGGAGCCAGCGGCGGTCTTTACAGCAATATCATGACGCTCCTGAGATAGCAGGCGCTTTTGGGCCCTGAGGTACGACGCGTCCTTGCCCGTCGGAGGTCTCAACTTCTTGGGAGGGGGTTGTGCGCGGAGCTTTACCCGTTGACGGCGGCGGGCGGTCGTCGCCGAAGTTGACGTCCTCGTCGCGCTCTCCAGACAAATATTCAACATGCTCCCTCACCAGACGCTTCAGCTCCTCCTCGCTGCGGCCATCCAAACGCTCGATAAAGCGAACGTGCTCGGAAAGTTATTCCTTGATTTCTTGCTTACCATGCGTGTCCTTGCCGTCTTGCGCTGTCTTCGAGTTTTCTTCGAATGAGCGACAGCCACTGATTCGGAGGAGAGAGGGAGGGAGCTGGTACACTTTATGAACCTTTTTATGCCTAGCCCTGTGCATTTGCGGGAACGTCTCGGTTTTGTTAGGATGTGCTTAAACTTGATTTCACTAAAGTTGTGCTGTTTTCCGAGCCAATCCCTATTGAAACATGTTGTACGATACAACGTGTGGGCGTTGGGGGTTAAACTAACAGTCCAATTTTTAAATTACATGTATTAAAATACATGGCATGGACTTGTGTTGATATTACTAAATAACGTTGACTGGCAGTTTGTCGTGAACCAAAAAGAGTATTTTTCCACACCGTATCGAAAATGTTGGTCGTTCTTGAATAAGTGAACAATGCTGCGTTGTCAAGACCCCATCTCAGGGACGCGGCGTCCACACTGATGCATTGTTTAACGTGCATGCAGGTTGTCTTTCGCTCTCGACTGGCTACAGTACTGCTCGAATCTGCCGAACTACATGTATTACATGTAATACAGTAATCTGCTTCCTCAGTGAACACCTGGTATATATAAATAATTCAAGTACATTTTATGTGAAACCCTTCTCTGTATCGGCCACCTTCTGTCTGTACATACAATTTGAAAGGTTATTTAGATTTGAGTGTTCGCTGAGGAAGCAGATCACTGTACCATGAAGCATTGTTGATGCGGTGCAAGTTGCACCGCATCAACAATGCGTTGTACAAGGTGATTACATGTACATCTCTGTCGATGCTGCATCTACGTGATGGGCTCTTGTTGTGACGATACAACGACTGCTGCCTGGCTCCCATAATAAGTTACCGGTATTAATACTGAACGCACAAACACTGCAAGAAGTACCATTCCCCGTTTTCCTAACTACCGAGTACCCGCTTGTCTTCGATATGAAGATCAGCCAGATCATCGCTCCGGCGATGATACTCGTACAAGCAGCTACTGCGTCTAATGTTTCTTCGACGAGTGACTTGAATGGATGGTACCCTTGTTCCGACTACACGTTCTCTGACCAAGGAAGCTCGACGGAAGATGCAGAGTGTGCGGTGTACAGTGCTCCGCTGTGCTATCCTGGTATCTGTGAAACCCCAGCGTCGGTAAATCCGAAGGTCGACATCTTCTTCAAGCGTTTGCCCGCTACGGTTGGCGACCCTAGTACTGCTTCCAATGTATGGCTGCTTCAGGGTGGTCCCGGTTACTCTTCGACTGCAAGTAAGTTGAGCTAGCATTTTCAAAGCACTGAGGGATAGTAAAATTGCTGACGAAGGCTAACTTGTGTGTCGCTACCGTTTGTAGTGGAGATCGATATGATCACGCTGCACTCCCAGCTAGAAGGAGCTGTAAACGTGTATACGATGGATCACCGCGGCACTGGGCGCAGTACTCGGTTTGATTGTGTGGCAGCACAAGCCACGATGACTGGTTCTCCTGGGGGTTCGGAATCGATTTATCCGAGGTAGCTTCGTGTGCTAAAGATCTGCACAAGAAGTATGGCGACCTGGCGTCTTTCTCAGTGACAACCGCTGCTACGGATCTTGCAACGTTCATTTCGACGTATTCGAACGGTGCCAGCACCATCGTGTACGGTGTGAGCTATGGCACCATTTTGGTGGAGCGTCTGATAAATCTCGCTCCTACTGCGGTGACTGGGTACGTTTTGGACGGAGTCGCCACGAGTTCAGGTGCTCCCGCGGACGAGTTCATGTTTTGGTCGAACTGGAACACCTATTTTGGCGAAGTGGGCGAAGCGTTTCTAGCGCTTTGTGACAAAGACAGCGAATGCAAGATGCGTTTTGAGTCGAAGAGTCTCAACAATACCCTCACGGACTTGATTCAACAGTTCGACAACGACCCAAACTCGACCTGTGGTATGCTCATGACCAATATGACCGGCGGTCCCCCATCAACTACCCTTCGGTCCACCTTGGGAACCGTGATAAAGAATCCTTACCGTCGATCGCTCATTCCACCGGTTATTCACCGATTCAACCGCTGTGCGCCCGAGGACTTGGATGTCCTGGCCCAATTCCTCACGAGCGTTTACACATTTGAACCCTTTAAACAAGACAGAACGTACGTGTCCGACCTACTCTACTACCTCATCATTTTCTCTGAGAAGTGGGAGTCGCCCGCTCCATCCATGTCCGAGATGGAGGCACGCTTTCAGAAGACAAAAATCTGTGACGGGAGTCTTTCATGGATGAACTCGCTGTACTGCGCCTTCTCGAAAGATACCTCTCCAGCATGCCAGGAAGAGGGCATAAGTACTTATGACGCCGATGGCATCATGTACAAGCGCGACCAGTACTGGAACAAGTCAGCAACGATCCCAAGTCAGGCCAGCGTCCTTCTTCTAAGCGGAAAGTTGGACCCTCAGACGCCGCACAAGTATGGCGAGTATCTGCTGAAAGCCCTTGATGGTGAGAATAAAGAACACATTGCCTTCGACTACGCCACACACGACACGATCGTATCGACTCGGATGATTGCAGGTGATAAGAACAGCGAAACGTGCGGCATGAAAGTGCTGGCGTCGTACGTGCGCAATGGTGGAGACCTGAAGCTCACGGACAAGTCGTGTGGGCGAAATGCCTGGGTTCAACCTCACGATACCGGAGGAGTATCTGTACAAGTACTTGAGCACGGATGACGCATATGATGGTATGTTCAATTCGAACTTCAGTTCGAGCTCGAGCTCGGACTAAGTAGCTGGCAATCATCACTCCAACAACGAGTAGAACCTATCGCGTAGATAGACAACATTTCTTGAGGTTACCAAGGTAGAACCTTCCAGCAACTAGAATTGACAAACTGGTGTGCGCAATCAGTATGCGGCGAGGCTTCTTTTCGATAGTAAATAAACTCCATTGAGTGAAGCGTATTTCCTCCTAGACCTGACATCGTAGTGATGCATGCCATTACCGGTACGTCCCCGACAAAATGTGTACTGGATGCGTACCTCGGTGCTACATTGAGGCTTAAGCTAACTACAAGTTGACCCTAAGAATGAACTGCAGCTTTCAAAACGTATTTTGCAGGAGAGCGCAATTGGTTGGTGAACACGCGAGGCTCCCAGTCAGCAAGATCGTAGATTAGAATCAGTCAGTTTTAAATTTGCGACGACCACCACTCCTCAACCCAGGGGAAACCTTCACTACGTGGAGGTCGCCGATAATTCTACCTCTACCCGCTCAATTCGAAAACACAACACGGATCGAAACGGCAAGTTTAAAGTGAGCACGTATCGGCGTCCTATTCATAAGAATACTGATATATGAGATCGAGCAAGATCGGACGCCGCAAATTATATCGCGCCTACAAAAATAGCTACTTAAAATTGACCTCTCGTTCGGTAAATTCATGTAAGCATATGTTACTAACTGTAAACACTATTAATAACACCAATTTACCCGTAGTGTAAATGGAGTACACTAGTTGTGAACGATAGCGCTAGAACCAACTTTCATCCCCAGGCTCATTTTACAATTGTTCGAAGCCAGTGCAAACAATCATGACTCTCACAACACAATAGCATACTGAAATGTCGGACATCTACATGCACCTGAACGACCTTGTGAGACGGTGTTTCTTCCTTCATTTCAAGCAGGGTCAGTACATGTACTGTACTCCCTGTAAGTACAAGAGTTATTACCGGTAATATAAACTAGGTGTACAGTTCAGTGCATATATTATAAAATACTAGGTGTAGAGTACAGTGCATGAATTATAATAGTATTAGTCATAGGACATATTCATACTTCAAATGATGTTTTCGAGCTGCGTAATTTCTATACTTAGTAGTTATTAACTAGAGGCGTAGCATTAGGCTGGGAGGACAGTTGACTAAGATTCTTTTTTAATTAAGCTCGCGCCTCTTTGAACTTTTAAATTTTCGTGTGCCCCTACTCCGGTAGGGGCACACGAAAAGCGGTAGGCTACCCCTACCGGTGCGTTTGCATCTTGTTGTCTTTGCCAGAGAAAACGCGTTTGCTAACACATCCGAGAAGCCTAGCAGCACCATGTATGGATACAACGTCCCGTTCACACCGGGTACAACCCGAGCAGGTAATGGTGAATGCGCAAGTATAGCTTGCGCAGCATGTCCTGAGAATCGTAACCTTGGCACCCTTCCAAATCTACATCTTACCTACTCGGGCCAAAGCGACTGCGTGACTCGTTTAACGAAGATAGCGCACTTTCAAACAAGGTAGATGGAGCTTCTTCGCCCAACGACATTCGGATCACCACCATCCACAAGATACACATAATATTTTGTGTGACCGTAGTCACAATCGGTGACATATGGACTTAGGCGACATTCGCCAATTAAACCCTGGGGTCCCCAGGGTTTAATTGGTTAGGCTCGTTCAGCCAGCTAAATCTGTCCTCCCAGTATAATAGTGATTTAAATATACCGGAGGCGGATGCCACGAAAGCAAATCGATAGCAGAAACGACACAAATTCGCAAACATTTTCCTTTTCACATGTTAGAACGTGTCACACTCGATCCGACAAATACGGTAGAGACATATTTGACTTGACTTTATAGCGTCATTGGGAGCAGCTTCCGCACCGGTATCAGTCTGTGGAGTGAATTGCAGATATCACGGCGATTGTCTGTATTCGGTTCATCAAGGCGGTTCATCAAGACTATCGATTATGAGCGTGAGTAGCGCCTACTTGACTCAACTTGTTCGCCGGCGCATGACGCTGGCTGTATAACCAATACAGTACACATGTTGGTCAGCAATGGCGGCACAACCACTTGTTGGTCGGCACGCAATTCAGCTCTTGAAGAACACCTGGTTCACGTATTTTAAAATACATTTTAAATCATTTTTTTAAATACATGTATGATATATTACTTTGTATTTATAAATATTAGAAAATATGATATTTAGTATTATAAAAATACAGAGCATTAGACATGTGTAAGCTTTCAAAAATACGGCTAAAGCCGATTGCACTCGGGGCGAACTCTGTATCAAACCGCACCGACTGGACCCACTGGGCACCCGGCGGCTACGGCCATTAGTTAGATCTTACTGGTACAGCCGTACCTTATCATGATTGAGAGTATTCTTGGTATCGTAGTGGATTGCAACCGAGTCATTTTTCATTTGAGCAAAATCACGTCGGTTCCACCGTGGAACTTCCACCTAGCTTAGCATTTAAAATAAATAAAAAAAGTTAAATGCGATTCCAAAAGTATTCAGAGTTTTCCTTCCAGCGATGCTCTCCTCTCCGACCTCCTACGCCCTGTGCACTGCAAAACTTCCTGGTTGATTTGTCATACTTCGAAGTACTCAAGTGCAGATTATAATATGATCTATACGTGAAGAAAATACTACTGGTATACTATTGTCTTTGAATACAACTGCAGCGATAAATTCGCCACATACCGCACGATCTCCACTATTAATACACGTACCGCACGTGTAGTGGAGGTCTGAGCAATGAGTACAGAGACTTACTTCGAAGTACATGTACTGTAAAACCTGTCCTAATTAGTAAGTCCCGTGGATGCTTTTGAAATTTAATATTAGAGGAGGACAGGGATTCCATACAAATGTCATGTCAACTGTGTTGTGTAGAACTTGTGTGGTGTTAAATATTAGCATACACAGTTACTTCAGATAATAATAAGGAGGGTTCCACACTTCGTCGATTAGATTACGGATACGCGACTTGCATCATGGGTCGTATAATACGAGTCGTATTATGGCACCCTTCGAATCTTTGTGCAGTGTTGAGTGTATCGATGCCACTACGGGTCCAATGCAAGAGTTTTGTACCGGTATTATAGAACCCGAATATCAAAACCAAGCTGTTCCCGCCCCGCTTCGCCACATTAGTATCTTTGATAACAAACATGCTACCAAACGTTATACAATAGCTAATAAACCTGTATCATGGATAGTATCTAAGGGCTTAAATTCCTGGATCTGTCTTAAAGAATGGCTTGATTGTACATGTAGACGAACAGCAAAACGTTTCCACCGTCAACATGCTGATGCGGCACAAGGTGATGATGCATTGCCGAACAATGCATCATGCAACGCCGTGGATGCCGCATCTCCGTGATGGGGTCTTGATGTGACGATACAGCGACTGGCGCCTAGCTCACTATGTCAAGATTGCAAAAGCACGAGCACTACAAGAAACGCCATTTCCAATTTTCCTGGCTACCGTCAACAACCACCATATTGTCCTTGCCCCTCTGAATGAAGTTCAATCATTTCATCGCTCCGGCGATAATACTCGCACAAGCAGCCGCCGAGTTCAATGTTTCCCGACTAGTGACTTGAACGGATGGTACCCTTGCTCCGACTACACGTTCTCTGGTGCTGGAAGCTCGCAGGAAGATGCTGAATGTGCGGTGTACAGTGCACCGCTGTGCTATCCTGGCATCTGTGAAACTCCAGCGTCGGTGAATCCGAAGGTCGACATCTTCTTCAAGCGTTTACCCGCTACGGTTGGCGACCCTAGCACTGCTTCCAATGTATGGCTGCTTCAGGGTGGCCCTGGCTACTCTTCGGTTGCAAGTAAGTTGGTGTGTCAGCTTGGAAGACTGTGCGATTGGTATTAATCTTGAGATTACTGACGATGTCTAACTTTTGTGTGTTTGTAGTGGAATCCTCCATGGAGACGCTGCATTCCAAGCTAGAAGGAGCCGTGAACGTGTATACGATGGACCATCGCGGTACTGGTCGCAGTACTCGACTGGATTGCGTTGCAGCACAAGTCACCACGACTGGTTCCCCTTTGGCATCGAAATTGATCCGTCCGAGGTGGCTGCATGTGCTGAAGATCTGCATAAAGAGTATGGTGATCTTGCGTCTTTCTCAGTGACAACCGCTGCTACGGATATTGCAACGTTCATTTCAACCTATTCGAACGGTGCCAGCACCATTGTGTATGGTGCGAGCTACGGCACCATTTTGGTGGAGCGCCTGGTGCATCTCGCTCCACCTACTGTGACTGGGTACGTTCTGGACGGAGTCGCTTCGAGTTCTGGGGCCCCCGCGGACAAGTTCATGTACTGGTCCAATTGGGATAACGATTTTGGTGAGGTGGGCGATGCTTTTCTAGCGCTTTGTGACGAAGACAGTGAATGCAAGATGCGATTTGAGGAGAAAGGTCTTCACGATTCCGTTGAGGACTTGATTCAGCAGTTCGACAACGACCCAAACTCCACCTGTGCTGTGCTCATGAACAATGTTACAGAAAGATTTGACGACCCCCTTCAACTATCCTACGAATCGCCTTGGGGACTGTGCTAAAGGATTCGTACCTGCGATCACTCATTCCTCCGGTCGTTCACAGACTCAACCGCTGTGCGCCAGAGGACTTCATGGTGCTGGCCCAATTCATCATGAGTGCCTACCCTTCTTCCTCCTCTAAAACACAAGACGATGCATTCACGTCGGACCTGCTCTACTACCTCATCGTTTTCTCCGAGTCGTGGAGTCACCCGCTCCATCCACGTCCGAGATGCAGGAACGCTTTCAAAACACGAGAATCTGTGACGGGAACACGGCATCGACAAATCCGCTTTACTGCGCCTTCACGAAAGATACCTCTCCAGCATGCCAGGAAGTGGGCATCAGTACCTACGACGGCGACGGCATTATGTACAAGCACGACCAGCACTGGAACAAGTCAGCAACGATCCCAAGTCAGGCCAGCGTCCTTCTTCTAAGCGGAAAGTTGGATCCCCAGACGCCGCACAAGTATGCCGAGTATCTGCTGGAGGCGCTTGATGGTGACAACAAGGAGCTTATCGCCTTCGACTACGCCACGCATGTCACGACTGTGTCGACTCGGATGGTTGCTATGCAAAGCGAAACGTGCGGCATGAAAGTACTGGCGTCGTATGTGCGCAACGGCGGAGACCTGAAGCTCACGGACAAGTCATGTGTGGGCGAAATGCCTGGGTTCAACCTCACAACACCGGGGAGTATCTGGTCATGTACATGAGCACGGACGAAGCGTACGATGGCGCGTTCAACTCGAGCCTCAGTTCGAGCTCCAACTCCTACTAGGTAGACGAAAATCATCACTCCAACAACGAGTAGAATCTATCGCGTAGATAGATAACATTTCTTGAGGTTACCAAGGTAGAACCTCCCACCAACTCCAGCCTCCCGGCCACTACTGCTAGAAATCACAAATGGCATGCGCGGACTTTCATAAGTGTGGGGCGAGATTTCGTGAGACCGGCTTTAAGGCGCGCGCGCCTACGGTATTTCGATTGACTCTCCGTTTTTCTGTCAAGTCGAACACTTTACTTTGTGCAAGCAAGTGGTTAATTATCTGGAGTGGTCTCGTCAACGACATCGCCCGATTCGTTGCGTCGTCGAAAAATGTTCAACGCTGACGTAGCTGGCCTTGTTATTTTTGGTTTTTACATTCGAGATTGTGATTTCACCTCCTGTTTCTCTCTTCGGACTAGAATTTTCGTGGCCGTTCCTCTTTGGCACACTTGGTATCAACAATTAATCGCTCAACTGTCAATGGAGTTACCATTGGACTGGTAAAGAGATGATTGTTTGACCGCAATGTATCGCAGTGGCAGCCTTTCTAGTGATCAATTGCTTCAATAACGCGAATAATAAAACTGTTGATAATGCGTATGTTGGTCAGCGCTTTCTCTACATATTTTCCTAATATGCGAAGCACCTATACTGGCCTGGCGCATTGATCGACGACCAGAAACTCTGACCTCATTATTGCACGAGAAGATTGTCGAGTAAAGGACCATTTTGGGACTTTTTCTCAGGTGAACGCATACCAGCTCTAATGATCTAATGAAGAATTGACGATCTACAAATTCAACACCAGTTCTTGAGGCCGTGTTCAATTGAAGAAAGTTATGTTAGTGCGCTGTTCGAGTCTTCAAACTCAATGGGGTAGAATCCTATTGAGGGTCCAACATCGCAATTGACCGTCTGGAGTATCAACTTCAAATTTTCGTCAGACCAGGGTTTGGAATTTTCCAATACCAGTAACCGTAATTGGCAATTCAGTAACTTCAGTTATTTATTGACCCCCGACCTCAATTGCACTCAATATTTTATAGGACCCCAGAACTGTGTATTTCAGTGTCCTTGAGACGGTTGGCGTTGAGTGAGCCCAGGGCTCCCGGTTATGGCATTTTTATTTATGAGGAGGCCTCCTCCGACATAAATAATGGCACGAGCAATCTGAAATCGAAACATAAATCATGTCATCTTACAGCAGTGAACAATAAATAATGAAGCGCAAGCTGACGTTGCATTGCACCTGCAAAACCATGAAAACCTAAGTGTGGACGGGATTACAAGCACATACTACGTAGTACTTCGAAGTGCGTTGCTTAGAAACTCAAAAGACAACGGATTTGACAGCTTGAAGCACTTTATTAGGACGAAAACTGAGCTCCATAAAGGATGTAGCGGTGTGTCCAGAATAAATTATGTTATGGTCTTCCTGGTTGGCAGAAATAAATATATTTATGGTTTCATAAGAAATTATTGAAAAGACCATGCCATAATCGGGAGCCCTCGGTGAGCCTACGGAGATCGAGTGGCCCTCGCTCTCGCTTTGAATCTGTGGTTCACAGCAGGTTGCCGCTTGATGCATCGGCTGTCGCGGAAGCGATTGAGCATACCAAGCGCAAAGCTGCTGATGCGCGCAAGAAGCAACGAACCGAGGTTTTGTAAGAATACAGTTTTGCTTAGATCGTGGTAGATGCCCATAATAATAAAATGCATTGATCTTTTGTTAGATAATATCTAGATATCTAGATATTATCTAACAAAATATCAATATATTTTCTTTGTGTGTACATGTGGTAGTCGCGATAACTGAGTCGCGCCTGTTGGGATGTGGATATTCGCCGAAGTCTGTGTGCGCGGTGGGAGGGTTCTTGAGGTAACCCCCTCGAGAACCCTCCCTCCTGATTCCAATGAACGCATCGCCGTGGACGAATTCGAACATTTTCACATGCGTGTAGCGACGCCTCCCATACGATGGAGTGGACACCATCTCTCATGTTACTGGAAATCAATGGGCAATAAGGCCAATTATTTATTGGCCTCGATTCGGCGACCCAATAAATATGACATTGCATTGTTCCAAGCCCTGCCTCAGACAGATCCATCAGCGTGGATTGATCAGCTACCGGGAACACGCTGAAAGCATCAGCATCACCGTTAATGGCGTTTTCGAGGTCGGCACAGTAGCGCGACCCACTCAACACTAGCGGAACTGCCAGTAAGCTGGAAGCCCTTTCAACAAGAGGATCAATCCATGACCCGAAGAAAGAGACGATTGTACTTGTAATAAAGATAATAGATAACTGTGACGAAAAATTGACCACGTCGGATGGAAGCTCTGTAATTTTTGTTCCACCGATGCTAAGGTATAACCATGCCCTCGACTTCGAAAATGCCCGGTGGTATTTCGGTAATGCATGGATTCCGACCTCGTTGCAATCCCTGGTAGACGCTTGATATAAAATTCAGAGAACTGATAGTTTTCGTGAAGCTTGCACACATCGGTACATTTTAATAAATACAATCTCAATAACTACGTGGTTTATCTATACATGCACTACAAAAGTACTAACCATCATTGTGAAAATCAAAATAACATGGAAGAAGTACTACCAAGCCGTGATTCAGCAGACCGTAGAATCCGTGAGATAACTCACGAAGGAGGAGTCAACTCAAGGGTCGCAGGAAGAACCCTACCTTACTTTGACGATTAGTTGTCGTAAAATCCGCTAAGACTCTCGAAATCACCAAGTTTACCGGGATGAACGATGAAATGGTGGCTAGTCTCGGCCCATGGTATTGTACGACCTTGGGAACAAGGCCTATATGGCGAAAATAGAGAACTTTATTTCCTTGACTAACGTGGGACTACCGGGCCTTCGGGGCCTGCTGGCTGACCCTTGAGCCCGTCCTCGCCGTACATGTCGTAGATCTCGCGCTTCTTCTTGTCGCTCACTACTCTTACGACGTACTAAGCGACAAAAGAAGCGATAAATTTGCCACATACGGCACATGCAGTGGAGGTCTGGGTAATGAGTATATCTCCATCTACGTGAAGTAAATAATTTATTCTAGTCTTTGCAATAAATATTGAAAAGATAAATTCGCCACATACCGCCCATGCAGTGTAGGTCTGGGTAATGAGTATAGAGACTTTGAAGTAATGTACATGTATTAATACAGTGTAGGTCTGGGTAATGAGTATAGAGACTTTGAAGTAATGTACATGTATTAATACCTCCACGCTCATTGGCTTCGTCGCTTAGATTACGGGACATTTCGTTTACGCGGTTTGTATAAC
Organism: Phytophthora hibernalis; assembly: GCA_012656075.1. NCBI lineage: Eukaryota > Oomycota > Peronosporomycetes > Peronosporales > Peronosporaceae > Phytophthora > Phytophthora hibernalis. Next base: position 144,096 of record JAAKBF010000282.1, on the reverse strand, counting down.
TGTAGTAATTACTGACAATACCTAAACTGCATCATGCCTCACCCTTCGAATCTTTGTGATGTGTTGTGTGTACCGGTATCGATGCCACTACATGTACATGTACGAGCCCAATGCAAGAGTACCATACCGTTTCATGTATTCAACAGATTCCACCAACTAACTTGCACAGCTGCCCTTTTAAGCTCACACAGATTATGCCCCATAAAATGTACTACAGTCCATTACTTAGTCATTCGTTCCTTCTTCAACTGAATCATCGTTTGTTCGGGTTTACCAGGTGGATAGACATACTATGTGTGCAATTATTTAATAGTTGGCGGAATTTTTAGAAGTTCCAGGAGATCGGAGAGGCCTACGAGGTACCGAGCGACAAGAAGAAGTGCGAGATCTACGACCAGGGGCGCAGGCAGACCCTTCTTTTTGGGGGCGCGCCCCGCTCAAATTTCTCAAATTTCTCAGGTCAACCGGTAGGAAACACAGGGAAGATTACTATTAACCCTTTTACGTATGAATGTAACCCCTATATAATGTGGTCCCTCTCTTTATTTTCCGCCCCTGTCTACGCCATGTACGCCGAGGAAGGGCTCAAGTGTCGCGCGCTGCCTTGATTTAGGACGGCCCTCGAGGCGTAGGGCAGGCAGGTGCGTACTGGAGAGTAGGTCAACACTAACAAATTAATATAAAAGATATTAACTTGCTGGTTCCAATACTTTTTACTACTAAGCTTTCCTGCTCTTGGATGCGGCTATCCTTCCATCCTCGTTCTTATGCATGCGTACCATCCTCAATAATCACTCCGTGCCTGAGTAGACATCCCTTCCGTCGTCTCCACATGCCCTTGTACTTGTGCTGGCCTTCTACATGGCCGCGCCTTCCGTCCTCGCGATGCCTCGAAGCCGTCGCCGTCCGCGTTTCTTGGCATGACTTCAAATTCGAAAAATGGGGCCCCTGGTTCCCCCAATCACAGGTTCCCACCAAACATATCCAAAAGCTACGGTTGGGTCACCGAGCGATCATCCCTCGAAGCTGCGACAGGGCCGCCAGCTCATCCTTTCGTTTCTGCTCGGCACGAAGTTGAGCAGCAATTCGGTCAAGCCGGATTGCTTCCGAGCCAAGACGGTTGCCACCGTTCTGACTCGGGACATTCTCCCCAACCAAACCGAGACGCCCTCGTCGAGCCGCTCCCTGTCGAACGGACGAAGTTGCTCTGCCCTCGCCTATAACAACGAATTCCGCGGGCTCAAGGCCCTGGATGACCTCGCACTCGCCATCATGGTCGACGACCCGGATCTTCCCGCCACGCTTGCCAAACCGTTCATTCTGCTACCACCGTCCGAAGATCAGGTACCCTGAGAGCCACCATACCTCAATCTCTTTCAGCCACTACCCGCTCTCATGTCACGGTCATCCAAACGTCCTCTGACCCACAGTTCAGGCAAACACAAGTCGACCAAGAAACGTCGAGCAAGTAAAGATTGAAGACGCCTTTGTTCATGTTCGAGTTGCCGATTGGCTCCACATCCACGGTCAAGAAGGACTTGGCCGGTCTCATCAAGGCCGCTGCACAGATCGGTAAGGTACCGTTCCGAGTGGCGTATCAGTGGTGTGGACAGCGTGCCTGGTATGACCCCACCGAGTACAAGGCCCTCCATATCGCCCACTACCGTTTCTGGATCAAGCACCGCGGCACCTTCTTCGACTGTGCTCTCTACTCTCCCAATGACAAGGCCAAGGCCCGTCGCAAACACAAAACCGTCGCCAATCAACAGCGCCTCAAGTTCATGCGTCGGTTCGAAGACGAAATTCACGACAACGTCATGTGGTTCGGTGGCAAGGCGGCCAAGCATTCCGCGCGCGCCAAGAACAACCATGACAAAGACCCACCCCAAGAAGACTTTTTGGCTCTGTTAAACCGCGACCGTCCTCGTTACGAGAGTGTCTTCGCACGGATGTCCGACCCGCAGACGGTTGATGAACAAGGGTACGTCTCCATCCCAGGGTTGCTGGAACGCGCTCGATCCCACACACACGGCTCGCCTTCGTCTCTCCTTGCACGCACTCGCCTGTATCGGGCTCGAGACTCGTCAAGGAGCACCCGCTAATCCATCTTGGGTAGGCAACAAGACACGCGGCTCCAGGAAGACACTGGTGATTAACAATACGATCAAGGCCACATAGCTCGAGGTAGACAGACTCCTGCAGAAGAACAAGTCCGTCGCCACACTTGCCGAAAAACCGTTTCGTGTCGCAGAGATGGGAGAAGACGACTCGGACTTCGAAGTGCATAGCGATTTCACCGCGCTGCCTCCCGAAGCCTCGTTAACCACGAAATCCAAGCTCGCCCCGTCGACGAAGAATCCGACGTGTCTTCCCACACCGGTCTCACCGATGAATACGACCACGAGACCAAGAACGCGAAGAAGGAGAACGACTACGACTTTGACGAAGACGACCAAGACAGTGATGAAGACGACCAGAAGGACCCCAAAGCTTATCAGGACGACGCCCAAGATTGCGACGAAAAATCAGGCGGCGGTAAGGACATCGAATCGTCCGACACCGACGACATGAAGCCGTCGCCCCCAAATCACCTACATCGCCCAATTCCAAATCTGTGGCGTTCTAGCCGTACCTTAGAACGCATAGCATCCACTACGAGTAGGGAGAGAACGGACCAGTCAAGTCAGCTACTCGCATCCGTTGCATCGGTTCCTGGTTCCACGGTCGATGACCCTTTCCATCTCCACACTCGTTGCGTCAACGTATGTACTCGGCAACATCCTTGCGCCATCCATGCCAATAGACGTGTCGTCTCACTCGGTCTCGGGTCTTTGTCAATCCCATGTGAGATGACAGAATAGCCGAATGACAGTAGTGCAGCACGACTTCCTGGTAACCAGCCGGAACCACTGGAACGGTTATCATCCGTGCTGGTCCCACCGTCGCAGGAAAATGTACCTTTCTCATCAACACTTCGTTCAGGACTTCATATTTAGGAGCCATCTTGCCAATCTTCGCTCTGAAAAACGGATCCACAGGTAGACCTCGGTCTCGCAGGAACGCCACCAGCGCCACTGCCCAAGAGAAAGACCGCTGTTCTTGCAAGAACTGTTCACTTTCCAGTACGAACACGTACATAAGAGAACAAGGTCAGTTCGGTGGAGTAGGTTCCTCGTCCGTTCCAGGAGAAGCCCCTTCCGCTATGGATTCCATTTCACCCTCTAGTTGAGTGGGTTCAGCCTCCTGACCTGGTTCCTTACTGTCCTTGGCCTTCTCGTCCTCGCCGTATTCAAAATCAGCTCCGTCTTCGGCTTTGTCAGACTGCTCCCCAACCGAATTTCATCAGACGGTTCCGGATTCAGTAGGTCTCTTAGCGGAAGAGTCCTCTTTTCCTGAGCCGGGTTGAGCAAGTCGGCTATAGTTATGGCGTCGGCACGGTCCGCAGGTATGCGCGTCAATCCGTCCACATGATCCATGGTCGTTCCAGACTTGTGGGACACCTCGAACTGCAGATTCGAAAGCTCTACAGTCCAGCGTGCCAATTTCGAGTTAGTCGTAAACTTACCCGGGCTGAAGACCCAAGTCAAAGCCTGGTAAACCGTGTACTAGTCTACTTCACGCTTATCCAAGTAGCATCTGAACCTCCTAGTGGCCCAAACCACGCCCAACACCCAATCTCCGAGATGCCATCCTGTTTCGTGATACAGCTTTTCTTATTTTTATAAGGACAGAGTTTTCAGCAAATGCTCTGCTCACCGACCTACTCAAACATTGTGCACTACAAAGCTCCAGGTTGATTTCATACTCAAGTACATATTTTAATAACATCTACGTGAAGTAAATACTACATTCTTGTTTTGCAATCAATATTGAAGCGATAAATTTGCCACATACCGCCCGTGCAGTGGAGGTCTGGGTAAGTATAGAGACTAGAAGTAATGTACATGTACACGCATTTCCTTGTCATAAGGGCCTACCCAAATGCGTTTGTGGTTAGGGTTTCTGTAATGATCCGACAAATGAAATGCGTCGTACCTAATCGAAATTTTACTGTAGACAACAAGTCTTAACACCTGCACACTCATTGGCTTCGTAGCTTAGATTACAGGACATTTTGTTTACGCGGTTTGTATAACTGTAGTAATTACTGACAATACATATACTGTATCATGGCTCACCCTTCGTGTTGTGTGTACCAGAATCGATGCCACTACAGATTTCGCCCTTACTTCTGACCTTGTCTTCCAAGGGGTATTTATAGAAGGTTTTGAAATTTTCAGCTGAGTCGCACGCACAATGATCTCCGTCACGCTCTCGTCTCCGTATGACGTGTACGGGTTCTCGTTAACGCCATTAAAGACCAACCCGGTGTGGCGGAAGCAGTTGCCTATCGTGCGTGTCTTCTGCATGTCTTGCCAGATCTCGTCGCTCCATTCCATTGCACGACTACGTAGGCTTTCTTGTCGATAGGTTCATGGCGCTTTATCTTGCCATACACTCACTCTAGTTGTTTGTGCCGATAGCGCTGCTTAAAGCGATTAATGCCGGCATCCATCGGTTGCAGGAAGGCCGTTGTGTTTGGCGGGAGCTTGCGCACCTGCACATTGGTGAGTGCAAGTTCGCCCGAACTGTGTGACGAGGCGTTGTCCAGGATAAGCAAAATACGCCTACCAGTGGCACGCATATCTCGGTCGAGATCGCGCAGTGACCTGTGCAGTGCCATCGACAGCTCCCTAGGCGCGGTATCCTCCGCTTCCGTTTCCAGCCACTTACGGATTTCAAATTGTGAAGGCGGGCTTCGTACCTTTGGAATATAATAATACAAATGACTTAGACGTTATGGGTTAAGCACGGTGTCAGAAGTGAGGGCGAAATCTAGATTAATACATGTACCGTATATTACTTCTTTGATCCGACAGCATCTTATATCCGACACCGTATAATAATACTTAGGGGCTGTTTCATTTCAAGAATATCTGGAATAAGAATAGCAACAGATATTCCAACCTAACCCTTAGGCTGAATACACTTCATTCATTGGCTAAGAAGTTATTCCTGGAATAAAGTTAACCTGACTTGAAAAGTCAGGATAAAGTTTATCGGCGGGAATAACTTGCGCAAGTTGACATCAAGTTGGTGGCCTCAAAGCGAGCGCAACGAGCCATCGCAGAGGAGGGGGGGGTCCGCGAGGGACGCGAACACATTGCGGACGAACTCGGCGGGGTGATGCAGTAACCCATGACTGTGAACGAACGGCTAGAGGTGATGCTGAGCGCTGCGCCTGCGTGGCACCACGCTTCCGCGTCTGACAGACGTTTTCAAAATGAGGGGCGAGTAGTTTTACCTGTATAACTTGATATTAGTTTGTAAGACCACAAATTTATTCCAGAAGCTGTTTCGTTTGAATTGCTATTCTGGCCAACGCTATTCCGGAGTTATTCCTAAATGAAACAGCCCCTTGTTTGATCCGACAACATCTTATATCCGACATCGCCCAGCTGCCAATATAATCACAGCTAGTTGCACTAGTGAAAACTACTTCTTTTATCCGACTGTACGACTAGTGTACCAATATTGCGGCTGTCACCACCATTCGCTGCACTCTTGCAAGTAACAAGGTAAGCACAACTCCTCACAACCAGGAAGGCCGCCACCGTCCCAAGTTGAGGCTGCCGCTTCTTGGCAACACGCTCGATGCGATGTTCTACCGAAAAGAGCGACGTTCTATCAAAGGAGCAGCGGAGCAGAGCAACCTTAGTGACGTCAAACCCTGGGTTCTCATCATTATTGGCCACCAGTAAGGCAGCTCAAGCGCCGCACCGAACCTTACGGGATTAAGATAGCAATTATTAAAATCCACGATTTCAAAGCCAAGAACAAGATGTCAGCAATGTTAGCAACATGGAATGTTTTCGTGGTATACATGTACCCACCTCTTCCCTCCAAAACGCAATTATGTCAACATTTTTTTTGTTTTAACGAGTTTTCAATCAAAACAGATGTTAGACAACGAATATTGCAATCTTACCAACGTTTACTTGGCCTACACCTATACGAAGAGTTAGTGTCGGATCAAAGAAGTATTATACGGTACATGTATTAATCTAGATTTCGCCTCACTTCTGACACCGTGCTTAACCCATAACGTCTAAGTCATTTGTATTATTATATTCCAAAGGTACGAAGCCCGCCTTCACAATTTGAAATCCGTAAGTGGCCTGGAAACGGAAGCGGAGGATACCGCGCCTAGGGAGCTGTCGATGGCACTGCACAGGTCACTGCGCGATCTCGACCGAGATATGCGTGCCACTGGTAAATAATACCTAGACTGCATCAGTAATGTAGTCTAGGTATTGGCAGTAATTACTACAGTTTTACAAACCGCGTAAACGAAATGTCACGTAATCTAAGCAACAAAGCCAATGAGCGTGCAGGTATTAATATATGTACATTACTTCAAAGTATCTATACTCATTACCCAGCCCTCCACTGCTGTAGTGGATGCCGATCGTTTCAGTTTGGATTCCGCCGCAGTTGACACCAGAGAATGATCACAGACGAGTGCCTGATGTGTCCTGCGGCTGCCAGTCGACGACAAGGGCAACTTGGTGTTGATCGCTGGTCAGAAAACGAGTGTCTGACTCAGCTTACATGAAGAAACAGGTTAGCTAGGATATATTTCCTCTGGGTGATCGGCGGTGGTGAGAGTCTCACTTCTGGAAGCAGCGCTGTCCAGTTCGGTCCGCCTCTCAGGTTGATTGACGTAGCAGTTACCCATGCATCTACTCTGATCGAGAGCCATCTCTCACTCACTTCATCTTTCGCCATCAACCTCCAAGTGGTTGTTTGGTGTCCATCAATACATTAGGCTACCTTTCCGTGCAGGCTCAGCGTCCGCATCGTAGTGTGTTGGTGCTTTTGAGATATCCAGACCCGGGCTATACTACCAAGAATTCTTTAGTGAGATTGCTACTGCTTGCGTATATCGCTAACCGAGCTGCACCGCTCAGTGGACATCTGGAATCTACAACCGGTGGGAAATGGCTACATCCGACGGATCCAGTGGACGACACAGTTCAGTCCCACTGTTCACTCCGATTCTACTCCCGCGGATCGACTGTACCTCCCATGAATCACTCGCCAAGTCGAAACGAGAACGGAGGCAGTACGAGGCCAAGCTGCAAGCGCAGTGTTGAGTCACTGGCGAGAACTATGACGCCACGGTGGAACCAATCGCCCGTGCCTTCGACCCTGACTTGCTGGACGTGTTTTGCGATCTCAAGTTGAGCAGACCTTCGACGGACGTCACAGAGGGAATGTTGACTGCAGAGATCGAGAATCATCACCAGTGTGAAAAACAACACGCTACCTGACATCAAGGTTTTGTTTAAGACCGAGTTGAAGATGGATGTGGGTGAAAGTGATGTCGAAGCCCGCGTCCTCGACTACTTCAAGAAGATGAACAAGATCGTCATACACAGGTTTCCGCCGTCGCTTTCTACCAGATTGTCGACTTCTTGTCTCCACGTTGCTCTGCAGCACCCGTGTTCCACTAGTAGGAGAATTGACTGGGACTTCGACCTCTGCTTCCTGCGAGATGGTTGTCGACACGTTATCCCCCGTCAGCTTCGTCCAGTGCTCACTGAGCTTCTGGTCTCCAGCTTTATCTACTTAGTTGCCAGTCAGTACACGAATCGTTTTGGCCAGGTTTTGGAGTGATTGAAAGGAGTCTGCGATCAACTACAACCAATACCAGCCCACCTAGATGTCGAAGTCATTGGTCGCAGCATTCCACTTGTGCTCCTTGAGGCTGTCCACGGCGAGTAGGATTCCTTGCGAAGCTACATGCTCCAAAATCTCCCCGTTACCTCGAGACCATCATCCGCGTACAGTTTCAAGCGTGAAGCATATACGTCGAGCTCGTCCCCGTTTACCAGGTGCTGAACTCTGAAAGAGTGCGTGTCAGCCTGTACAACTCCATGCGGCCCAACCCACGCCACTTGCAGCTTGTTTGCATGTTTCTCATCAACACGAGAGCGTAGGACGAAATCGCCCTCGGCGAAGTTGACCTGGGACTCACCCCATCTTCGCTTTGATTGAGGAGGCGCCGTTTCTCGCGCTGGTCTCCCACGGCGTTATGCAATTCGTGCCAGCTGCTGCGTAGGTTATCTAGATAGTTGTCGATCTGCTCACTTTCAGGAATAGTCTGCATCTCGCCACTCTCGAGCAAGTAAAACTCTTTTAGCGGCGTCGGGCACTGCATACCCGTGAACAACTCCACCGGCGCGTGATTCTTCAGCGAAGGCACGGCGGTCTGATTCAAACTAGACTGTACCATCGGCCCAAGGTACATCCAGTCCTTGTAGCAGATCTTGAACTCTAGATTCATAGCTCGAATAACATGAAAACTGCCCCTGTTGACTCGTTTGACGGAGCCATTAATCCACGGGCAATATGCTGGTGTGACTGTCTGCTTCGTGCGCAAACGACTATTCAATTCACTCACAACTTCATTCTTGAAATGACTGCCGTTATCAGATATCCATACTGGCGGGACTCCGAATCGTGCATGCCAGGCCAGCAAGGCCTCGACCACGACGCAACTGTCGGCTGTGCTACCACCAACTCGCAGTAATGTGTCGAATGACCCTTCAATACCAGTAGGTACTTGCTATTGTCATAGCTATTCTAAATGTACAGGAAGTCAAAATGTAGGACACCATTACGAGAACTGCAATCAATCGTCTTACCCCATGGCCTGGGGACAATTTCCCCCTTGAGAATGCAGACACAGTAAGCACTGCTTCACAAAATTCGCGACGATTGATGTGATGTGTTCAATCGCAAATAGTCGACGCAGACGGGCCACCATGGCCTGTTGGCCACGGTGTTCTTGGGCGCCACAGTGTACCACGATACAAAGTCGTTGCATCAAGTCCTTGGCATCCGTTTGGATTCAAATGCGATTGTCGATCACAAGGAGGCTATCGACAGTGCGGTCAGCATCCACCGGAGGCTGATGTGCAGATTGAATGTCAAAATCTCGACGAGCTTGGGCCAAACGAAACCTTCGTCGCCTAGTGACCGTAGATGTGGAGGCGTAGTACTTGTAGTTGTAGCCGTAGTGTTGCGGCGAATCGTTCGAATCTTCTTCACCGAAATTGTGGAAGTGTGGTTACCAGCCCAACGGGAGATCATTTCTGCCCAAACGTTGTTGGGGCCTGTCATATAACGAAAATTCAGCAACTTCATCGACCAACGAAGAAGTTTGCCCCTCACGTGTTTCTTGACACTGTTGTGGGGGAGAATACATGTATGAGGTTGAGGTGATCGCAATACATTCCAAATGTCTTCGGGCGTAACAACAAGTAGTCTAGCTTGTCTTTCTTGACGGCCAGGACAGGACTCACCCAACGACTGTCAGCGTTCTCGTACACCATTCACTTCGTTGGACGAGCCCCGTCCCGTAGTCGCACTTTCAGAGGTGGAACATTTGCTGGTGAATCGTCACGTAGCTCCAAACGCCACACAAGTCATACGCATGCGCGATGATTCGCATCTTCGCCACGTGATCGAGAGGGAATCCATTCACCCTTGCACGATCAATCAGCTGCTCCACTGCGGCGAAAATATCATCATCACTCGATACCGGGTCATTTGAGTTCACATGCACCTCGTCTGCCACCAACTCAATTGAGTCGCCACTGGTTTCATCATTTCCATGGTCGACCAGCTGTTCCAGCTGTCTATCAACGTCGATGCCCAGCGTCGTCAGCAGGTCGTTGCCAACAATGAACTCGTCATCATCCACGTCGACGATCAACACATCGAACGCACGCATAGGCTCCACAGGCTCGGCAGCAGTGTGGATCATCACATGAAGACTTGTCATGAACTCAGCCGTTACCGGTGTAGCACCAAACGTTTGAGTGCGTATGTACGTTGAGTCGCACAGCTTCCACATTGGCGTCCGCAGCGAGCAGCAATTTCTGGTGGGAGCGGCCAATCACCGTACCGTCCGATCCGCTGTCAGGACAGTAGGATAGAGTCAGCACTCCGTTCAAAGTCACTTGTCGTTGAGAGTCTGACAGCATCTCGCCAAGGCGTTTCAGACGCGCCTTCTTCGACGTCCCGGCCTCGCGTAACTGCTTGAGCAACTTCTTCTTCTCGTTCTCCGTCGCCTTGGTACACTCACGCACCCAATGCAGTTCTTACACTTGGGACACGGTCCAGGCGATGGGCGTGCAGACGAAACCTTCGAATCACTTTTCGGCGTTGGTTTCACTGCATTTGTATAGGTGGCGTAGACACCGAGGTCGACGTGGACTTCTTGTCGTTTCAACGTCTCTTCTGCTTCGCTGGATCGGTAGGCTCGCTTCCTCTTTGGCCATGGTCTGCTGTCTTCTTCTTCTTCAGCTTGAGTCGCTGATACTGGCGCTCGTGTTCAGTCTCCTTCTCCACTATCAGCTCGAAGAGCAGTCTCGGATCCGTCGCAGCGGCCTTGTTCGTGAAACGGACACACTGCTTCACCTCCTTCTTCAGCAAGGCAGGCAGAAACGATGCCATTAGGCGTTTGCACTTCTCGCGGTTTCCTGAAGCCCTCGGACAATCCATTGTCCTGCTGTGGTTCGGCTGGTTTGGGTTCAACGCCGGCTCACAGGGCGCTGCTGATGGAATTGCTGCATACGGGCGGATGTTCTTGTTCATATCGAGCATCTTCTCTGGCTTCATGGGTGGCGGGTTCAGGCCTTCGAAGAAATGAGTGAACATGCGACTCACTTTGGCGCTCTCCGTCAGGACCCCGTCTACTTTCCGCATAAGGTCTTGCTCAACGGGTTCGTCGTCCGGTCTCTTTCTGCACTGGATTACTCCGGGTTTGGCTGGTTCCATGCTGAAAATCTGATATTGCTGAACCCCCACCAAAGTCTTGTAGAGCTTTGTCACGATAGGTTTGTAGCTCTTGAAAAACCCGTCATCTCGCGAGACACGCACCGTTTTATTGGTTGTAGAAGCGTCGTCGACAGCAGTAACAATGTGATCCATAGTCCAGCAGTCTGATCGACCCACGTGTATACGGATGTGGCCGAAGCCACGGACGCATGAGTTTTTGGTGTGCCCTTTGACGAAAACCTTGTATCTGACGCGTTCCAATGTCCCCATCTGCACTTGCGCCAAGAAGAACTTGATAACAAGTTTGTTCTTGTTTTGTCCTTGTCAGTTGTCTGCGTAGACTACTAGGTGTCGCTTGTATGCTGGAAGCACCACTGTTTGGATGAAGTGCTGAAGCCTAGAGTTGATCTGGTCGCTCCCTTGCCGCTGGTAAACTCGTCGTAGAGGTAGTTCGACTGCGTCCCCTCATTCTCGTAAAAAAGACGCTAACTGAAAATAGCGAGCAGAAGTACCACTGCGACGGTGTTGATGTGACCGATGGGATGGTCAGGTTCTGCGAGACGTCCATGACAATCACCGCAGTTTGGTTTCCGCTGACGTCGGGTGTATGAACGACGGCTTTATCTTTCTTGGATTCGCATCTAAATGTTACAAGTAGATTGAAATGATATCAATGTCATGGTTAGAAATCATAAATAAATCGAGATGATGCTTGTATCCTCGTACCTCATTCGACGTGCAGACTCTGTGTGTTGGTCCAGTTCTTCCGTTTGTTCAGCGGTAGCTCCTCGACGAATACGAGACGGGTAGATAGTACACATATCACACACGTTTGACTGCGAAGACCGGATCTTGATGTTTGGACAGTAAAGTGACATAAGCTTGCGGAATATTCAGCGAGCAGGTTCACGAACGCGTAACCCAAGCTCTACGAACTTGTGCATCTCGGCAAAAAGAGCATCCCACGTAAAGTAGCAGGTAGCAGCGTATAATTCTCACGAGAATAATATTCCTTCACCATTCGGCCTTTGTGGTCTGCATACGCAGGATCACAGGTACCCCTCTCCCCACCTCATCAGCAAACCGTTTGATTTCACAAGCCACACTAAGTCCACCTTCGAAGCGTTTTTGTTGAGCCGATTGCCGTGCAGCTTCATGGCGACATTGCCTTCTCGAACGCGGTTTTTGTAGCGTTGCACGGTAAGAGGCTGTACGCCAAGACAGCGCGCAAATGACAACCGACATACGTGGCCCACAAACGGCAAGTAGTAGTTGAGCTTCTTACGCACTCCCTTTCCGCGATGCCTTTCAGCCGTGTCGGTCAGCGTCAGCACACCGATAAGTGTCAGGATGCAGGTTGTCTTCTCCGACTTTGACATCTGGTCAAGCGAGCACACCAACCACTCCAGCTCTGCCGCCTTTACTTCGAGGCAACCTCGCTCACACTTGTCCTCGCGAATAAGGGTTGCTACACACTGCTGTACATCAACGTCGATCAAATGTCCTCATCCTCTTCAGCGGCACTCTCCGCGCTCTCCCCGTCAGCATATCCTCATCCACAGTTCCTTCACCGTCACTACAATCCTCGTCATCACTGTCGTCTGGTTCTTCACTGTCTTCTTCAACTACGTTGTCCTCGTCTGCGCTCCCTTCGCTTGATGCGGCTCCTTTAAGCTGTGTGTCCAGCGCGAGCTAGACGGCGCCGCTTTGTGAAGCATCGAGGACATCAGAGGAGGTGCTGGGAAGCGGTGATCGTGAAGAAGCCACAGGTTGCTCAACGGAGAGGCACATGACGGCGGCGGGGGAAGAGTGGTAGCCTGGTCGACTGGCATCGTCAACGGGGACTGGTATCTTCTTGGCTGCAGCTTCTCGAATGAGCTCACTTTAGTGCCCGTTTAGTTTGGGTGCGTTCGGTGGAACGCAATTTAAAATGCACGATGTCGCGAAGTATAGCATTTTATGGCCAAATTCGATTTAGTCTCGTGTTCTGTTTTCATCGCAACCCTGATAAGATAAGACCTCCAAAGACTTGTCCCCAACATTGCAAATCTAAAAGTATACGTCGCCGAATTTGGTGATGAAGGAAATAGAATTTTGAACAGAACTATGGTCGACCGAACGAGACTCGATTTGTCTTGTAAACGAAGCAAAATATTCCAAATTGCGTGCTACCGAGCGCACCCTTTTCAAAACACAAATCCTTCGTTTTCTTGAAACGCCATATAAGTACGAAAAACAATGGCCTAACTTTGGAGGCGATTATCTCGATAACGCCAAATGATGCATTAGTGTCATTTGATTCGCGGCCGTCTCATATATTCTATTGTACCGGCAGATTGGGATCGGTCACAATAAACTTGAAATGGTTGTATGTCGACCAATTCTGGCCCAATTTTAGTAAATCAAAAGCCACTGTGTTGCTGTTACTGAGGCGTATTTTATCATAGATTTATAGGTTTGATCGGGGCTTTCTATCACACTCTAGGCATGATATAGCACGAGTCTCAATCCCCATATTTTTGTACCACTCTAGCCTTTTGTACCATAACTTCACAGGAGAGCTCACAAGAAAGCACGGAAGACGCCATCGTGCTCCTGGATGCCTACACTACAAAAACAACATTATTTTTTTGGCCAGAGTATCGTACATCGAGCGCTACATTCCGTTTTTCAAAGCTAATTTACCCGTTTTTGACGGCTTTTGACTACTTTCACCCGCCTCTGTAACTGAGTTGCACAAATAGACTTGATTTCAGTATGAATCCTTGAGAATTGGCAGTCGCTGGTCATAAAATATCCAACCCTACCCTAGCGACAAGACGATAAAATCGACTTTTGGCGAATTAAAGTTTTTGAATGATCAAGGCAGCGCTATCATTGGCTATATTACAACAGGGTTTTGGACAATTAAAGATCTCTCAGCGAATTTTTTCCAAAGACTTAATACGAGGTCATGGGGCAAAAGAGAGCAGTCCATTCACATGCTTAGCCTCGGGCTCGAGAAGCCTGGTCGAGGAACGTAGCTGAGCTGCGGCGTCGGGCCGAGAGTTGGATTCGAGAGACCAGCCGTGGGAGTGGCGTGGTGGGTCGAAGCGAGCGTGACAGCGTCGGATGCTTGGTAGTCACGCTGCTTGCACAAGAGCAAAGGACGCTCTCCCTAAACTATCTAGCGTTGGGAAAACCACCCAGCCAGAAACTGCATGCTACAGTCCTTAGCCGGGTAGAAAACCAATGCACCTAATAATACACATGCAGCTTGAGAAATCCGACGATACTTGCGTTGAGATGTCTGATCCCATGAAACTCTTTCCGTGAATGATCTTGTCTGGATGCACTAGATGGTGATGCTGACTTGGTCTTGTCAGTATGAGATGACTTGACCTCTCCATCGCCTGGAAAACTCATTTTGCGCCTCGCCTTCGGCTCTTCGCAAACTCCCCATTTCCAAAGACTTAATACGAGGTCATGGGGCAAAAGAGAGCAGTCCATTCACATGCTTAGCCTCGGGCTCGAGAAGCCTGGTCGAGGAACGTAGCTGAGCAGCGGCGTCGTGCCGAGAGTTGGATTCGAGAGACCAGCCGTGGGAGTGGCGTGGTGGGTCGAAGCGAGCGTGACAGCGTCGGATGCTTGGTAGTCACGCTGCTTGCACAAGAGCAAAGGGACGCTCTCCCTAAACTATCTAGCGTTGGGAAAACCACCCAGCCAGAAACTGCATGCTACAGTCCTTAGCCGGGTAGAAAACCAATGCACCTAATAATACACATGCAGCTTGAGAAATCCGACGATACTTGCGTTGAGATGTCTGATCCCATGAAACTCTTTCCGTGAATGATCTTGTCTGGATGCACTAGATGGTGATGCTGACTTGGTCTTGTCAGTATGAGATGACTTGACCTCTCCATCGCCTGGAAAACTCATTTTGCGCCTCGCCTTCGGCTCTTCGCAAACTCCCCATTTCCAAAGACTTAATACGAGTCATGGGGCAAAGAGAGCAGTCCATTCACATGCTTAGCCTCGGGCTCGAGAAGCCTGGTCGAGGAACGTAGCTGAGCAGCGGCGTCGTGCCGAGAGTTGGATTCGAGAGACCAGCCGTGGGAGTGGCGTGGTGGGTCGAAGCGAGCGTGACAGCGTCGGATGCTTGGTAGTCACGCTGCTTGCACAAGAGCAAAGGGACGCTCTCCTAAACTATCTAGCGTTGGGAAAACCACCCAGCCAGAAACTGCATGCTACAGTCCTTAGCCGGGTAGAAAACCAATGCACCTAATAATACACATGCAGCTTGAGAAATCCGACGATACTTGCGTTGAGATGTCTGATCCCATGAAACTCTTTCCGTGAATGATCTTGTCTGGATGCACTAGATGGTGATGCTGACTTGGTCTTGCATCAGTATGAGATGACTTGACCTCTCCATCGCCTGGAAAACTCATTTGGCGCCTCGCCTTCGGCTCTTCGCAAACTCCCCATTTCAAAGACTTAATACGAGGTCATGGGGCAAAAGAGAGCAGTCCATTCACATGCTTAGCCTCGGGCTCGAGAAGCCTGGTCGAGGAACGTAGCTGAGCAGCGGCGTCGTGCCGAGAGTTGGATTCGAGAGACCAGCCGTGGGAGTGGCGTGGTGGGTCGAAGCGAGCGTGACAGCGTCGGATGCTTGGTAGTCACGCTGCTTGCACAAGAGCAAAGGGACGCTCTCCCTAAACTATCTAGCGTTGGGAAAACCACCCAGCCAGAAACTGCATGCTACAGTCCTTAGCCGGGTAGAAAACCAATGCACCTAATAATACACATGCAGCTTGAGAAATCCGACGATACTTGCGTTGAGATGTCTGATCCCATGAAACTCTTTCCGTGAATGATCTTGTCTGGATGCACTAGATGGTGATGCTGACTTGGTCTTGTCAGTATGAGATGACTTGACCTCTCCATCGCCTGGAAAACTCATTTTGCGCCTCGCCTTCGGCTCTTCGCAAACTCCCCATTTCCAAAGACTTAATACGAGGTCATGGGGCAAAAGAGAGCAGTCCATTCACATGCTTAGCCTCGGGCTCGAGAAGCCTGGTCGAGGAACGTAGCTGAGCAGCGGCGTCGTGCCGAGAGTTGGATTCGAGAGACCAGCCGTGGGAGTGGCGTGGTGGGTCGAAGCGAGCGTGACAGCGTCGGATGCTTGGTAGTCACGCTGCTTGCACAAGAGCAAAGGGACGCTCTCCTAAACTATCTAGCGTTGGGAAAACCACCCAGCCAGAAACTGCATGCTACAGTCCTTAGCCGGGTAGAAAACCAATGCACCTAATAATACACATGCAGCTTGAGAAATCCGACGATACTTGCGTTGAGATGTCTGATCCCATGAAACTCTTTCCGTGAATGATCTTGTCTGGATGCACTAGATGGTGATGCTGACTTGGTCTTGTCAGTATGAGATGACTTGACCTCTCCATCGCCTGGAAAACTCATTTTGCGCCTCGCCTTCGGCTCTTCGCAAACTCCCCATTTCCAAAGACTTAATACGAGGTCATGGGGCAAAAGAGAGCAGTCCATTCACATGCTTAGCCTCGGGCTCGAGAAGCCTGGTCGAGGAACGTAGCTGAGCAGCGGCGTCGTGCCGAGAGTTGGATTCGAGAGACCAGCCGTGGTGGGTCGAAGCGAGCGTGACAGCGTCGGATGCTTGGTAGTCACGCTGCTTGCAAAAGAGCAAAGGGACGCTCTCCTAAACTATCTAGCGTTGGGAAAACCACCCAGCCAGAAACTGCATGCTACAGTCCTTAGCCGGGTAGAAAACCAATGCACCTAATAATACACATGCAGCTTGAGAAATCCGACGATACTTGCGTTGAGATGTCTGATCCCATGAAACTCTTTCCGTGAATGATCTTGTCTGGATGCACTAGATGGTGATGCTGACTTGGTCTTGTCAGTATGAGATGACTTGACCTCTCCATCGCCTGGAAAACTCATTTTGCGCCTCGCCTTCGGCTCTTCGCAAACTCCCCATTTCCAAAGACTTAATACGAGGTCATGGGGCAAAAGAGAGCAGTCCATTCACATGCTTAGCCTCGGGCTCGAGAAGCCTGGTCGAGGAACGTAGCTGAGCAGCGGCGTCGTGCCGAGAGTTGGATTCGAGAGACCAGCCGTGGGAGTGGCGTGGTGGGTCGAAGCGAGCGTGACAGCGTCGGATGCTTGGTAGTCACGCTGCTTGCACAAGAGCAAAGGGACGCTCTCCTAAACTATCTAGCGTTGGGAAAACCACCCAGCCAGAAACTGCATGCTACAGTCCTTAGCCGGGTAGAAAACCAATGCACCTAATAATACACATGCAGCTTGAGAAATCCGACGATACTTGCGTTGAGATGTCTGATCCCATGAAACTCTTTCCGTGAATGATCTTGTCTGGATGCACTAGATGGTGATGCTGACTTGGTCTTGTCAGTATGAGATGACTTGACCTCTCCATCGCCTGGAAAACTCATTTTGCGCCTCGCCTTCGGCTCTTCGCAAACTCCCCATTTCCAAAGACTTAATACGAGGTCATGGGGCAAAAGAGAGCAGTCCATTCACATGCTTAGCCTCGGGCTCGAGAAGCCTGGTCGAGGAACGTAGCTGAGCAGCGGCGTCGTGCCGAGAGTTGGATTCGAGAGACCAGCCGTGGGAGTGGCGTGGTGGGTCGAAGCGAGCGTGACAGCGTCGGATGCTTGGTAGTCACGCTGCTTGCACAAGAGCAAAGGGACGCTCTCCTAAACTATCTAGCGTTGGGAAAACCACCCAGCCAGAAACTGCATGCTACAGTCCTTAGCCGGGTAGAAAACCAATGCACCTAATAATACACATGCAGCTTGAGAAATCCGACGATACTTGCGTTGAGATGTCTGATCCCATGAAACTCTTTCCGTGAATGATCTTGTCTGGATGCACTAGATGGTGATGCTGACTTGGTCTTGTCAGTATGAGATGACTTGACCTCTCCATCGCCTGGAAAACTCATTTTGCGCCTCGCCTTCGGCTCTTCGCAAACTCCCCATTTCCAAAGACTTAATACGAGGTCATGGGGCAAAAGAGAGCAGTCCATTCACATGCTTAGCCTCGGGCTCGAGAAGCCTGGTCGAGGAACGTAGCTGAGCAGCGGCGTCGTGCCGAGAGTTGGATTCGAGAGACCAGCCGTGGTGGGTCGAAGCGAGCGTGACAGCGTCGGATGCTTGGTAGTCACGCTGCTTGCACAAGAGCAAAGGGACGCTCTCCCTAAACTATCTAGCGTTGGGAAAACCACCCAGCCAGAAACTGCATGCTACAGTCCTTAGCCGGGTAGAAAACCAATGCACCTAATAATACACATGCAGCTTGAGAAATCCGACGATACTTGCGTTGAGATGTCTGATCCCATGAAACTCTTTCCGTGAATGATCTTGTCTGGATGCACTAGATGGTGATGCTGACTTGGTCTTGTCAGTATGAGATGACTTGACCTCTCCATCGCCTGGAAAACTCATTTTGCGCCTCGCCTTCGGCTCTTCGCAAACTCCCCATTTCCAAAGACTTAATACGAGGTCATGGGGCAAAAGAGAGCAGTCCATTCACATGCTTAGCCTCGGGCTCGAGAAGCCTGGTCGAGGAACGTAGCTGAGCAGCGGCGTCGTGCCGAGAGTTGGATTCGAGAGACCAGCCGTGGAGTGGCGTGGTGGGTCGAAGCGAGCGTGACAGCGTCGGATGCTTGGTAGTCACGCTGCTTGCACAAGAGCAAAGGGACGCTCTCCTAAACTATCTAGCGTTGGGAAAACCACCCAGCCAGAAACTGCATGCTACAGTCCTTAGCCGGGTAGAAAACCAATGCACCTAATAATACACATGCAGCTTGAGAAATCCGACGATACTTGCGTTGAGATGTCTGATCCCATGAAACTCTTTCCGTGAATGATCTTGTCTGGATGCACTAGATGGTGATGCTGACTTGGTCTTGTCAGTATGAGATGACTTGACCTCTCCATCGCCTGGAAAACTCATTTTGCGCCTCGCCTTCGGCTCTTCGCAAACTCCCCATTTCCAAAGACTTAATACGAGGTCATGGGGCAAAAGAGAGCAGTCCATTCACATGCTTAGCCTCGGGCTCGAGAAGCCTGGTCGAGGAACGTAGCTGAGCAGCGGCGTCGTGCCGAGAGTTGGATTCGAGAGACCAGCCGTGGGAGTGGCGTGGTGGGTCGAAGCGAGCGTGACAGCGTCGGATGCTTGGTAGTCACGCTGCTTGCACAAGAGCAAAGGGACGCTCTCCCTAAACTATCTAGCGTTGGGAAAACCACCCAGCCAGAAACTGCATGCTACAGTCCTTAGCCGGGTAGAAAACCAATGCACCTAATAATACACATGCAGCTTGAGAAATCCGACGATACTTGCGTTGAGATGTCTGATCCCATGAAACTCTTTCCGTGAATGATCTTGTCTGGATGCACTAGATGGTGATGCTGACTTGGTCTTGTCAGTATGAGATGACTTGACCTCTCCATCGCCTGGAAAACTCATTTTGCGCCTCGCCTTCGGCTCTTCGCAAACTCCCCATTTCCAAAGACTTAATACGAGGTCATGGGGCAAAAGAGAGCAGTCCATTCACATGCTTAGCCTCGGGCTCGAGAAGCCTGGTCGAGGAACGTAGCTGAGCAGCGGCGTCGTGCCGAGAGTTGGATTCGAGAGACCAGCCGTGGAGTGGCGTGGTGGGTCGAAGCGAGCGTGACAGCGTCGGATGCTTGGTAGTCACGCTGCTTGCACAAGAGCAAAGGGACGCTCTCCTAAACTATCTAGCGTTGGGAAAACCACCCAGCCAGAAACTGCATGCTACAGTCCTTAGCCGGGTAGAAAACCAATGCACCTAATAATACACATGCAGCTTGAGAAATCCGACGATACTTGCGTTGAGATGTCTGATCCCATGAAACTCTTTCCGTGAATGATCTTGTCTGGATGCACTAGATGGTGATGCTGACTTGGTCTTGTCAGTATGAGATGACTTGACCTCTCCATCGCCTGGAAAACTCATTTTGCGCCTCGCCTTCGGCTCTTCGCAAACTCCCCATTTCCAAAGACTTAATACGAGGTCATGGGGCAAAAGAGAGCAGTCCATTCACATGCTTAGCCTCGGGCTCGAGAAGCCTGGTCGAGGAACGTAGCTGAGCAGCGGCGTCGTGCCGAGAGTTGGATTCGAGAGACCAGCCGTGGGAGTGGCGTGGTGGGTCGAAGCGAGCGTGACAGCGTCGGATGCTTGGTAGTCACGCTGCTTGCACAAGAGCAAAGGGACGCTCTCCTAAACTATCTAGCGTTGGGAAAACCACCCAGCCAGAAACTGCATGCTACAGTCCTTAGCCGGGTAGAAAACCAATGCACCTAATAATACACATGCAGCTTGAGAAATCCGACGATACTTGCGTTGAGATGTCTGATCCCATGAAACTCTTTCCGTGAATGATCTTGTCTGGATGCACTAGATGGTGATGCTGACTTGGTCTTGTCAGTATGAGATGACTTGACCTCTCCATCGCCTGGAAAACTCATTTTGCGCCTCGCCTTCGGCTCTTCGCAAACTCCCCATTTCCAAAGACTTAATACGAGGTCATGGGGCAAAAGAGAGCAGTCCATTCACATGCTTAGCCTCGGGCTCGAGAAGCCTGGTCGAGGAACGTAGCTGAGCAGCGGCGTCGTGCCGAGAGTTGGATTCGAGAGACCAGCCGTGGGAGTGGCGTGGTGGGTCGAAGCGAGCGTGACAGCGTCGGATGCTTGGTAGTCACGCTGCTTGCACAAGAGCAAAGGGACGCTCTCCTAAACTATCTAGCGTTGGGAAAACCACCCAGCCAGAAACTGCATGCTACAGTCCTTAGCCGGGTAGAAAACCAATGCACCTAATAATACACATGCAGCTTGAGAAATCCGACGATACTTGCGTTGAGATGTCTGATCCCATGAAACTCTTTCCGTGAATGATCTTGTCTGGATGCACTAGATGGTGATGCTGACTTGGTCTTGTCAGTATGAGATGACTTGACCTCTCCATCGCCTGGAAAACTCATTTTGCGCCTCGCCTTCGGCTCTTCGCAAACTCCCCATTTCCAAAGACTTAATACGAGGTCATGGGGCAAAAGAGAGCAGTCCATTCACATGCTTAGCCTCGGGCTCGAGAAGCCTGGTCGAGGAACGTAGCTGAGCAGCGGCGTCGTGCCGAGAGTTGGATTCGAGAGACCAGCCGTGGGAGTGGCGTGGTGGGTCGAAGCGAGCGTGACAGCGTCGGATGCTTGGTAGTCACGCTGCTTGCACAAGAGCAAAGGGACGCTCTCCTAAACTATCTAGCGTTGGGAAAACCACCCAGCCAGAAACTGCATGCTACAGTCCTTAGCCGGGTAGAAAACCAATGCACCTAATAATACACATGCAGCTTGAGAAATCCGACGATACTTGCGTTGAGATGTCTGATCCCATGAAACTCTTTCCGTGAATGATCTTGTCTGGATGCACTAGATGGTGATGCTGACTTGGTCTTGTCAGTATGAGATGACTTGACCTCTCCATCGCCTGGAAAACTCATTTTGCGCCTCGCCTTCGGCTCTTCGCAAACTCCCCATTTCCAAAGACTTAATACGAGGTCATGGGGCAAAAGAGAGCAGTCCATTCACATGCTTAGCCTCGGGCTCGAGAAGCCTGGTCGAGGAACGTAGCTGAGCAGCGGCGTCGTGCCGAGAGTTGGATTCGAGAGACCAGCCGTGGGAGTGGCGTGGTGGGTCGAAGCGAGCGTGACAGCGTCGGATGCTTGGTAGTCACGCTGCTTGCACAAGAGCAAAGGGACGCTCTCCTAAACTATCTAGCGTTGGGAAAACCACCCAGCCAGAAACTGCATGCTACAGTCCTTAGCCGGGTAGAAAACCAATGCACCTAATAATACACATGCAGCTTGAGAAATCCGACGATACTTGCGTTGAGATGTCTGATCCCATGAAACTCTTTCCGTGAATGATCTTGTCTGGATGCACTAGATGGTGATGCTGACTTGGTCTTGTCAGTATGAGATGACTTGACCTCTCCATCGCCTGGAAAACTCATTTTGCGCCTCGCCTTCGGCTCTTCGCAAACTCCCCATTTCCAAAGACTTAATACGAGGTCATGGGGCAAAAGAGAGCAGTCCATTCACATGCTTAGCCTCGGGCTCGAGAAGCCTGGTCGAGGAACGTAGCTGAGCAGCGGCGTCGTGCCGAGAGTTGGATTCGAGAGACCAGCCGTGGGAGTGGCGTGGTGGGTCGAAGCGAGCGTGACAGCGTCGGATGCTTGGTAGTCACGCTGCTTGCACAAGAGCAAAGGGACGCTCTCCTAAACTATCTAGCGTTGGGAAAACCACCCAGCCAGAAACTGCATGCTACAGTCCTTAGCCGGGTAGAAAACCAATGCACCTAATAATACACATGCAGCTTGAGAAATCCGACGATACTTGCGTTGAGATGTCTGATCCCATGAAACTCTTTCCGTGAATGATCTTGTCTGGATGCACTAGATGGTGATGCTGACTTGGTCTTGTCAGTATGAGATGACTTGACCTCTCCATCGCCTGGAAAACTCATTTTGCGCCTCGCCTTCGGCTCTTCGCAAACTCCCCATTTCCAAAGACTTAATACGAGGTCATGGGGCAAAAGAGAGCAGTCCATTCACATGCTTAGCCTCGGGCTCGAGAAGCCTGGTCGAGGAACGTAGCTGAGCAGCGGCGTCGTGCCGAGAGTTGGATTCGAGAGACCAGCCGTGGGAGTGGCGTGGTGGGTCGAAGCGAGCGTGACAGCGTCGGATGCTTGGTAGTCACGCTGCTTGCACAAGAGCAAAGGGACGCTCTCCTAAACTATCTAGCGTTGGGAAAACCACCCAGCCAGAAACTGCATGCTACAGTCCTTAGCCGGGTAGAAAACCAATGCACCTAATAATACACATGCAGCTTGAGAAATCCGACGATACTTGCGTTGAGATGTCTGATCCCATGAAACTCTTTCCGTGAATGATCTTGTCTGGATGCACTAGATGGTGATGCTGACTTGGTCTTGTCAGTATGAGATGACTTGACCTCTCCATCGCCTGGAAAACTCATTTTGCGCCTCGCCTTCGGCTCTTCGCAAACTCCCCATTTCCAAAGACTTAATACGAGGTCATGGGGCAAAAGAGAGCAGTCCATTCACATGCTTAGCCTCGGGCTCGAGAAGCCTGGTCGAGGAACGTAGCTGAGCAGCGGCGTCGTGCCGAGAGTTGGATTCGAGAGACCAGCCGTGGGAGTGGCGTGGTGGGTCGAAGCGAGCGTGACAGCGTCGGATGCTTGGTAGTCACGCTGCTTGCACAAGAGCAAAGGGACGCTCTCCTAAACTATCTAGCGTTGGGAAAACCACCCAGCCAGAAACTGCATGCTACAGTCCTTAGCCGGGTAGAAAACCAATGCACCTAATAATACACATGCAGCTTGAGAAATCCGACGATACTTGCGTTGAGATGTCTGATCCCATGAAACTCTTTCCGTGAATGATCTTGTCTGGATGCACTAGATGGTGATGCTGACTTGGTCTTGTCAGTATGAGATGACTTGACCTCTCCATCGCCTGGAAAACTCATTTTGCGCCTCGCCTTCGGCTCTTCGCAAACTCCCCATTTCCAAAGACTTAATACGAGGTCATGGGGCAAAAGAGAGCAGTCCATTCACATGCTTAGCCTCGGGCTCGAGAAGCCTGGTCGAGGAACGTAGCTGAGCAGCGGCGTCGTGCCGAGAGTTGGATTCGAGAGACCAGCCGTGGGAGTGGCGTGGTGGGTCGAAGCGAGCGTGACAGCGTCGGATGCTTGGTAGTCACGCTGCTTGCACAAGAGCAAAGGGACGCTCTCCTAAACTATCTAGCGTTGGGAAAACCACCCAGCCAGAAACTGCATGCTACAGTCCTTAGCCGGGTAGAAAACCAATGCACCTAATAATACACATGCAGCTTGAGAAATCCGACGATACTTGCGTTGAGATGTCTGATCCCATGAAACTCTTTCCGTGAATGATCTTGTCTGGATGCACTAGATGGTGATGCTGACTTGGTCTTGTCAGTATGAGATGACTTGACCTCTCCATCGCCTGGAAAACTCATTTTGCGCCTCGCCTTCGGCTCTTCGCAAACTCCCCATTTCCAAAGACTTAATACGAGGTCATGGGGCAAAAGAGAGCAGTCCATTCACATGCTTAGCCTCGGGCTCGAGAAGCCTGGTCGAGGAACGTAGCTGAGCAGCGGCGTCGTGCCGAGAGTTGGATTCGAGAGACCAGCCGTGGGAGTGGCGTGGTGGGTCGAAGCGAGCGTGACAGCGTCGGATGCTTGGTAGTCACGCTGCTTGCACAAGAGCAAAGGGACGCTCTCCTAAACTATCTAGCGTTGGGAAAACCACCCAGCCAGAAACTGCATGCTACAGTCCTTAGCCGGGTAGAAAACCAATGCACCTAATAATACACATGCAGCTTGAGAAATCCGACGATACTTGCGTTGAGATGTCTGATCCCATGAAACTCTTTCCGTGAATGATCTTGTCTGGATGCACTAGATGGTGATGCTGACTTGGTCTTGTCAGTATGAGATGACTTGACCTCTCCATCGCCTGGAAAACTCATTTTGCGCCTCGCCTTCGGCTCTTCGCAAACTCCCCATTTCCAAAGACTTAATACGAGGTCATGGGGCAAAAGAGAGCAGTCCATTCACATGCTTAGCCTCGGGCTCGAGAAGCCTGGTCGAGGAACGTAGCTGAGCAGCGGCGTCGTGCCGAGAGTTGGATTCGAGAGACCAGCCGTGGTGGGTCGAAGCGAGCGTGACAGCGTCGGATGCTTGGTAGTCACGCTGCTTGCACAAGAGCAAAGGGACGCTCTCCTAAACTATCTAGCGTTGGGAAAACCACCCAGCCAGAAACTGCATGCTACAGTCCTTAGCCGGGTAGAAAACCAATGCACCTAATAATACACATGCAGCTTGAGAAATCCGACGATACTTGCGTTGAGATGTCTGATCCCATGAAACTCTTTCCGTGAATGATCTTGTCTGGATGCACTAGATGGTGATGCTGACTTGGTCTTGTCAGTATGAGATGACTTGACCTCTCCATCGCCTGGAAAACTCATTTTGCGCCTCGCCTTCGGCTCTTCGCAAACTCCCCATTTCCAAAGACTTAATACGAGGTCATGGGGCAAAAGAGAGCAGTCCATTCACATGCTTAGCCTCGGGCTCGAGAAGCCTGGTCGAGGAACGTAGCTGAGCAGCGGCGTCGTGCCGAGAGTTGGATTCGAGAGACCAGCCGTGGGAGTGGCGTGGTGGGTCGAAGCGAGCGTGACAGCGTCGGATGCTTGGTAGTCACGCTGCTTGCACAAGAGCAAAGGGACGCTCTCCCTAAACTATCTAGCGTTGGGAAAACCACCCAGCCAGAAACTGCATGCTACAGTCCTTAGCCGGGTAGAAAACCAATGCACCTAATAATACACATGCAGCTTGAGAAATCCGACGATACTTGCGTTGAGATGTCTGATCCCATGAAACTCTTTCCGTGAATGATCTTGTCTGGATGCACTAGATGGTGATGCTGACTTGGTCTTGTCAGTATGAGATGACTTGACCTCTCCATCGCCTGGAAAACTCATTTTGCGCCTCGCCTTCGGCTCTTCGCAAACTCCCCATTTCCAAAGACTTAATACGAGGTCATGGGGCAAAAGAGAGCAGTCCATTCACATGCTTAGCCTCGGGCTCGAGAAGCCTGGTCGAGGAACGTAGCTGAGCAGCGGCGTCGTGCCGAGAGTTGGATTCGAGAGACCAGCCGTGGGAGTGGCGTGGTGGGTCGAAGCGAGCGTGACAGCGTCGGATGCTTGGTAGTCACGCTGCTTGCACAAGAGCAAAGGGACGCTCTCCCTAAACTATCTAGCGTTGGGAAAACCACCCAGCCAGAAACTGCATGCTACAGTCCTTAGCCGGGTAGAAAACCAATGCACCTAATAATACACATGCAGCTTGAGAAATCCGACGATACTTGCGTTGAGATGTCTGATCCCATGAAACTCTTTCCGTGAATGATCTTGTCTGGATGCACTAGATGGTGATGCTGACTTGGTCTTGTCAGTATGAGATGACTTGACCTCTCCATCGCCTGGAAAACTCATTTTGCGCCTCGCCTTCGGCTCTTCGCAAACTCCCCATTTCCAAAGACTTAATACGAGGTCATGGGGCAAAAGAGAGCAGTCCATTCACATGCTTAGCCTCGGGCTCGAGAAGCCTGGTCGAGGAACGTAGCTGAGCAGCGGCGTCGTGCCGAGAGTTGGATTCGAGAGACCAGCCGTGGGAGTGGCGTGGTGGGTCGAAGCGAGCGTGACAGCGTCGGATGCTTGGTAGTCACGCTGCTTGCACAAGAGCAAAGGGACGCTCTCCTAAACTATCTAGCGTTGGGAAAACCACCCAGCCAGAAACTGCATGCTACAGTCCTTAGCCGGGTAGAAAACCAATGCACCTAATAATACACATGCAGCTTGAGAAATCCGACGATACTTGCGTTGAGATGTCTGATCCCATGAAACTCTTTCCGTGAATGATCTTGTCTGGATGCACTAGATGGTGATGCTGACTTGGTCTTGTCAGTATGAGATGACTTGACCTCTCCATCGCCTGGAAAACTCATTTTGCGCCTCGCCTTCGGCTCTTCGCAAACTCCCCATTTCCAAAGACTTAATACGAGGTCATGGGGCAAAAGAGAGCAGTCCATTCACATGCTTAGCCTCGGGCTCGAGAAGCCTGGTCGAGGAACGTAGCTGAGCAGCGGCGTCGTGCCGAGAGTTGGATTCGAGAGACCAGCCGTGGGAGTGGCGTGGTGGGTCGAAGCGAGCGTGACAGCGTCGGATGCTTGGTAGTCACGCTGCTTGCACAAGAGCAAAGGGACGCTCTCCTAAACTATCTAGCGTTGGGAAAACCACCCAGCCAGAAACTGCATGCTACAGTCCTTAGCCGGGTAGAAAACCAATGCACCTAATAATACACATGCAGCTTGAGAAATCCGACGATACTTGCGTTGAGATGTCTGATCCCATGAAACTCTTTCCGTGAATGATCTTGTCTGGATGCACTAGATGGTGATGCTGACTTGGTCTTGTCAGTATGAGATGACTTGACCTCTCCATCGCCTGGAAAACTCATTTTGCGCCTCGCCTTCGGCTCTTCGCAAACTCCCCATTTCCAAAGACTTAATACGAGGTCATGGGGCAAAAGAGAGCAGTCCATTCACATGCTTAGCCTCGGGCTCGAGAAGCCTGGTCGAGGAACGTAGCTGAGCAGCGGCGTCGTGCCGAGAGTTGGATTCGAGAGACCAGCCGTGGGAGTGGCGTGGTGGGTCGAAGCGAGCGTGACAGCGTCGGATGCTTGGTAGTCACGCTGCTTGCACAAGAGCAAAGGGACGCTCTCCCTAAACTATCTAGCGTTGGGAAAACCACCCAGCCAGAAACTGCATGCTACAGTCCTTAGCCGGGTAGAAAACCAATGCACCTAATAATACACATGCAGCTTGAGAAATCCGACGATACTTGCGTTGAGATGTCTGATCCCATGAAACTCTTTCCGTGAATGATCTTGTCTGGATGCACTAGATGGTGATGCTGACTTGGTCTTGTCAGTATGAGATGACTTGACCTCTCCATCGCCTGGAAAACTCATTTTGCGCCTCGCCTTCGGCTCTTCGCAAACTCCCCATTTCCAAAGACTTAATACGAGGTCATGGGGCAAAAGAGAGCAGTCCATTCACATGCTTAGCCTCGGGCTCGAGAAGCCTGGTCGAGGAACGTAGCTGAGCAGCGGCGTCGTGCCGAGAGTTGGATTCGAGAGACCAGCCGTGGGAGTGGCGTGGTGGGTCGAAGCGAGCGTGACAGCGTCGGATGCTTGGTAGTCACGCTGCTTGCACAAGAGCAAAGGGACGCTCTCCTAAACTATCTAGCGTTGGGAAAACCACCCAGCCAGAAACTGCATGCTACAGTCCTTAGCCGGGTAGAAAACCAATGCACCTAATAATACACATGCAGCTTGAGAAATCCGACGATACTTGCGTTGAGATGTCTGATCCCATGAAACTCTTTCCGTGAATGATCTTGTCTGGATGCACTAGATGGTGATGCTGACTTGGTCTTGTCAGTATGAGATGACTTGACCTCTCCATCGCCTGGAAAACTCATTTTGCGCCTCGCCTTCGGCTCTTCGCAAACTCCCCATTTCCAAAGACTTAATACGAGGTCATGGGGCAAAAGAGAGCAGTCCATTCACATGCTTAGCCTCGGGCTCGAGAAGCCTGGTCGAGGAACGTAGCTGAGCAGCGGCGTCGTGCCGAGAGTTGGATTCGAGAGACCAGCCGTGGGAGTGGCGTGGTGGGTCGAAGCGAGCGTGACAGCGTCGGATGCTTGGTAGTCACGCTGCTTGCACAAGAGCAAAGGGACGCTCTCCCTAAACTATCTAGCGTTGGGAAAACCACCCAGCCAGAAACTGCATGCTACAGTCCTTAGCCGGGTAGAAAACCAATGCACCTAATAATACACATGCAGCTTGAGAAATCCGACGATACTTGCGTTGAGATGTCTGATCCCATGAAACTCTTTCCGTGAATGATCTTGTCTGGATGCACTAGATGGTGATGCTGACTTGGTCTTGTCAGTATGAGATGACTTGACCTCTCCATCGCCTGGAAAACTCATTTTGCGCCTCGCCTTCGGCTCTTCGCAAACTCCCCATTTCCAAAGACTTAATACGAGGTCATGGGGCAAAAGAGAGCAGTCCATTCACATGCTTAGCCTCGGGCTCGAGAAGCCTGGTCGAGGAACGTAGCTGAGCAGCGGCGTCGTGCCGAGAGTTGGATTCGAGAGACCAGCCGGAGTGGCGTGGTGGGTCGAAGCGAGCGTGACAGCGTCGGATGCTTGGTAGTCACGCTGCTTGCACAAGAGCAAAGGGACGCTCTCCCTAAACTATCTAGCGTTGGGAAAACCACCCAGCCAGAAACTGCATGCTACAGTCCTTAGCCGGGTAGAAAACCAATGCACCTAATAATACACATGCAGCTTGAGAAATCCGACGATACTTGCGTTGAGATGTCTGATCCCATGAAACTCTTTCCGTGAATGATCTTGTCTGGATGCACTAGATGGTGATGCTGACTTGGTCTTGTCAGTATGAGATGACTTGACCTCTCCATCGCCTGGAAAACTCATTTTGCGCCTCGCCTTCGGCTCTTCGCAAACTCCCCATTTCCAAAGACTTAATACGAGGTCATGGGGCAAAAGAGAGCAGTCCATTCACATGCTTAGCCTCGGGCTCGAGAAGCCTGGTCGAGGAACGTAGCTGAGCAGCGGCGTCGTGCCGAGAGTTGGATTCGAGAGACCAGCCGTGGGAGTGGCGTGGTGGGTCGAAGCGAGCGTGACAGCGTCGGATGCTTGGTAGTCACGCTGCTTGCACAAGAGCAAAGGGACGCTCTCCTAAACTATCTAGCGTTGGGAAAACCACCCAGCCAGAAACTGCATGCTACAGTCCTTAGCCGGGTAGAAAACCAATGCACCTAATAATACACATGCAGCTTGAGAAATCCGACGATACTTGCGTTGAGATGTCTGATCCCATGAAACTCTTTCCGTGAATGATCTTGTCTGGATGCACTAGATGGTGATGCTGACTTGGTCTTGTCAGTATGAGATGACTTGACCTCTCCATCGCCTGGAAAACTCATTTTGCGCCTCGCCTTCGGCTCTTCGCAAACTCCCCATTTCCAAAGACTTAATACGAGGTCATGGGGCAAAAGAGAGCAGTCCATTCACATGCTTAGCCTCGGGCTCGAGAAGCCTGGTCGAGGAACGTAGCTGAGCAGCGGCGTCGTGCCGAGAGTTGGATTCGAGAGACCAGCCGTGGGAGTGGCGTGGTGGGTCGAAGCGAGCGTGACAGCGTCGGATGCTTGGTAGTCACGCTGCTTGCACAAGAGCAAAGGGACGCTCTCCCTAAACTATCTAGCGTTGGGAAAACCACCCAGCCAGAAACTGCATGCTACAGTCCTTAGCCGGGTAGAAAACCAATGCACCTAATAATACACATGCAGCTTGAGAAATCCGACGATACTTGCGTTGAGATGTCTGATCCCATGAAACTCTTTCCGTGAATGATCTTGTCTGGATGCACTAGATGGTGATGCTGACTTGGTCTTGTCAGTATGAGATGACTTGACCTCTCCATCGCCTGGAAAACTCATTTTGCGCCTCGCCTTCGGCTCTTCGCAAACTCCCCATTTCCAAAGACTTAATACGAGGTCATGGGGCAAAAGAGAGCAGTCCATTCACATGCTTAGCCTCGGGCTCGAGAAGCCTGGTCGAGGAACGTAGCTGAGCAGCGGCGTCGTGCCGAGAGTTGGATTCGAGAGACCAGCCGTGGGAGTGGCGTGGTGGGTCGAAGCGAGCGTGACAGCGTCGGATGCTTGGTAGTCACGCTGCTTGCACAAGAGCAAAGGGACGCTCTCCCTAAACTATCTAGCGTTGGGAAAACCACCCAGCCAGAAACTGCATGCTACAGTCCTTAGCCGGGTAGAAAACCAATGCACCTAATAATACACATGCAGCTTGAGAAATCCGACGATACTTGCGTTGAGATGTCTGATCCCATGAAACTCTTTCCGTGAATGATCTTGTCTGGATGCACTAGATGGTGATGCTGACTTGGTCTTGTCAGTATGAGATGACTTGACCTCTCCATCGCCTGGAAAACTCATTTTGCGCCTCGCCTTCGGCTCTTCGCAAACTCCCCATTTCCAAAGACTTAATACGAGGTCATGGGGCAAAAGAGAGCAGTCCATTCACATGCTTAGCCTCGGGCTCGAGAAGCCTGGTCGAGGAACGTAGCTGAGCAGCGGCGTCGTGCCGAGAGTTGGATTCGAGAGACCAGCCGTGGGAGTGGCGTGGTGGGTCGAAGCGAGCGTGACAGCGTCGGATGCTTGGTAGTCACGCTGCTTGCACAAGAGCAAAGGGACGCTCTCCTAAACTATCTAGCGTTGGGAAAACCACCCAGCCAGAAACTGCATGCTACAGTCCTTAGCCGGGTAGAAAACCAATGCACCTAATAATACACATGCAGCTTGAGAAATCCGACGATACTTGCGTTGAGATGTCTGATCCCATGAAACTCTTTCCGTGAATGATCTTGTCTGGATGCACTAGATGGTGATGCTGACTTGGTCTTGTCAGTATGAGATGACTTGACCTCTCCATCGCCTGGAAAACTCATTTTGCGCCTCGCCTTCGGCTCTTCGCAAACTCCCCATTTCCAAAGACTTAATACGAGGTCATGGGGCAAAAGAGAGCAGTCCATTCACATGCTTAGCCTCGGGCTCGAGAAGCCTGGTCGAGGAACGTAGCTGAGCAGCGGCGTCGTGCCGAGAGTTGGATTCGAGAGACCAGCCGTGGGAGTGGCGTGGTGGGTCGAAGCGAGCGTGACAGCGTCGGATGCTTGGTAGTCACGCTGCTTGCACAAGAGCAAAGGGACGCTCTCCCTAAACTATCTAGCGTTGGGAAAACCACCCAGCCAGAAACTGCATGCTACAGTCCTTAGCCGGGTAGAAAACCAATGCACCTAATAATACACATGCAGCTTGAGAAATCCGACGATACTTGCGTTGAGATGTCTGATCCCATGAAACTCTTTCCGTGAATGATCTTGTCTGGATGCACTAGATGGTGATGCTGACTTGGTCTTGTCAGTATGAGATGACTTGACCTCTCCATCGCCTGGAAAACTCATTTTGCGCCTCGCCTTCGGCTCTTCGCAAACTCCCCATTTCCAAAGACTTAATACGAGGTCATGGGGCAAAAGAGAGCAGTCCATTCACATGCTTAGCCTCGGGCTCGAGAAGCCTGGTCGAGGAACGTAGCTGAGCAGCGGCGTCGTGCCGAGAGTTGGATTCGAGAGACCAGCCGTGGGAGTGGCGTGGTGGGTCGAAGCGAGCGTGACAGCGTCGGATGCTTGGTAGTCACGCTGCTTGCACAAGAGCAAAGGGACGCTCTCCCTAAACTATCTAGCGTTGGGAAAACCACCCAGCCAGAAACTGCATGCTACAGTCCTTAGCCGGGTAGAAAACCAATGCACCTAATAATACACATGCAGCTTGAGAAATCCGACGATACTTGCGTTGAGATGTCTGATCCCATGAAACTCTTTCCGTGAATGATCTTGTCTGGATGCACTAGATGGTGATGCTGACTTGGTCTTGTCAGTATGAGATGACTTGACCTCTCCATCGCCTGGAAAACTCATTTTGCGCCTCGCCTTCGGCTCTTCGCAAACTCCCCATTTCCAAAGACTTAATACGAGGTCATGGGGCAAAAGAGAGCAGTCCATTCACATGCTTAGCCTCGGGCTCGAGAAGCCTGGTCGAGGAACGTAGCTGAGCAGCGGCGTCGTGCCGAGAGTTGGATTCGAGAGACCAGCCGTGGGAGTGGCGTGGTGGGTCGAAGCGAGCGTGACAGCGTCGGATGCTTGGTAGTCACGCTGCTTGCACAAGAGCAAAGGGACGCTCTCCCTAAACTATCTAGCGTTGGGAAAACCACCCAGCCAGAAACTGCATGCTACAGTCCTTAGCCGGGTAGAAAACCAATGCACCTAATAATACACATGCAGCTTGAGAAATCCGACGATACTTGCGTTGAGATGTCTGATCCCATGAAACTCTTTCCGTGAATGATCTTGTCTGGATGCACTAGATGGTGATGCTGACTTGGTCTTGTCAGTATGAGATGACTTGACCTCTCCATCGCCTGGAAAACTCATTTTGCGCCTCGCCTTCGGCTCTTCGCAAACTCCCCATTTCCAAAGACTTAATACGAGGTCATGGGGCAAAAGAGAGCAGTCCATTCACATGCTTAGCCTCGGGCTCGAGAAGCCTGGTCGAGGAACGTAGCTGAGCAGCGGCGTCGTGCCGAGAGTTGGATTCGAGAGACCAGCCGTGGGAGTGGCGTGGTGGGTCGAAGCGAGCGTGACAGCGTCGGATGCTTGGTAGTCACGCTGCTTGCACAAGAGCAAAGGGACGCTCTCCCTAAACTATCTAGCGTTGGGAAAACCACCCAGCCAGAAACTGCATGCTACAGTCCTTAGCCGGGTAGAAAACCAATGCACCTAATAATACACATGCAGCTTGAGAAATCCGACGATACTTGCGTTGAGATGTCTGATCCCATGAAACTCTTTCCGTGAATGATCTTGTCTGGATGCACTAGATGGTGATGCTGACTTGGTCTTGTCAGTATGAGATGACTTGACCTCTCCATCGCCTGGAAAACTCATTTTGCGCCTCGCCTTCGGCTCTTCGCAAACTCCCCATTTCCAAAGACTTAATACGAGGTCATGGGGCAAAAGAGAGCAGTCCATTCACATGCTTAGCCTCGGGCTCGAGAAGCCTGGTCGAGGAACGTAGCTGAGCAGCGGCGTCGTGCCGAGAGTTGGATTCGAGAGACCAGCCGTGGGAGTGGCGTGGTGGGTCGAAGCGAGCGTGACAGCGTCGGATGCTTGGTAGTCACGCTGCTTGCACAAGAGCAAAGGGACGCTCTCCTAAACTATCTAGCGTTGGGAAAACCACCCAGCCAGAAACTGCATGCTACAGTCCTTAGCCGGGTAGAAAACCAATGCACCTAATAATACACATGCAGCTTGAGAAATCCGACGATACTTGCGTTGAGATGTCTGATCCCATGAAACTCTTTCCGTGAATGATCTTGTCTGGATGCACTAGATGGTGATGCTGACTTGGTCTTGTCAGTATGAGATGACTTGACCTCTCCATCGCCTGGAAAACTCATTTTGCGCCTCGCCTTCGGCTCTTCGCAAACTCCCCATTTCCAAAGACTTAATACGAGGTCATGGGGCAAAAGAGAGCAGTCCATTCACATGCTTAGCCTCGGGCTCGAGAAGCCTGGTCGAGGAACGTAGCTGAGCAGCGGCGTCGTGCCGAGAGTTGGATTCGAGAGACCAGCCGTGGGAGTGGCGTGGTGGGTCGAAGCGAGCGTGACAGCGTCGGATGCTTGGTAGTCACGCTGCTTGCACAAGAGCAAAGGGACGCTCTCCCTAAACTATCTAGCGTTGGGAAAACCACCCAGCCAGAAACTGCATGCTACAGTCCTTAGCCGGGTAGAAAACCAATGCACCTAATAATACACATGCAGCTTGAGAAATCCGACGATACTTGCGTTGAGATGTCTGATCCCATGAAACTCTTTCCGTGAATGATCTTGTCTGGATGCACTAGATGGTGATGCTGACTTGGTCTTGTCAGTATGAGATGACTTGACCTCTCCATCGCCTGGAAAACTCATTTTGCGCCTCGCCTTCGGCTCTTCGCAAACTCCCCATTTCCAAAGACTTAATACGAGGTCATGGGGCAAAAGAGAGCAGTCCATTCACATGCTTAGCCTCGGGCTCGAGAAGCCTGGTCGAGGAACGTAGCTGAGCAGCGGCGTCGTGCCGAGAGTTGGATTCGAGAGACCAGCCGTGGGAGTGGCGTGGTGGGTCGAAGCGAGCGTGACAGCGTCGGATGCTTGGTAGTCACGCTGCTTGCACAAGAGCAAAGGGACGCTCTCCTAAACTATCTAGCGTTGGGAAAACCACCCAGCCAGAAACTGCATGCTACAGTCCTTAGCCGGGTAGAAAACCAATGCACCTAATAATACACATGCAGCTTGAGAAATCCGACGATACTTGCGTTGAGATGTCTGATCCCATGAAACTCTTTCCGTGAATGATCTTGTCTGGATGCACTAGATGGTGATGCTGACTTGGTCTTGTCAGTATGAGATGACTTGACCTCTCCATCGCCTGGAAAACTCATTTTGCGCCTCGCCTTCGGCTCTTCGCAAACTCCCCATTTCCAAAGACTTAATACGAGGTCATGGGGCAAAAGAGAGCAGTCCATTCACATGCTTAGCCTCGGGCTCGAGAAGCCTGGTCGAGGAACGTAGCTGAGCAGCGGCGTCGTGCCGAGAGTTGGATTCGAGAGACCAGCCGTGGAGTGGCGTGGTGGGTCGAAGCGAGCGTGACAGCGTCGGATGCTTGGTAGTCACGCTGCTTGCACAAGAGCAAAGGGACGCTCTCCCTAAACTATCTAGCGTTGGGAAAACCACCCAGCCAGAAACTGCATGCTACAGTCCTTAGCCGGGTAGAAAACCAATGCACCTAATAATACACATGCAGCTTGAGAAATCCGACGATACTTGCGTTGAGATGTCTGATCCCATGAAACTCTTTCCGTGAATGATCTTGTCTGGATGCACTAGATGGTGATGCTGACTTGGTCTTGTCAGTATGAGATGACTTGACCTCTCCATCGCCTGGAAAACTCATTTTGCGCCTCGCCTTCGGCTCTTCGCAAACTCCCCATTTCCAAAGACTTAATACGAGGTCATGGGGCAAAAGAGAGCAGTCCATTCACATGCTTAGCCTCGGGCTCGAGAAGCCTGGTCGAGGAACGTAGCTGAGCAGCGGCGTCGTGCCGAGAGTTGGATTCGAGAGACCAGCCGTGGGAGTGGCGTGGTGGGTCGAAGCGAGCGTGACAGCGTCGGATGCTTGGTAGTCACGCTGCTTGCACAAGAGCAAAGGGACGCTCTCCTAAACTATCTAGCGTTGGGAAAACCACCCAGCCAGAAACTGCATGCTACAGTCCTTAGCCGGGTAGAAAACCAATGCACCTAATAATACACATGCAGCTTGAGAAATCCGACGATACTTGCGTTGAGATGTCTGATCCCATGAAACTCTTTCCGTGAATGATCTTGTCTGGATGCACTAGATGGTGATGCTGACTTGGTCTTGTCAGTATGAGATGACTTGACCTCTCCATCGCCTGGAAAACTCATTTTGCGCCTCGCCTTCGGCTCTTCGCAAACTCCCCATTTCCAAAGACTTAATACGAGGTCATGGGGCAAAAGAGAGCAGTCCATTCACATGCTTAGCCTCGGGCTCGAGAAGCCTGGTCGAGGAACGTAGCTGAGCAGCGGCGTCGTGCCGAGAGTTGGATTCGAGAGACCAGCCGTGGGAGTGGCGTGGTGGGTCGAAGCGAGCGTGACAGCGTCGGATGCTTGGTAGTCACGCTGCTTGCACAAGAGCAAAGGGACGCTCTCCCTAAACTATCTAGCGTTGGGAAAACCACCCAGCCAGAAACTGCATGCTACAGTCCTTAGCCGGGTAGAAAACCAATGCACCTAATAATACACATGCAGCTTGAGAAATCCGACGATACTTGCGTTGAGATGTCTGATCCCATGAAACTCTTTCCGTGAATGATCTTGTCTGGATGCACTAGATGGTGATGCTGACTTGGTCTTGTCAGTATGAGATGACTTGACCTCTCCATCGCCTGGAAAACTCATTTTGCGCCTCGCCTTCGGCTCTTCGCAAACTCCCCATTTCCAAAGACTTAATACGAGGTCATGGGGCAAAAGAGAGCAGTCCATTCACATGCTTAGCCTCGGGCTCGAGAAGCCTGGTCGAGGAACGTAGCTGAGCAGCGGCGTCGTGCCGAGAGTTGGATTCGAGAGACCAGCCGTGGGAGTGGCGTGGTGGGTCGAAGCGAGCGTGACAGCGTCGGATGCTTGGTAGTCACGCTGCTTGCACAAGAGCAAAGGGACGCTCTCCTAAACTATCTAGCGTTGGGAAAACCACCCAGCCAGAAACTGCATGCTACAGTCCTTAGCCGGGTAGAAAACCAATGCACCTAATAATACACATGCAGCTTGAGAAATCCGACGATACTTGCGTTGAGATGTCTGATCCCATGAAACTCTTTCCGTGAATGATCTTGTCTGGATGCACTAGATGGTGATGCTGACTTGGTCTTGTCAGTATGAGATGACTTGACCTCTCCATCGCCTGGAAAACTCATTTTGCGCCTCGCCTTCGGCTCTTCGCAAACTCCCCATTTCCAAAGACTTAATACGAGGTCATGGGGCAAAAGAGAGCAGTCCATTCACATGCTTAGCCTCGGGCTCGAGAAGCCTGGTCGAGGAACGTAGCTGAGCAGCGGCGTCGTGCCGAGAGTTGGATTCGAGAGACCAGCCGTGGGAGTGGCGTGGTGGGTCGAAGCGAGCGTGACAGCGTCGGATGCTTGGTAGTCACGCTGCTTGCACAAGAGCAAAGGGACGCTCTCCTAAACTATCTAGCGTTGGGAAAACCACCCAGCCAGAAACTGCATGCTACAGTCCTTAGCCGGGTAGAAAACCAATGCACCTAATAATACACATGCAGCTTGAGAAATCCGACGATACTTGCGTTGAGATGTCTGATCCCATGAAACTCTTTCCGTGAATGATCTTGTCTGGATGCACTAGATGGTGATGCTGACTTGGTCTTGTCAGTATGAGATGACTTGACCTCTCCATCGCCTGGAAAACTCATTTTGCGCCTCGCCTTCGGCTCTTCGCAAACTCCCCATTTCCAAAGACTTAATACGAGGTCATGGGGCAAAAGAGAGCAGTCCATTCACATGCTTAGCCTCGGGCTCGAGAAGCCTGGTCGAGGAACGTAGCTGAGCAGCGGCGTCGTGCCGAGAGTTGGATTCGAGAGACCAGCCGTGGTGGGTCGAAGCGAGCGTGACAGCGTCGGATGCTTGGTAGTCACGCTGCTTGCACAAGAGCAAAGGGACGCTCTCCTAAACTATCTAGCGTTGGGAAAACCACCCAGCCAGAAACTGCATGCTACAGTCCTTAGCCGGGTAGAAAACCAATGCACCTAATAATACACATGCAGCTTGAGAAATCCGACGATACTTGCGTTGAGATGTCTGATCCCATGAAACTCTTCCGTGAATGATCTTGTCTGGATGCACTAGATGGTGATGCTGACTTGGTCTTGTCAGTATGAGATGACTTGACCTCTCCATCGCCTGGAAAACTCATTTTGCGCCTCGCCTTCGGCTCTTCGCAAACTCCCCATTTCCAAAGACTTAATACGAGGTCATGGGGCAAAAGAGAGCAGTCCATTCACATGCTTAGCCTCGGGCTCGAGAAGCCTGGTCGAGGAACGTAGCTGAGCAGCGGCGTCGTGCCGAGAGTTGGATTCGAGAGACCAGCCGTGGGAGTGGCGTGGTGGGTCGAAGCGAGCGTGACAGCGTCGGATGCTTGGTAGTCACGCTGCTTGCACAAGAGCAAAGGGACGCTCTCCCTAAACTATCTAGCGTTGGGAAAACCACCCAGCCAGAAACTGCATGCTACAGTCCTTAGCCGGGTAGAAAACCAATGCACCTAATAATACACATGCAGCTTGAGAAATCCGACGATACTTGCGTTGAGATGTCTGATCCCATGAAACTCCTTCCGTGAATGATCTTGTCTGGATGCACTAGATGGTGATGCTGACTTGGTCTTGTCAGTATGAGATGACTTGACCTCTCCATCGCCTGGAAAACTCATTTTGCGCCTCGCCTTCGGCTCTTCGCAAACTCCCCATTTCCAAAGACTTAATACGAGGTCATGGGGCAAAAGAGAGCAGTCCATTCACATGCTTAGCCTCGGGCTCGAGAAGCCTGGTCGAGGAACGTAGCTGAGCAGCGGCGTCGTGCCGAGAGTTGGATTCGAGAGACCAGCCGTGGGAGTGGCGTGGTGGGTCGAAGCGAGCGTGACAGCGTCGGATGCTTGGTAGTCACGCTGCTTGCACAAGAGCAAAGGGACGCTCTCCTAAACTATCTAGCGTTGGGAAAACCACCCAGCCAGAAACTGCATGCTACAGTCCTTAGCCGGGTAGAAAACCAATGCACCTAATAATACACATGCAGCTTGAGAAATCCGACGATACTTGCGTTGAGATGTCTGATCCCATGAAACTCCTTCCGTGAATGATCTTGTCTGGATGCACTAGATGGTGATGCTGACTTGGTCTTGTCAGTATGAGATGACTTGACCTCTCCATCGCCTGGAAAACTCATTTTGCGCCTCGCCTTCGGCTCTTCGCAAACTCCCCATTTCCAAAGACTTAATACGAGGTCATGGGGCAAAAGAGAGCAGTCCATTCACATGCTTAGCCTCGGGCTCGAGAAGCCTGGTCGAGGAACGTAGCTGAGCAGCGGCGTCGTGCCGAGAGTTGGATTCGAGAGACCAGCCGTGGGAGTGGCGTGGTGGGTCGAAGCGAGCGTGACAGCGTCGGATGCTTGGTAGTCACGCTGCTTGCACAAGAGCAAAGGGACGCTCTCCCTAAACTATCTAGCGTTGGGAAAACCACCCAGCCAGAAACTGCATGCTACAGTCCTTAGCCGGGTAGAAAACCAATGCACCTAATAATACACATGCAGCTTGAGAAATCCGACGATACTTGCGTTGAGATGTCTGATCCCATGAAACTCTTTCCGTGAATGATCTTGTCTGGATGCACTAGATGGTGATGCTGACTTGGTCTTGTCAGTATGAGATGACTTGACCTCTCCATCGCCTGGAAAACTCATTTTGCGCCTCGCCTTCGGCTCTTCGCAAACTCCCCATTTCCAAAGACTTAATACGAGGTCATGGGGCAAAGAGAGCAGTCCATTCACATGCTTAGCCTCGGGCTCGAGAAGCCTGGTCGAGGAACGTAGCTGAGCAGCGGCGTCGTGCCGAGAGTTGGATTCGAGAGACCAGCCGTGGGAGTGGCGTGGTGGGTCGAAGCGAGCGTGACAGCGTCGGATGCTTGGTAGTCACGCTGCTTGCACAAGAGCAAAGGGACGCTCTCCCTAAACTATCTAGCGTTGGGAAAACCACCCAGCCAGAAACTGCATGCTACAGTCCTTAGCCGGGTAGAAAACCAATGCACCTAATAATACACATGCAGCTTGAGAAATCCGACGATACTTGCGTTGAGATGTCTGATCCCATGAAACTCCTTCCGTGAATGATCTTGTCTGGATGCACTAGATGGTGATGCTGACTTGGTCTTGTCAGTATGAGATGACTTGACCTCTCCATCGCCTGGAAAACTCATTTTGCGCCTCGCCTTCGGCTCTTCGCAAACTCCCCATTTCCAAAGACTTAATACGAGGTCATGGGGCAAAAGAGAGCAGTCCATTCACATGCTTAGCCTCGGGCTCGAGAAGCCTGGTCGAGGAACGTAGCTGAGCAGCGGCGTCGTGCCGAGAGTTGGATTCGAGAGACCAGCCGTGGGAGTGGCGTGGTGGGTCGAAGCGAGCGTGACAGCGTCGGATGCTTGGTAGTCACGCTGCTTGCAAAAGAGCAAAGGGACGCTCTCCCTAAACTATCTAGCGTTGGGAAAACCACCCAGCCAGAAACTGCATGCTACAGTCCTTAGCCGGGTAGAAAACCAATGCACCTAATAATACACATGCAGCTTGAGAAATCCGACGATACTTGCGTTGAGATGTCTGATCCCATGAAACTCCTTCCGTGAATGATCTTGTCTGGATGCACTAGATGGTGATGCTGACTTGGTCTTGTCAGTATGAGATGACTTGACCTCTCCATCGCCTGGAAAACTCATTTTGCGCCTCGCCTTCGGCTCTTCGCAAACTCCCCATTTCCAAAGACTTAATACGAGGTCATGGGGCAAAAGAGAGCAGTCCATTCACATGCTTAGCCTCGGGCTCGAGAAGCCTGGTCGAGGAACGTAGCTGAGCAGCGGCGTCGTGCCGAGAGTTGGATTCGAGAGACCAGCCGTGGTGGGTCGAAGCGAGCGTGACAGCGTCGGATGCTTGGTAGTCACGCTGCTTGCAAAAGAGCAAAGGGACGCTCTCCTAAACTATCTAGCGTTGGGAAAACCACCCAGCCAGAAACTGCATGCTACAGTCCTTAGCCGGGTAGAAAACCAATGCACCTAATAATACACATGCAGCTTGAGAAATCCGACGATACTTGCGTTGAGATGTCTGATCCCATGAAACTCCTTCCGGAATGATCTTGTCTGGATGCACTAGATGGTGATGCTGACTTGGTCTTGTCAGTATGAGATGACTTGACCTCTCCATCGCCTGGAAAACTCATTTTGCGCCTCGCCTTCGGCTCTTCGCAAACTCCCCATTTCCAAAGACTTAATACGAGGTCATGGGGCAAAAGAGAGCAGTCCATTCACATGCTTAGCCTCGGGCTCGTGAAGCCTGGTCGAGGAACGTAGCTGAGCAGCGGCGTCGTGCCGAGAGTTGGATTCGAGAGACCAGCCGTGGTGGGTCGAAGCGAGCGTGACAGCGTCGGATGCTTGGTAGTCACGCTGCTTGCAAAGAGCAAGGGACGCTCTCCCTAAACTATCTAGCGTTGGGAAAGCCACCCAGCCAGAAACTGCATGCTACAGTCCTTAGCCGGGTAGAAAACCAATGCACCTAATAATACACATGCAGCTTGAGAAATCCGACGATACTTGCGTTGAGATGTCTGAATCCCATGAAACTCTTTCCGGGAATGATCTTGTCTGGATGCACTAGATGGTGATGCTGACTTGGTCTTGTCAGTATGAGATGACTTGACCTCTCCATCGCCTGGAAAACTCATTTTGCGCCTCGCCTTCGGCTCTTCGCAAACTCCCCATTTCCAAAGACTTAATACGAGGTCATGGGGCAAAAGAGAGCAGTCCATTCACATGCTTAGCCTCGGGCTCGAGAAGCCTGGTCGAGGAACGTAGCTGAGCAGCGGCGTCGTGCCGAGAGTTGGATTCGAGAGACCAGCCGTGGGAGTGGCGTGGTGGGTCGAAGCGAGCGTGACAGCGTCGGATGCTTGGTAGTCACGCTGCTTGCAAAAGAGCAAAGGGACGCTCTCCCTAAACTATCTAGCGTTGGGAAAACCACCCAGCCAGAAACTGCATGCTACAGTCCTTAGCCGGGTAGAAAACCAATGCACCTAATAATACACATGCAGCTTGAGAAATCCGACGATACTTGCGTTGAGATGTCTGATCCCATGAAACTCTTTCCGTGAATGATCTTGTCTGGATGCAGTAGATGGTGATGCTGACTTGGTCTTGTCAGTATGAGATGACTTGACCTCTCCATCGCCTGGAAAACTCATTTTGCGCCTCGCCTTCGGCTCTTCGCAAACTCCCCATTTCCAAAGACTTAATACGAGGTCATGGGGCAAAAGAGAGCAGTCCATTCACATGCTTAGCCTCGGGCTCGTGAAGCCTGGTCGAGGAACGTAGCTGAGCAGCGGCGTCGTGCCGAGAGTTGGATTCGAGAGACCAGCCGTGGTGGGTCGAAGCGAGCGTGACAGCGTCGGATGCTTGGTAGTCACGCTGCTTGCAAAGAGCAAAGGGACGCTCTCCTAAACTATCTAGCGTTGGGAAAGCCACCCAGCCAGAAACTGCATGCTACAGTCCTTAGCCGGGTAGAAAACCAATGCACCTAATAATACACATGCAGCTTGAGAAATCCGACGATACTTGCGTTGAGATGTCTGATCCCATGAAACTCCTTCCGGGAATGATCTTGTCTGGATGC
This sequence comes from Phytophthora hibernalis, assembly GCA_012656075.1. Lineage (NCBI taxonomy): Eukaryota > Oomycota > Peronosporomycetes > Peronosporales > Peronosporaceae > Phytophthora > Phytophthora hibernalis. The sequence goes on along the minus strand of JAAKBF010000282.1, from coordinate 101,778 downwards.
ACTAGATGGTGATGCTGACTTGGTCTTGTCAGTATGAGATGACTTGACCTCTCCATCGCCTGGAAAACTCATTTTGCGCCTCGCCTTCGGCTCTACGCAAACTCCCCATTTCCAAAGACTTAATACGAGGTCATGGGGCAAAAGAGAGCAGTCCATTCACATGCTTAGCCTCGGGCTCGAGAAGCCTGGTCGAGGAACGTAGCTGAGCAGCGGCGTCGTGCCGAGAGTTGGATTCGAGAGACCAGCCGTGGGAGTGGCGTGGTGGGTCGAAGCGAGCGTGACAGCGTCGGATGCTTGGTAGTCACGCTGCTTGCAAAAGAGCAAAGGGACGCTCTCCTAAACTATCTAGCGTTGGGAAAACCACCCAGCCAGAAACTGCATGCTACAGTCCTTAGCCGGGTAGAAAACCAATGCACCTAATAATACACATGCAGCTTGAGAAATCCGACGATACTTGCGTTGAGATGTCTGATCCCATGAAACTCTTTCCGTGAATGATCTTGTCTGGATGCAGTAGATGGTGATGCTGACTTGGTCTTGTCAGTATGAGATGACTTGACCTCTCCATCGCCTGGAAAACTCATTTTGCGCCTCGCCTTCGGCTCTTCGCAAAATCCCTCACGCATAGAAAACCGCATCGAAAAATACTGTCAGGAAAAAAAGTTATGACCCTACGAATTTGGTGACCGATTCCAATCTGCCGGTAGAATATATTTTTATAAATACAAAGTAATGTAAATGAATAATACATGCATTTAGAAAGGGTTTCAATGTAAATTAACAGAGGATGTACGTAATCTCGCGTGAATAAGCAACGGGTGAACAACTTATATCGTTAAGTTTTTTAAATAATGCCAGCAACAGCGAGTCGAGGAGGTGATGAGCGAGGTACTTAAACATTAGGTTGCTCGTCTTTCCTCTTTACGCACTCCTTATAGTACATGCATTGTGCCTTTCTTTTTTTGCTAAATGGACATGAAAAACCGTGTTTTTCCCGAGCTCTTTGATAAGTGTTTAGGGGTTCATAGTAGGATTAGAACTATGTTTTATCATCCTTAGTCAGGATTAACAACAAACACGTGGTGCTTTGACGCGCTGAATCTATTATAAGTGTGATTTTCTTTGCAAAGGCCCGCATGCCGCTGCTCTGACCGGCATTCGGGTCTTTTCGAACAAAAACATACATTGAAAGTCTTAATAAACGTGTCATGCAGCATCAAGACTCAACGCAAGCGCTCGATTTGAAGCCTTATTATGCGGCCCGATTAAGATGCAGTAAAGACAATACCACAACACCAGTATTATCTCCGATACTAAAAGTATCATTTTAGAATACAGCACACCGGTAACATGGGATCAGGTTTGAAGGGCTAGCCTCGATATTTGAATACAGGTACTGTAGCGTCTAATTTGAATATTGCTGTATATTACTAGTAGTATTGTGCGAGCGCCTTGAGTCAGTGACTGACTGCCTGTGAGGCGTCACTGCCTGGCAACGCCGCATTCTACAATGGTGGGGCACCCTTGGTATTGGTGCCATCCATAGCCTGGATTCCAGACTCACCCTCTCAATTAATTTCCCGGCTAATCCTTGAAATTTTCTAAATCGACATTTTAGCTTATTGGCCCCTCCGATTTATACAGGCCCACATAGGAGGACAAAACCAGATTAAGAAGCCCGATTAGGCGGACAAAATAGTAGAAAGGCACAATATAAGTTATACACCCTGTCAACCCCTATATATCAGGCGTTGCCTATTCAAGCACATTACCTTTATCAACTAATTCCGCACCTAAATGAATCAATCTAAAATTTGTTCAATGAGACTAGAGACATCAAGGATACACTCAACACAGATACTGTACGGCAACGAGGCGATACCTGTTGGCAGCAATTTATAACCCTAATCGATTAGAGCTGAATTGCGTGCCCACCAACAAGTGGTTGTGCCGCCATTGCTGACCAACAAAATGTATGTGCCGGCGAACAAGCTGAGTCAAGTAGGTGTTACTCACGATAATAATCGATAGCCTTGATGAACCGAATACATGTATTAATACAGACAATCATATACTGTATAGCCTTTATCACGGCCTATAGTATAGGCCGTGATATCTTGAATCGTAATTCACTGCACAGACACATCTACTCGTCCGAGACGCAGCTCGAAAATATATATTAATACGTCCTATAACTATTATTAATAATACAACTATTGTAATACATGCACTGTTCTGTTAACCTAGTATATTAGTCTGGTACTTACAGTGTAGAACAGTACACAAGTACTTTACCACCTCGCCAAATTAATATCTTTGGTAACAAACATGCTACAAAACGTTACTGGTACAGAGAACCCTGGCCAACTTAATACCTCTGTTGTCTAATACCGGTATCCCGGTGTACTTAATCACTTATCAATCCACCGACTCGGTGGTCAGGCTTAACTATGGGGCTTAATTATACCTGTCAAACTTCAAACTTAATGCTCGATGGGATTTTTTCAATACATTTGTTAATGAAAAGTATACACTATCATACTTGTTCAGCGCCAAATATTACGTACTGGAAAAAAGGCCTCATGCTCCTCACGTTGCTGTTTCCGCAGCAGCTCCTGCAGAGTCCGAAGGCCTGAGAAAACCTTCGTTTGCACATCGGGGTGTTCTGTCAGCATGAAGATCACCGATCGAATTGAAGCCGTTGTGTCGGTTATCGTGAACGCCGCCAAAGGGTCTTCGTGCTACGCTGCTTCTATCATAGTCGGTGTCATCACTGTCGTGGAGTGCCGACGCGACAAATTCAGCGTCACCACAAACGCCGAGCAGCTACTCTTTCGACAACACCTCCAGCGCAGTAGCATTTCCACGGGGGTCTTGAATCCACATCCTTTCCTTTGCATCGTCAACGAACACTTTAGCGTGTCATCTCCTTTCGCGCTGGGACTTGCGTGTTGAGCCCGGCCTGGTGTGGAGAATGCAGTTAGAGAACACATCGCGCCAGCGGCTTTGCCCACCGCATTGCCGTTAGTTGATCTACAAAATACCTGTAGATCAACGGGTACGGCTACCATTGGTAGATGCACCCGCCACCTCCATCCTTAGCTAATGCTGGAGCTGCCAATACCGCCGCTTAAACGCCGATATGATTCCAGCTTCGAGCGGTTGCAAACGAGAGATGCAGTTGGGCGGTACTTAAGTATTAGTAAAATGGCTTGAGCTGCTGACACTGTTTGAGTAGGAGGGCAATATTGCGCCGTTGTTGATACATGTCAAGATCGTGCAACCACTCCTGAAACAACACATCAGGCATCCATGTCTTCTTCTTACTGTAGTAGTAAACCCCGAGATCAGCATCGGTCTTCTTGTGGTTGTGGTGCTCCTCTATTAACGAATCACCCTGTTATACTTACTAGGAAGTGCGTCCACGGGTGGTATGAAGTTGGCCGGGGTTCTCTGTGGGTTAAATTAACTTTAAAAAGACTGACTTGATTGTACATGTAGACGAACGGCAACGTCAACATTTGATGCGGCACAAGGTGATGATGCATTGCTGAACAATGCATTATGCAACGCCGTGGATGCCGCATCTCCGTGATGGGTTCTTGATGTGACGATGCAACGACTGGCGCCTAGCTCACTTAGTCACGATTTCAAAAGCACGAGCACTACAAGAAGCACCATTTCCTATTTCCTTCCTGTCATCAACAACCACCAGCTTGTCCTTGCTCAGACATGAAGTTCAATCATTTCATCGCTCCGGCGATGATACTCGCACAAGCAGCCGCTGCGTCAAATGTTTCCTCGATGAGTGACTTGAACGGATGGTACCCTTGCTCTGACTACACGTTCACTGGTGCTGGAAGCTCAACGGAAGATGCAGAGTGTGCGGTGTACAGTGCACCGCTGTGCTACCCTGGCATCTGTGAAACCCCAGCGTCGGTGAATCCGAAGGTCGACATCTTCTTCAAGCGTTTGCCCGCTACGGTTGGGGACCCAAGCACTGCTCCAATGTATGGCTTCTCCAGGGTGGTCCTGGCTACTCTTCGACTGCAAGTAAGTTGATGTGGCATTTTGGAAGACCGAACGATTGGCATTAAGCTTTAGGTTACTGTCGATGCCCAACTTTTGTGTGATTGTAGTGGAATCCGACATGGTGATGCTGCATTCCAAGCTAGAAGGAGCCGTGAACGTCTATACGATGGATCATCGCGGTACTGGTCGCAGTACTCGACTGGATTGCGTTGCAGCACAAGTCACCACGACTGGTTCCCCTTTGGCATCGAAATTGATCCGTCCGAGGTGGCTGCATGTGCTGAAGATCTGCATAAAGAGTATGGTGACCTTGCGTCTTTCTCAGTGACAACCGCTGCAACGGATATTGCAACGTTCATTTCAACCTGCCAGCACCATCGTCTATGGTGTGAGCTACGGCACCTTTTGGTGGAGCGCCTGGTGCATCTTGCTCCACCTACTGTTACTGGATATGTTCTGGACGGAGTCGCTACGAGTTCTGGGGCCCCCGCAGACAAGTCCATGTACTGGTCCAATTGGGATAACGATTTTGGTGAGGTGGGCGATGCTTTTCTAGCGCTCTGTGACGAAGACAGTGAATGCAAGATGCGATTTGAGGCAAAAAGTCTCAACGATTCCGTTGAGGACTTGATTCAGCAGTTCGACAACGACCTGTGCTGTGCTCATGAACAATGTTACAGAAAGATTTGACGACCCCCTTCGACTATCCTACGAATCGCCTTGGGGACTGTGCTAAAGGATTCGTACCTGCGATCACTCATTCCTCCGGTCGTTCACAGACTCAACCGCTGTGCGCCAGAGGACTTCATGGTGCTGGCCCAATTCATCACGAGTGCCTACCCTTCTTCCTCCTCTAAAACACAAGACGATGCATTCACATCGGACCTGCTCTACTACCTCATCGTTTTCTCCGAGTCGTGGGAGTCACCCGCTCCATCCACGTCCGAGATGCAGGAACGCTTTCAAAACACGAGAATCTGTGACGGGAACACGGCATCGACAATTCCGGTTTACTGCGCCTTCACGAAAGATACCTCTCCAGCATGCCAGGAAGTGGGCATCAGTACCTACGACAGCGACGGCATTTTGTACAAGCACGACCAGCACTGGAACAAGTCAGCAACGATCCCAAGTCAGGCCAGCGTCCTTCTTCTAAGCGGAAAGTTGGATCCCCAGACGCCGCACAAGTATGCCGAGTATCTGCTGGAGGCGCTTGATGGTGACAACAAGGAGCTTATCGCCTTCGACTACGCCACGCACGACACGATTGTGTCGACTCAGATGGTTGCAGGTGATATGAAAAGCGAAACGTGCGGCATGAAAGTACTGGCGTCGTATGTCTGCAACGGTGGAGACCTGAAGCTAATGGACAAGTCGTGTGTGGGCGAAATGCCTGGGTTCAACCTCACGATACGGGAGGGTTATCTGGCCATGTACATGAGCACGGACGAAGCGTACGATGGCGTGTACAATTCGAACTTTACTTCGAGCCTCAGTTCGAGCGCGAGTTCGTAGTAGGTAGAGGAAAACATCACTCCAACAACGAGTAGAATCTATCGCGTAGATAGACAACATTTCTTGATGTTACCAAGGTAGAACCTCCCACCAACTCCAGCCTCCCGGCCGTTAATGCTCGAAATCACAAATGGCATGCGCGGACTTTCATTAGTGTGGGGTGAGATTTCGTGAAATTGGCTTTAAGGCGCGCGCCTAGATCCAAATTCAAATCATCACTTGCGTTCGGTATTTCGAGCGACTCTCCGTTTTTTTCTGTCAAGTCGAACACTTTACTTTGTGCAAGCAAGTGGTTGATTATCTGGAGTATTCTCGTCAACGGCATCGTCGAAAATGTTCAACGCTGACGTAGCTGGCCTTATTATTTTTTACATTCGAGATAGAGATTTCACCTCCGGACTAGAATTTTTGTGCCCGTTTTCCTTGGCACACTTGGTATCAACAATTAATCGCACAACTGTCAGTGGAGTTACCATTGGACTGGTAAAGAGATGATTGTTTGACCGCAATGTATCGCAGTGGCAGGATCAATTGCTTCAATAACGGTCTGACAGTGAATAAAAAACTGTTGATACTGCGTATGTTGGTCAGCGCTTCCTATACATATTTCCCTAATATTCGAAGCACCACTTTTGGCCTGATCGACGACCAGAAACTCTGACCTCATTATTGCACGAGAAGATTGTCGAGAAAAGGACCATTTTGGGACATTTTTCTTAGGTGAACTCTAATGAAGAATAGACGATCTACAAATTGAACACCGTTCTTGAGCCCGTGTTCAATTGAAGCAAGTTATGTTAGAGCGCTATTCGAGTCTTCAAACTCAATGGGGTAGAATCCTATTGAGGGTCTAACATCGCAATTGACCGTCTGGAGTATCAACTTCAAATTCTCCTCAGACGGATCCATCAGCGTAGATTGATCAGGTACCGACAACACGCTGAAAGCATCAGCATCACCGTTTATGGCGTTTTCGAGGTCGGAACAGTAGCGCGACCCACTCATCACAATCGGAACTGCTAGTAAGCTGGAAGCCCTTTCAACAAGAGGATCAATCCATGACCAGAAGAAAGAGACGTTTGTGCTGGTAATAAAAATAATAGATAACTGTGACGAAAAATTGACAACGTCGGATGGAAGCTCTGTAATTTTTGTTCCACCGATGCTAAGGTATACCATGCCCTCGACTTCGAAAATACCCGGTGGTATTTCGGTAATCGCATTTCCCGTAAGAGCGAGGCTAAAAGGCTCCAGTCGAATGAGTACTGATGGTACACTTGTCAATTGACAGTATTCAACGTAAATTGCTGAACCAACAAGCCATTTCGAGTCCAAATCGTCAGGAATCTCACGCAGATTCGTGTAACAAAGCTCAATATCGTACAACTTATAAGGGAAGTCAACAGCCAAGAGACCTTGCGGAAGAACTCCGTCCGTCATATTGACTCTAACCAAGCTGAGAGCCACTAGTTCGGGATGATTTGCATTGGTTAGAGCTGCTGCAGTACTCCAGTCGCTTATGGTGGAATTGTAAACCTTGATACTCGCCGTCTGGTGGAACTCGCCCAGCAAATCTGGAAATTCAAGCTGTGGACAGTGTCGAATCACCAGAGTAACATGTCAATTTCGCTCCATTTGTCCTCAACTTCATCCTTCGTGCCGATGACGCCGAACTGATGGCAATCCAGTAAATCCAGGTAGCAAGATGCCTGCGTCTTTCCCCACGGGTGAACCTGCAAAACACATTGCGGTAGTGCGGACTGCATGGATGAATGTGCGTGTAGCGCAATAACAGCGACACCCCAAAGGAAAAATCCCAGATATACTGATCCGACAAAGGTGTGAGCTAGATCGGACCTCTTGGTAGTTGTCTTGGTTTTAACCGGTTGAATGTGTGAATACGCACCTCGAGTGTGTTTTACATTTACCGAGTGAAGGTGTGTGAGCGCAACCTCTGCAGAAGGTGATATGGCCTTTAGATGGGTATGTTCGTCCGAATTTTTTGATAAATTCGCTCTGGGCTTGCGCATAATTATTGACTGACCACAGAGAAAAACTAACTGACGCCGCCACATTGAGCCCCCGACCATCAGCATTACACAAACGCCGTGCATCGAAGCTAAAACAGCATTGACGATCGAGATGGTATGGTGATTTAGGGGCATGTCGACTCCGATATATTGGAAACATTCATACAGATACAAACTTCGCAGCACCCAGTAGAAAACCGCGAACGCCGCGTTGTACAAACATGTCATCAAGTGCGCCAAAAGTATGAGCACCCACCAAAACCCAAAGCTCCAAGACGAAAGATCGACGTACAGCGACGGAGATAGTGAAGACAATTTCTTTGCTGACATTTTGATGCTTTTAGAAAAGCTTTTCTGTGCAGATTGAGATAGAACACACTCTCTCACTCATGGCAGCTAAGATTGTAAAACCGTTTCGCTCAACCGACCCAGATAAATGTGCACAAGTTTTGTAGGTAGCATTATCTAGGGGTACGGATTATTTTCAAGCAACTGAAGGCTTATTTTCAAGCAAGTCCATTTCGTGGCGGCTTTTCAAGCAAATCGATGGTTCGCAAGCAAGTGTTAGTGAGACTAGGTGGTTTTTCAAGCAGTGTTTTTATTTTTAGTGATTTTATTTCACAAAACACAACTATGTACAGACTGTACAGTACAGTTAATTAAACTTTGGGAATCATTGTTTTTCGAAGTGCCCGAATCTGGCAGTCGGTAGAAACAGTACTACAATGCACTCTCTCTGGACTGAAGCCCTAACCACTAAAGGACCATAACTCCTTCATCCGATTTTTTTGGATTCCAAAAGTTTGAAAAATGGAGGGCTGTCGTTCGCTCCCATTCGAAAATCTCGGGTCTCAAGTTCAGCCCCCGCCACCCGCCGCCTCCGGACGAATAATGTCGCTAGCAGATCGCCAAGGGGAAGACAAAGCGCAGACTAGATACGGACGACGAGGAGGTGGAGGGTCCCCAAGCCCCTCAGGATGGTGCAACATCCACGACCATCAGCGTGACTGCCCCAGAGATGGAGCAGACAAATTTTGACTCGTGGGCCGATTTTCAGGCGTTTCTCGAGCGCTACCAAGCGGAGACGTACCAGGTTTGTTAGCGCCGTTGTCATCTTACTACCTCTCTGCGTTCTAACACCATGACCTCTTGCTCATATTGAACACCAATTAGCTTTACTGTGGTGAGACTGCGATGAAATCAACAGCGCGGAACAAGCGCTATATAGAGAAATACAAAGGCGACGACGAGTCATTGCCGCGCACTATTCCAGTAACGCGATTCGAACATTACAACAAGCTGCTACACTGCACTCACTACGGGAGACCTCGGCACAGGGGAAGTGGCGAGAGGCCCAGACAAAAATCCCGCAACGTTGGTTGTACGGCTCGAGTACGTATACTCTACAACTGGGTTTGTTGTTCTCCCTGAACTGACTTTTCTTAATCGTTAAATGTGTTAGATGAGTGCCTGTGTCCAGTTTGACGGCTATGACTGGAAGGTGCGTGTTACACTACACTCTCGCGTGCACAATCACCGTCTCAGTGAAAACGTCTTCAATCAGTACAGTCGCGTCCGGGTAAATTTGCCTGATGACGTGGTTGGCCACGTGAATCAAATGCTTTCACTTTCACACCATAGCGAGCGTCGCTCGATTTGGCATTTCGTTCGGGACAATGCCGACAGTGAGCTGTCAATGAAGGACGTTCATAATCTCGTGGCGCGACTGGCAAGACAGAACTATTCCGCGCCGACTCTCGAAGGAAGAATTGACAAGTACTTGCGCGATTTTTGTGAGGGCGATGGAAACACCGCGCGAGTCATTCAGGATGACGAGGTACGAGATGAGATGCTCGCTGTTTATAAAAAATTACTGATGGTTTATATTTTCTTGTATAAAGAAGTCAGTTGCCATTGGCATCGTGATGCAGTCTTCTCACATGCGGAGTATGTTTGCATCGTTCCCGAAGTCTTGCTGATAGATGCTACGCATGAAACCAACGACTCGAACTACAAACTCTTCAGCTTCATGGTGCATGACACGTTCGGCAAAGGGCAGCATGTACAGGTATGTGATCCTCTTGGTTTATTGTATTATTCTGGAAGTTGCCCACTTGCTTGTACTCGGATGGATTCGGTTGGATTTGATCGTATTCGGTTGGATTCAATCCGATTCAGAGCCAATTTATCTTCAGTGAGATATCTAACAGTATGGTGTGCCTTATAATGATTTTTAACATGATCTTGTGGAAAATGAACGCAAGGAAACTCTTCGTGCTGTTTGCGAAGCGTTTAAACGCGCAAATGAATCGTGGAATCGCATTGAATGTATCGTCGTTGACAAGTCGATGTCAGAGATCACCACTTTGCATCAGCAGTTTCCTGGCGCACGTATTCTGCATGCGAGTGGCACGTGAAGACCTACCTCTCAAAAGAAATCTGCGATCGGTCCAAGTACGAGTTTTCCGCGTTCGAACGGTCCGAGCTGGAAACTCTCACTAGCTTGCTTGTGGATGCGTCATCTGAGTCTACATACGATCTTTTCAAGAAGGAGATGTACGCCACAATTCAGTCGAAGCCCCGTCGAGAAAAGTGGAAGTCCTATTTTGACTCGAATTGGGACAACTGTCGCGATATGGGGGTCAAGTTTGCGCGCGCCAATGTCCCCCATCTCGGCAACACGACGAACAACAGGTTGGAGTCGAGCTGGGCGAAGTAAAACGACACATGCATGTCGACGAATGCATTGTCGCAATTATGCACTTTCAGCGCCGCGTTGAGCGGGATTGGAATCTCAAGCTGGAAGAAATATCAGTGGTGACAGTTGTTGGCGTGGACAAGAGTTACAAGCGCTTGCCCAGATTGGGTCAAAATTCGTATTCGATCTTGTTCGAGAGCAGTACGACGCGGCGATGAAGTACAGCTACAAGACCTATTCTGCTGTTCCTCATCTGAAGACGGTACAGTACGTACCCTCGGATACAAAGAACGAGTCCACCGCTGCAGATGTTGATGTTCATGCCGAATATTCGGTGAATTTGAGATCGTGGAGGTGCAGCTGCATGTTCATGGCAACCCATTTACTGCCATACCGTCATGTTATCTACGTCCGGCATGACATGGCATTGAAACCTGTCATACCACCGAATCTTCATCCCCGTTGGCTGCTTAGTGATGTGCGGCGCATACACGACAAACCCGTACAACTACCAGACGATCATGATGCATTTGGAATCACCAGGCGAGGAACAAGGGCAGAGACTCCGCTCACCTCTACGGCCAAGTTCAGGACCCTGCGGTGTACAATGATGGAAATTTGTGAAGTTGCGGCGGAATTAGGAACAAGGGGTTCCTCGAGGTGCTGGCCTTCTGTGAAGACACGAAAAAGGTGATTAAAAGTGGCAGAAAACCGCGTTTGAGCTCGCTTCCGTTCAACACGTCCCGAATTGGTGGCAACGACAAGACTGAATCCACCGTGTCGGTAAGCGTGTCAACCTGTACTCCGTCCGAATTGGCCGAATCTACGATCGAGTCTGCCGAATCTACGATCGAGTCTGCCGAATCTACGATCGTGTCTGCCGAATCTACGATCGAGTCTGCCGAATCTACTACCAAGTCTGCCGAGTCCTGCGCAGAGTCTGCCGAGTCCCCGAGATGAAGATCGAATCCGTCCAGTCGGCAACCGGAAGCGATTTCAAGTTAGTCCAACCAACAACAGGCTCAAACCGACGGTCAAGAAAGCGATCCGTGCGTTTTGTGACGCTCGATCAATTGAAGAGATATTGCCTTAATGCATGCTCGAAAAATTTCGCGTCATGGCAAACCAATGTTCGGAGAAGCACAAGAAAGAAAGGGACACTTCACTCCTGTCTTCAGAGGTTGCGCATACGCTCAGAAAGCAACAGTACTCCGCCGATATGTTTTCAGCAATGCGCAAATGGCACGAAGCGACCCAGAAGTTTGCGGTCGTCGAGATGTGTCTTTCGTGGCTGGATCAAAACCCGCACGAGCAATTTTTACCTCCTTCGAGCACATTACTGGATTTCGACATTGCACACGATGAAGTGACGAAGGCGGTGAAAAATATCGACGTGCTCAAGCCGCTATTCAGCCTCGTTCGTTTCGGGGTAAGAAATATCTCGATGACGAGTGCATGATGAGGTCCCTCAACTTTATAGCGAAGGCAACACGATCCCCGTGTACACAACACCCATCTCAAACGTGAGGGACGATGATGAAAAGAAGCTGCTTATGAAGGGACGTCGGTCCATGCTCGAGAGGAATGGCGTACTAGCCAAATGTATGGGCTCAACTTACGTGACCGCAGTCAACATGGAAGCTGAGAAGCACTGGTGTGGTGTCGTCGTGCACGCTGAAAAGGATCCTGTGCGAGTCTACGTATATGACCCGTTCAATGCACACTGTGGTGTGGTCAAGAAGCACGTGTCGGCGCTTATCTCGCCGTTTATCCCCCTGGAATGAAGATACGGTGGACGACACTGGAGAGCATCGAGCAATACGATGGCTACAACTGCGGGGTTTTTACGTTGATGGCATTGGAATTGCACCTGGACGACATCGACCCAGCACCCTACAACAGCAAGACTGCAGCAGTATTCTTTCGCTACAGGTATATGGTGCACGCACGGTTTTCGTAAGTGTTGGCCAACACTATCAAAAAATGCATGGTGTTAACTTTGCCCTTTTATTCGTCGCAACACACTGCCCATCGTACAGCTCGTGTACATGTCCGTCAGGTGCTCGTCTTTAGTACTCATCACAATGATGTGATGTTGGGGATCAGGGCCAACGGCGATATCACGACCACCCGAGGCCTCGCACTTCCAGTCGTTCCGGCAGCGGATCTGGAGTTGCCCCTCATTCCCGAATCGAGGCTCTCAAGACGAGATGGCTCCGCAACTCAAGCTCACCTACTTCCAGACTTCCAGCTGCCGGCCCGCGGTGACGCACGTGTCTCATACTCATCTACGGCAAGATGCCGTTTGACGATCTTCGGATCTCGTTCTCAGAGTAGGGTGCTCTGAAGCCCAATGCCCCGCTGGGCAAGCTGCCACTTCTAGAGGTGGACGGCGTGACCTACAGACAGACCATGGCCATCGCTCGATACGCCGCCAAGCTTGGCGGCGGAAATCTCTGCATCTGGATACACCTCCACTCGTGCTAACATACGCAACTCCTCCCTGTCGAGATACGCGATCAGATCTGAAAGGAAGATATCAATCAAATTTTAGAAATTTCGGAAATTGGGGACCAACACTCATAGATGGTCATCGTTGATGTGTGTTCAAACTGCCTCTATATCCGGAAAACTTTTGATGAGTCCGGTTTAGATTCGGGTAGACTCGGGAACGACCACCGAAATGGGCCTCTCAGATTCGGGCAGCAGACTCGTCCATTGTTTTTATAGGATGTCCCTACCGACAATTTAAGCACGTCGTCCACCTGGTCGACCCCGCAAACAGCAGGCTCTTGATCGTTCGGTATCGGCCACCACTTTACCTCTTCGTTTCTACACAGTGGAGAACTTAGTTTCGGTATTGAAGGTCTCCATCACGTTTTCTGAACTGGACTGTCGTTCAAGAATTTGCGAGGTACAAAATTTGCCCAGGGTTGTGAAGTCTTGGGCGAACAGGAACGGAATGTACTTTTGGATCGTTCAATTTGAACGATAGGAGCCGAAGACAGTCGACATGGAGGCACTCGCCAAAATGATCAACTACACACACTCCACAGGTGGAACTGTTGTGCAGTAGATGGAAACTGAGGTGGCCGTGGAGGGTGGAGGTGTGGTCCAGCCGGTCGCACGTTTATCTCTATGCGTGTTTCTTAGTGGTAACGGGTTGAAAGGAGGCTAGACGTAGTAGGCATCAAGGGTGCTGCGAACTAGGGACAACCTTTATCCACTAATATACTTTGCATTTTGCAATTTCCTACAAACAATCAAGTCACTAGAGCCAAAAACTACCCAACTTTCGTGAATTACACGTTTCTAAGAGAAATGTGCTTGGTTTACTCTATGCTTGAATATCACCCTCGGTTATCTGCAAAATTTGCTTGGCTTACTTAGTTTGCTCGGAAAACCACCTGTGAGCCCGTTTGCTTGCGAACCATCCGCCATTTGCGCGGAAATAATCTTTTCCATTATCTAGTTGTATGATATTATAGCATGTTTCGTGCACAATGTGTCAAGATAACGAAATGTTACCAGCACGCGAACCAGTAAGAAGTACTACGTAGTAGTATCGAATTGGAAATTCGCAGTGATGAGGTCTCCAAGTGCCACTATTGATCAAGGAATGCAGCAGTATGTAAATGTAACGTCACAATGGTTTCCTGTGGCCAGCTATTTTCAATACCGGTATTTGGACATTTTCGGGGCACGAATTCGTACCGACTACATAGTACGATAATATCTACCACTACTCATTTCAAAGTACGTGTACGGCATCGTTGACATCACAGACGTAATTTCATGGAACAGAAATCGTTAAAGTAGGTGCTTTGAAGCCGCAATTCCACGAAGTCAACGGATTCTGCTTTGTTTTTATTAACATGTAAAATCAGCATTGCGTGCTGTTGGGTTTTCATGTTGTACGCCGCAAAACATAGTCTCCCCTGCTAGTGGTTGATCCCAAAATGCTGGTATTGCCGCCAGAACTGATAATCCAGATCTTTTGCGAGCTGGGATTTTGTCATGCTCATTTCTTTCGCATCAATATGCAGCTCCTTGGCCAGTGTCGCTGGCGACCACCCCTCAACTTTCATTTGTTTGAGCAGTGGTTGGTTTTGGTCGTCGAGATACGTGAGACGGTTCTTCAGAGCCACTATTTCGTCATCGTCTTTGTTCAACCCGGCACTCTTTGTTAGTTTAGAGAGAGCCTTCACCGCTTTTTCGGTCGATGTCTTGTCAAGCGTTCTCTCCTCGTCCTCCGAGTCACCTTCAAGATCGTCCTCTCTTACGTCGGTTTCCGTACGGGTTCTAAGGAACCGGTTGATGGCGTCCGCCCCGCATTGGCGGAGTTCACGGTAGGCGTTGTAAAGAGTGCGTTATCACCTTCCCCGGCGACCATGGATGCTTGACCAGTTGCAGCAAGTGCGACAGCAACAACTAGGGCAAAGATGGCTGGTCGCATGATTTCTAGAGCTTGCCCGCACAGATGATGTAGGTTTGGATGTGACTTGAGAAGTGACTGCGATTTGTGTTTTGAATAGCAAAAAATGGCTGAGAGCTTAAATGGACTGGAGTCCAAGCGCTGTCAATCCCGATGACAACACCACCCAACGCCATTGAATGGATCGCGTTCAGCGCCGTATGTGAAGTCCTGTGAGATGCATGCCCCAGCTTACAGATGGATTCATATTCGCACCAACTTAAGATAAGAAATACGATTGTGCTCAACAGCCAGTACGAAAACATGAAAGTGTCTACACAGAAATCGTTATCACAATCGTCAAAGCTTGTGTCTCAAAAGGAAAGCAATCTTCAATCGTTTGCGTCGGTACCTAAAAACACGTAGCCTTCCGTCTCAAAATCTACCTCTTAAGTATCAAAACCTTTTCTCGACGTTGTAGGCATTCAATAGTACAGCATATGTCTCCAAGTTCGACTGTCTCCTACAGACAATTTTTCGGTCAGTACGCAAGTGTAGATGACTGACAAATCTGAAGATTGGTCACAGCATTCATGAAGTACTTTGAAGTACATGTAAATACACGTTCATGTGAGAGAACACACTGATTCACATGTTGCAACTTTTCTCGTACAAGTTTCATAATCAAGCCTCCTAAACCCGATGCGTCTTGTACAAGGTAGGTTGCTGCGGTCACCCTGGTTGCTACTGTACTGGTATGCACTTCCGACAAAAATTGGAGATCACATGTGTTTCTTGCGAGCACACAAGACGTTTAACTTCGATGCTACTGAAGAAGAAAAACGCGGTTTTAACTGTACCAGCGACTGAACAAAGAGCTTTCATTTCAAAACACCATTTTTGCGTCGTGGAAAACTAGTAAAATTAGATCGATTTTTGACGTTGCTGCCTTCATAAAGAATCAAGGCCTGAAGAAAAATGCTACAATTCCCGGCGTTGTATAAAGCGCATCGCAGAAAAACTACGGGTACGGGTTAAAGTCGACTTACCCCGGTAGCTTTGATCTGATATTTTCTTGACTTTGAACCTTTTAAGGGGCTACGCTCTGAGAAATGGCCACTGTGTCACTGGTTACAATGATCTTACACTGGCAAGGGGTTTTCTGTCTTGTTCGTGTTGCCAAAGCAATATGCTAGCTGAGAGCAACATATTAATATGTAGAAGTACTTCATACAAAAAAATGTAGCTGTGGTATTATCTTTTCGGCTGTATTCCAATAATTTTAACATAGGTTTCTGCAAGAGCAGCGGTTTGTACACGATCTGTACAGGGAAGTTTTGACCGAAAATCTGTCGGAAAAATGCAACGGAGTCGGCCCATTACAGAAACGACAAATTTTTCCTGTCATGTGCTTCGTAGTAGTTTGTCTGTGTGCTTTAAAGTAAGTTCTTCACCCTATGGGGCGGATCTGTGACAGTACCGCTATTGATCATAAAACCTCATCGAGTGAGGACAAGCAGTAGGAATTCTTACATGTACCTCTGTTAATCAATGAATCAACAAGACTGGCAGTTTTCGCATCGGTACATTTTAATTAAGCCAATCTCAATAATCAAGTGCTTTACTCATGTAAATGTACCAAATATCATTGTGAACATCAAAATAACACGGAAGAAGTACTACGAAGCCGTGATTCAGCAGGCCGTGGAATGCGCGAGGTAACTGACGAAGGAGGAGTCAACTCAGAGGACGAAGGAATAACTCTGCCGCACTTTGACGATTAATTGACACAAAATCCGCGAAGGCTCTTCGAAATTACCAAGTTTACCGGGATGAGCGACGAAATGGTGGCAAGTCTCGGCGACAAAACCCAGCCGCTGCCCAAACAACTGCAAAATGATGGGGGCTGCCGGCTGAGACTTGATCAAAGTCGGCTTTCAAAATTGATAGTGCAATGCGCCCCATGATATTGTACGACCGGGAACAAGGCCTTTAGGTATGGCGAAAATATGAAAGAGCGGATTCATTCTGCCTGTATGCCTTAACATCTAACTGGAAAATTTCCATCTTACAATAGTTCTGTGAGGGTTGGCTAGTGCATTTATAAAAATTAATGCGCTGTTGTACTTTATACGATTAGTTTCCGTCGGTGGTATTAATACCATTAGCGAGGAGTATTTACACATGCACATGCCCGGATTGTGCTAAACCACGACTAGTTTTTCTTTGTTTGTGCCAGTCGACGACTAGTCTTGAAGATAGGACATCTGATTGTGTCCATTCCACAGCTCAATACGGTAGCCAAATCAAAAACATTATACATGTACCCCCGCAATCGTGTCTGAAATGAGAGCAATCTTTTACATTTATGATTTACGGAGATTTAGCACTCGTACGACACCCACGTAAGTGCTAACAGTAAGTCTCGAAACCCTTTTCTCAACGTTGGAGGGGGGCTACATGCACATATAGAAATTAGCTTAGATTTAACCAGGTTCGAGTGCTTCGTGGCACGAGTCATGCTACAACCCAGAGTAATTCGGCTGTCACGCAATCTTAGATGACTGGCAAATCTGAAGATTGGAAACAGAGTTCGTGAAGTCTATACTGTATCTTACTTCGAAATATATGCACATTTACTGTATAAGTGTACGTGCTCGGTGCACTTACCGGTCAAAGATCGCGAACAAATTGTATCAAGCTAAAGCTGAAACCTAGACTATTAATACAGTTTGCTTTAGGAATTCAATAATTGGATATCACAAGAGGATGCGTGTTACTTTATTCGCAGAATTCCAACGTGGTAGCGTGGTCTCCTCAACTCCGTAGCGCACAAACGACTGCAATGTAGGAAAGTGCACACGAATGTCGTTACGTCAATTGTTCTAGTTGACCGGCTCGATGGAGTGCATTAACATGCGAAGGTCTCCCGCACACACAGCACACGTATCAATACCAAAGTTGATCCAAGAGAGGGTTTGCGATCTGTTTGCAAGGAACGGTGGCGTACACTAAAATTGGCTGGTCATCAAAGAAATAACTGCATGTTGACCCAGCAACACATCAGGTGACACCTTCTGCATTGCTTTTCTGGCCGACGGCCGAGTCACTACAGTACCTCCTCAGTTCGCATTTTCCGTCTAGCCCGCAAGTCTCCAATTCAATCCACTCAATCCTCGCATTCAAATGCGTCTCTCCTGTATCCTGCTGGTTGCTGCGGTCGCCCTGGTTGCTACTAGCAATGCGCTTCCGACTAAAGCTGGCGCTTCTTGAGAGCCCACAAGACGTTTCACTTCGACGACGCTGAAGAAGAAGAACGTGGTCTTAACTGGCTGGACGATATCAATCTGCCTCACATGTTCAAGCGACTGAAAAACGAGCCCTCATATCAAAACACCCTTTTCGCGTCGTGGAAAAGTGGGTTTGGAACGGTAGACGAAGCTGTTACTTTCATGAAGGGCCAAGGCCTGAACAAAAAGGCTGTCGCGCATTTCAAGGAGTTGTACGAAGCGTACCGCAGAAGCCACTAGGCCTCAGGACAGAAGCTATAATACATCGCGTTTTGAGGAGTTGTAGAAACTGTATCACAGAAAGTACTATCACTTGGCGGGGAGTAAGGAAGAGAGACTCTGGGTAACTTTAAATCTATCGTTTTCTTGGGATTTCTTGGGATGTTCTGTGAAACTAGCACTTGCTACAACGTGGCAAAAGCTTATCAAAATTTTGCTCATTCTGAAGAAAATCACATCTCCTTGAAATGTCGTCACCAATCGACTTGTACTTGTTCCGGAAACCACACTACACAACCGATTCGAGACCATCACGCCGCTGTACCATTCGAACGACCCCCTCTGAAAACTTGCACTGCTTGTCCCCACAAAACATTTGCCTTGTGATGCTTGCTTGCCGCAGTTCTTTGATTTTATCAACTTGTAAGGACTTGAATGCTCGAAATCGTACTGGTAATATTTATGGAACTGATTAGTGGTACAAACCAACACATCCCCGGGATAGAGGGGGGTGAAAGCAACTCGCTCGGCAGGCCGAAACAACGCCTGCGGTTTAAAGATCCGTGTGCGTAGCACGCGGGCTTAAACCCAGGACCAAGCAGGATCACACCTAGCTCGGCTTAGGGTTGTGTCACCGCTCTCAGGGTTTTCAAGGGTGAGGCTCGGGTGTAGTTTTCCTGTCGGCATCTCCGACTTTCATGATTTGAAGCCGTCCTCCAGGCGACTTCAAAGTTTATACGATGTAGAAAAAGACTCTAAATCATACATAACCTCTACAAATATTAAGTTTCAGTAGACTCGTATTGTACCACTAGCACGAGCCAATATTTATTCTGAAATTTCACAGAACCCAAATTTGGGTTATTCATTTTCTACGGATTTAAAAACCCGGTTTTCTTATGGACAACCCATTGTGTACCACACACATTTATAAAATTAAAGATCCCAGTTTTGGAACAGCCCTACGATAAGTACGAAGCGTCCTACCGTATTACCGGTACCAATTCAGACCTCCTGTACTCGATGCGCCGTCTCTCCAGTCTTTCGCTCTCGAATGTCTCCCGTCGTCCTCCTGGAGGCATGGGGGACCTCGTGTCGTCTCTGGAGACGCCCTGTCTACTCGTCGATCTAGACGCTTTGGAAGTGAACCTCAAGCGTCTCCCTGCGTCCCTCAAGCGTCTTCCAACGTCGCCATCCGTCCACATGCAAAGGCCCACAAATCCTCTGCCATTGGACAGTTACAGCTGGAAATGTCTCAGGCCGTGGGACTCTGTTGCCAGAAAGTGGGAGAGGCTGAAGCCATGTTCGCCGGTGGGATCCAAGATCTGTTATTGAGCAATGAAATTTATGGGTCTCCACGGTACGAGCGTATGGCCAATTTGGCCAAAAATGGCGCAAAAGTGACGTTAATTTTCGACAATCTCGAGACGGTGCAACAAGCTGCAAAAATTGCAGTAGAGCAAAATGTCAAGTTTCATGCTTTGGTGGAGGTGAACGTAGGTCAGGACCGATGTGGTGTTGATACAATTGAAGAAGTCGTGGAATTGGCTGCGAAAATTAAATCCTATGCTCCAGGACTGGAGATGGTGGGTATTCAAGCCTATCATGGGGCGGCGCAGCATATTCGCAGTTTCGACGAGAAGAAAAACGTGATGTCGGATGTGGTGAACAAGGCGAAAAGTGTGCGTGATGCATTGATCGAAAAAGGATTCAAGTGTGACGTGGTCACGGGAGGAGGTACGGGGACGTACTTGCTGGAAGCGTCAAGTGGCGTTTTCACCGAAGTGCAACCGGGTTCGTATTTATTCAATGATGCGGACTATGCACGCAACTTAGCAGAGGATGGAGAATTCGTGAAAGACTGGGAGCAGAGTTTGTATGTGCTGACGACGGTGATGAGCAAGAATGCCACGGCTGCGGTGCCTCGAGCGGTGGTAGATGCTGGTACGAAGGCGGTGTCGCTGGATTCGGGAGTGCCGATTGTCCACTCGCTGGTGAATGGTGAGAGACTGGAGACTGAACTTGAATATCATGGGGGCGGCGACGAGCATGGCATCCTCAAACCGAAGAACATGGTTGATACCAAGATAGTGCAACTTCCTGCTCTCGGAAGCAAGTTGCTGCTAGTCCCAGGACACTGCGACCCTACTACGAACATGTACGACCACCTTGTAGCCTTTCGTGGCAACCGAGTCGAGCACCTCTGGGAGATTGAGGCCCGTGGTCCTGGAAACTGAATGAAGGGCAGAACAGCTTAAGACCACGAAGACGTCAGATTAAAGCTACCCGTAACTGTCCCTCTCTTAGTGGCGCCTAGCGGTGGTTTCTGTTTTTATTTTAAAAAAACATTTGCGGTTAAATCCGATTGCGCTCGGGACGAGCTCTGCGGTGGTTTCTGAGGTACGCTTCGTACAGCTCCTTGAAATACGTGATATACTTGTCATTCAGACCTTGACTCTTCATGAAGACAACAGCTTCGTCCACCGACCCCATTCCATTTTTCCAGGACGCGAACAGGGTGTTTTGATACGAAGGTTCGTTTTTCAGTCGCTTGAACATGTGAGGCAGCCTTGCATCGTCCAGAAACTGTAAAAAACCACGTTCTTCTTCAGCATCGTCGAATTTGTACGTCTTGTGGCTTCGCAAGAAGATTTTTCATCTCCAGCTTCGGTCGGAACTGCGTTACCAACAACCAGGGCAACCGAAGCAACCAGCAGAACAAAAGTGAGGCGCATCGGACGGTATGGTTTAGGTAGCTTGAATTTTGGACTTCCGGACTGCAGGCAAAAGGCTTAATAACGAAACTTTTGTCGGGCGGCAAAACTTGCAAGTGATGCTTTAGCAATTTTACTATTCGATGATTACACTTGACTTCGCCGATTCTTTTTACCGTAAACCCTGGACACAATGTCAAGTTTCGAGCTTTGGTGGAGGTAAACGTGGGAAGGACCGATGTGGCATCGATACAACTGAAGAAGTTGTGGATTTGGCAGCACAAATTTAATTGCGAGCTCCTGGACTGGATGGTGGGCATACTAGCAGTTACTACGAAAAGAAAGAAGTGATTTCCGCTGTTGCGAACAAGGCGAAATCGACCTTTGATTTTGTAGTACAGTACATTACACAGGGTCTGATGTCGAGACAACTGCTTTTTCCTTCAAGAGTAGCTAAGTTCTAGCTGAAACGCTTTAGAATTAAACGATTCGATGATTACACCCAATTTTGCCGATTCTTTTTTAGGTAAACACTCTCATTGACCAACAAGGCGATGCAAAACGGACGTTGATTTCCACAAATCGCAGTGGTTTTCTTCATGAACAGCTAAATTCAAGCGAACACCAAGAAGTGGGGCCATCAGCGTTAGTCATCTGGTCTTTTCGATATCGTAGATTTTTATCAATACCCATCTGCTTGCTCATCGTTGGTGGCGTCCATTCCTCCTCTTGAATATTTTCGGAGCGCTTTGTTTTTGGTTTATATTGTCGCAAGAAGGGCTGCGTTATTAACATAGACTTCGAAGTAAGTTGGTTGTGTACTACTCCAACTTCGCAATCGAAGCTACTACGTAGTAAGTACTTCGAAGTACTTCAAGTACAAAGCAACGGCCGTGATAAAATAAAAAAAACGAAGTCGTACCATGCGCATGTCCCAAGCTACAAGTTGAAATTGCATGCGGATCGAGGGTGGGTGGCGATTGGTTTCTACACGAACCTGACAACGGAATACAAGTAAACGGAGCTTGACATAGATCGGAAGTATTAATTGTGATTGTTGTGCTTGAGAAATTGAGTGTGGTCACACGGGCAAGCATTATTAATGGTTAATTTGATCAGGGCCCTTTTTAGAGCCTCTCGAACAAAACGAATTTGTGGTCGACTCTTTACTAAACATACCATGTGAATGAGAAATTAAGTCTGGTCACACGGGGACATACGTGGTACTTCAGAAGTATCAAAGAGTTATGAGCAATCAAGGTTACCCACTTTGGCAAACATGCACGGCGCATAATATTACTACAGTAAAAGTACTTGAAGTAGTACATGTATAGTACTACTACGAACATACAAGTAATTTGACTTAAAAGTATTTCAAAATACCTGCAACAATACGTCGGCCCCAACAAACATCTTGCTTTGGCAACACGACCAGTCTGAAAAACTTGTTCGAGTTCAAGACTGTTGTAACCAGTGGCATGGGATAGCTTCGCAATTAAACGCAAGAAAAACGTCAGATTTAAAGTTACCCCTAATAGTGTTTCCCTTAGTGGCGCCTAGTGGTGGTTTCTGTTTTTATTTTAAAAAACATTTGCGGTTAAAGCCGATTGCGCTCGGGACGAGCTCAGCGGTGGTTTCTGAGGTACGCTTCGTACAAGCCCTTGAAATGCGAGATAGAGTTATCATTCAGGCCTTGGCTCTTCATGAAGACAACAGCTTCGTCCACCGACCCCATTCCATTTTTCCAGGACGCGAACAGGGTGTTTTGATACGAAGGTTCGTTTTTCAGTCGCTTGAACATTTTAGGCAGCCTTGCATCTTCCAGAATCTGTAAAAACCACGTTCTTCTTCAGCGTCGTTGAAGTTAAACGTCTCGCGGGTTCGCAAAGAGCGCTTGTCATTTCCAGCTTCAGTCGGAAGCGCGTTGCTAGTAGCAACCAGGGCGACGGCAGTGACCAGCAGAATACAGGAGAGACGCATTTGGAGGCGTAGTTTGGGTGGCTTGGATTGGGGACTTGTGGACTCGACGGCAAAACGCGATCTGAGGAGTTAGTGAGTCTGTTGGTGGACAGGGAAAAATGCACAAGGGTTTCATTGATGTGTTGTCAAACCAATGTGCGGTAGATGCTGCTGGTGCTTTGAAGACCAGCCAATTTCTAGCTGGACGCCACCGATCTTTGTTTACAGATCGTAAACCTTCTCACGGACCAACTTTGGATCATGTAGTATGCGGAAGGTCTCCGCCTGTTAATGCTCTGCATCGAGCCGTGCAACTGAACAATTGATGTAACGATATTCAAGGTGATCTTACCAACACCCTTCCTACATTGCTGCCTTGAGTTTGGATGATTTTCGGAATCTTAGAGTTCTACGATACATGTAGTAAGGTGAACTTTAACTATCCAAGTCCAACCCCAGCCATAGACAACTCGTTATTTATTTTTCCAACTCGTTACCACCATCGAAGAATCAATGTAGCAGAAAGCGCAATCCGTCCTGTTCATGTGCTCCAAGGGACAACAAGAAAGTAATAGGTTTTGAAAATCTCGGCGCTCTTACTTGTATAATGAAATTGACGGTGCATACAGCTACGATGTTAATTCAGGGAGTGTCTACCGATATAAGGCACTTATTCGTCGTAAGTGGCAATGGGTTGCGAAGGTGCCAACTTGGGCGAGGCCTTCCCGGAGATCAAACGCATGGTGGTCTGACCAGCAATCTTGAAAAAGAAAAGTTCTTTGTGCAAGGCTACATAAGTATACAATTTTTTTCTTTCACTGTCACGTCTGAGCATCGGCGGGCGAGACCGCCACGAAAACGAAGGCAGTACATGTACCGGTACTACAGTACACTATAGATCGCTCGCAAACATTACGTCGCTACCACCAGTAGCAAGCAAACTCGAAGGCTCCAATCTAGTTGAGGTTACAAGTTACAACCACCAAGTAACTTACAACCACCAAGGAAGTCAACATTCTGCGAAAACTTGTCGGACTAGTGGGGTGTAGTAGAAATAAAGAGAAATTACAAAGAGCTATTCGTTGAAAACTTTAGAAACAGTCATACATCGTTCTAGCAGAAAAAATGGCTTGCCCTATATCCAGAACGTGCATGTTTATTGACGTTGCAACCTTGTCTTCTCAATAGAGTGCGGGGCCTTATGTCCGGGCTGGACAAACTTTGGCCCAATCCAATTTTTAAGTAAGCTTATGGAGCTGAGCGCTTCAAGAAGATTGTTATGTACATGTCCTTCCTGAGTACGGTTGTCGTTCTTACAACAGGGGTCTCTTGTTGGGTGTTTCCCAGGATCTCATTTCTCTACTCGCATGTAAAGTGTTGCAAGCCGAGGACAGCATATGAGACCGCGTCTCAACGAACTGATGCTTACGAACCATTGCGAATTGTCGATACAATCGCCCTAAAGTCGGTTTTCTGTTTTCGTACCTACGGTAGCTGAAAATCAAAATATCAAAGTACCAGTCGTCTTATGCGAGTTTTTACGAGAATAAAAAACAATGACAAATCGCAGCATTACATGTACGTCAAATCAACTACCGGTTTGCAGAAGACACACGTCATTTCAATGGTTATGTGTTACGGTAAAATCGACATTCGTGCATTGGTTCGTAAACATCTTTTTGTTGGACGCGGTCTCGTAAAGAGAAGTAGCGGTAAGTCTCCGCCTGAATTGAGCAAAACAATTGCAGCGACAGTATACGGATTAACCTAGCCTGTTCATTGTTGCAATGTGTACGATTCGGAGTTTGCCGCCCAACGGCTGACAGCTCTTATGCGGCATCGCCAAATGCGAGGTTACAACTTTCCTTCCGTAGTTCTTCGAAGTACGAATCAAATGCATGAATTGGCTTCGAGAACACGTGTTGCCACCGCTCAAGAAAGTCTAGCTGGCACATTGGTGGGGGTTAAACAGCTACTCATTGATCCATTCTCGGCGAGAGTCTCTCGCTAAGCACCTCATTATGGTACTGTAGCAGCAATATGTTGACTACTTTACTCACCCAGACTCGATCCTTACGACATTGTTAGTGTCGACATAATCACTCTCATATTATGCTGGGTCGACTTTAGGACCTGTGCACACGGAATGGGGATTGACGCCACGGACATTAGAACCTTAATTTGGATGGTCCGATCGATGTGAATGTACAGAGTTACCGTGTGCTCTTTACAGAAAAAAACTACTGGCCTTCAACGTGTTTGTATAAAGATTAACCTGCTGTTTATACAAGAAATTAAGCCCTCAAAAACTACGAAACGCAAGCTCAAACACGGACGTGGAGTCAGCGAACAGTGCTCAGAATTAAGACGATTCGATGGTTTGGTCAGTCTCACCGTAGGAATCCTAACTACATGTAGTACAAATCAGGAGTAAGTTGTGCGAATAGCTTCGCAAAGCATGATTCCAGCGCCGACGGGCACTCGTGTAACGAGACTTTTCAAGATGCATCGCGGACTGGTGGTCCCTATTTCCACCGGTTTGCGTTTGTCGCTTTGTTATCGTTTTTAATTGTTTACATTCTGGTGAAAAGAGCTACGGTTTTATCATTTTCTTAAATAATTGTGCCCTCTCATCGCGATAGGGTAAAAGAAGGTTGTGTACTTCGTCAATTTCGTGACTAAAGCTACAAATCAACATCCGTGATAAAATAAAAAAGTATACTAGTAGAAATACCCGCGCACCCGGGTACGCCAAGCGAGCTGCGTAATTACTACTTCAAAGTAAGGAAGTAGTAGGTAAAATGCGTTGCTAATGGCGGTGTGTCTGGTGCTTCGATCCAGAGGGTAAGAACAAGGAACTGATTTCCAAATGGTGGAGGACATCGTTGCTCACACCCCGGGGCCAGCAAACCTTGCCAGTAAACGAAGCGAGTCGATAGATAAACTGTCATGCGAGTTTCCTGGGCTCGTGGAGAAAGTGATATATGCATGACACAACATGATGGCGGATAAACGGTGGCTCAAAGAACACACATGAAAAGCGGACAGTATTGATCATGGTGGCCGATTGAGATTGAATAATCTATGAACCTGCCACAAGTACATGTAGTCTGACGTAGATCGATAGTAGTAGTATTCATTGTGACTGAGAAATTGATCACACCAGCTAGCATCACCAATGGTTAGAATATAATCGAACCACAGTCTTCTTGCTTTTCTTTAGTGCCCTTCGAACAAAACGATCTTGTGTATGTTACTAGCACAAAACCTTTTCAACTAAAAACTTTGAAGAGTTATGAGCAATCGAGGTAACGTTCAGTGGGTTCCTCGCACAGAACGCGAGTTTGAAATTATTTTGAAACCGGAAAGGCGTACATACAATGCGTTAAACGATGATGCCTACATGTATAGAACATGGCTTTTGTTAAAAGCACGTCGGTACCTGCTAAACTACGTAGCTCATGACCACAGCAAAAATACATGAGAGTTCAAGATCCTTGTAACCAGGGATACAGCGATAATTTCACAGAGAACCCTAGAAAACCTCAGAATTAAGTTTCCTGGGGAAGTCGACTTTTCTCTCCCTAGTTCTTTCTAAGATACGCTCTATACAGCTCCGTGAAATGCGCGATAGCGTCTTCATTCAGGCCTTGGCTCTTCATGAAGGTAACAGCTTCGTCCACCGACCCCATTCCAGTTTTCCACGACGCGAAAAGGGTGCTTTGATACGAAGGTTCGTTTTTCAGTCGCTTGAACATTTTAGGTAGCCAAAGACCGTCCAGCCAGTTAAGTCCACGTTCTTCTTCTTCAGCGTCGTTGAAGTTAAACTTCTTGTGGGCTCTCAAGAAACGTTTTCAGCGCCAGCTTCAGTCGGAAGCGCATTTCCAGTTGCAACCAAGGCGACCGCAACAACCAGCAGGCCACAGGAGAGACGCATTTGGAGGCGTGGATTGGGTAGCTTGAATCAGGAACTTGCGGGTTTGGAGGGAAAATGTAAACTGGCAGTTTGTGAATCTATCCCTTGAACGGGAAATGTTGTACTAGGAGATATTCCTTGATGTACTGTCGAGCCGACGTGGGGCTACGTGTTGCTGCCTTATTGACGGCCAGCCAAATTCTACTTTTTGCTGATTCGTACCGATCCATTGGATGATGTTGTTCGACGATACATAATCGTGTGCCGCATCAACACCGGACACTGTTGATGCGGCACGCCGGATAATGTCAAGTGTCGCCCCAATTATTTATTGTAAAACAAATGGGTTTACAGGGTATTGTTTGAACCAGCGATGCCAGCGTGGGCGACGGCGCCGAGGACGAACAAGGTTGTCCGCACTATTATTAATGCAATGCAGGTTAAAAGCTGCATTCCGCATGGAGGTGTTTTTGTAACGTATAAATAAGTCTTTGCGGTGAATTTCTTCTGAATTATTCGATTGCTCGAGAAAAACATGGTCATACTTGGGTTAACTAACAAGTGTACGTGCTTTAGGTAAGCAGCTTACATGTTAAATTAACAGATTTCTCGTTTATTATTATGTCAATTCTATGGTTTGATCGTAGAAATCCTGGTACGAAGTATTTTAACCCTATTGTTATACCCATACAAGTCTATATTAAGCCTCAGTTTACAAATGTCAAGTCAAACGCGACAAAAAGATACATAATGTACCCTTGAGAATTATCCCGTCTCACAGGTTAACGCCAAAATTATATTGGGGATAGGAGGTTTTCGGGCATTTTCCTTCCAAAAGATACATGAGGTATTATTTTGCTGCAGCGAAGTCATTCGTCCAAAATCGCCAGCCAGCGGAGCTGACACATGGAAAATCTCAGTAAGACGAGTACCGTGGAGCTCTTCACTAGGAAAATTGCATTAGCAGTAGTACCGTGGAGAACATGGTGTCGTCCTACGTAAAGACTCGCCGTGGACCGCTAAGCCGTGGACCGCAGACTCTACCGCCGCTTCGAGGAGGTGAACAACGAGGTGACCTGCCTATCGAGCATCAAGAGCACGGACATCTTCTCTTCTGAAGCCAATGTAGCCGCCGAGCCGCATCCAGAGCTGGTGCAACTGCAGACGATGCCGGACCGAGCGAATCGCCGCGCCGTGCGTATCCGCGAGAACCAGAGGCAAATCATCCAGCCGCTCGAGGGCCAGCAACGCCGCGGCGTGCTGTTTAAGTACCTCGCGCTCTGGTGGCGCTCGGCGCCCATCTGCAGAGGAAGACGGAGGAGCTCGAGAAGCAGCTTGTCCACAGGGCCGACACCGTGCGTGATGACGAGCTGCTCCACCTCGAGAAACGCTCCAGCTGCCTCGTGGACAACTATAATAGAAGCTGCGGTTCAGCTTCTTCACTAGATCGTGCAACCCAAGGGTGGTGGCGACGTATAGGACGAAGAAGTCTACTACAACAGCGAGGACGTCCTGTGCGTGGCCGAGCGCCTCGAGCAGCTCGAGAGGGAGAATGTATAGTGGCCGTGGCGGCTGCTGGGATGATCGCACGGGCGAGAATGATTCGGCTGTGTGATAAAGCCGTAATAAAGGTTGGGATTGATCTGAAAGCAAACCAAGTGGATTCAGAGTTTGCTAACCTCGTCGACAGTGCGCATTAGCTCGCAGATGTGCCTACGTCGGTGTTAGTTGTGCTCCGACGACTTTTACGCTCCTTCAAAGCATCCGATTGTGCTTTATATATTGAGGACGCTCTTCGTACGTTTCCATCGGCTGTGTAGACTTGCTTCGGGAAGTAGAATGAGTGATACTTTTGCCAGCAAGTCCAGCCTTCTTGCTGACACAGGTGCGGCTTCGAAGGATCGGCTGGATATGTACGTTTGCACAATGCAACCTGGTGTGTTTCACAGAAATCTGTCTTCTTGGTGGCATCTCTGCCTTCAAATTTGCACACTGCATTTCCGCATTGAACGACTTCTTTCTTTCAGCACTACCCAAGACTCTCTTGCCACACACGCCTGCGGTTGGTCAACAAGTGCTACTTGGACGGTTGCCGGTTCCTCTGCGGTAACAGTCATTGGACTTGAGTCATTTGCGTACAACATGCCATTCTCATTTTCAATTATGCACTTCTTCCAGTCACCGTGAAGCAGCTCACGGACAAATTACAAACGCTCTATGGTTGTCGCGGCCTTTTGACTTAGAGCAAACTCCAGTGGCATGGTGCGGATCAGGAAATTCACTAGGCGCTCTACCACGTACGAGTTCGTGACAGACGTACGCATTGCACCTGGCAATATCAACCATTGCTAGGGCCAACTTCTTGTGCCACTTCTGGAAAGAGTGTCCATTGGCTAACAAAAATCGCGCGCGAAGTTGGTCGTGTCTGTCAACCCCTTGCATGGCGGAGTTGTATTCGCCGATGCATGTTGGGGCTTCGAACGCGACCTTGTTTTGGCTAATACGACGATATACTGTGGACGAAGTGGATGCGTCAGCGTTAGAGACGACATTAACAATGGAGCCATCCACCCAGCTAGCAGCTACAATATGCTGCTCTAAGCATACGCCCTACCTCTCGGCTTGGAGTCTCCGGGCTTGATCATTGTGAAGTGCGGAAAATGCTTGCTTGCCGTTCGCACCGTTCCTCGGCCGTACAATCCTATCGAACGGAGTCTTTCCAAAAGCAAGCAAGACGTATAAAAATTGTCGGTGTTGACAATTCGCCGGGATCCTTTTAGTAGCGATGTGATCTCGATTACATGCGATCTGATCTCTGATGACTCCTTGGTGAGCTCTGGAAGCTGTCCAATCTCTGTATCTGGAACGACTCCACTCAATCGGTCTTCCAATACGCTAGAGCAATGTAACTTGAAGCTGAGAACATACCAGGATGTCGAGCAGCAGCATACGTACAGTTTGAAATGGTACTTACCCGTTGGTTTTCTGGGGTTGTACACAATCACATGCCGAGCATACTGGGA
Organism: Phytophthora hibernalis; assembly: GCA_012656075.1. Classification (NCBI taxonomy): domain Eukaryota; phylum Oomycota; class Peronosporomycetes; order Peronosporales; family Peronosporaceae; genus Phytophthora; species Phytophthora hibernalis. Next base: position 71,968 of record JAAKBF010000282.1, on the reverse strand, counting down.
GCGACACGCGATGCTTGCTTCATCAACAGCAACGTTGCGACCAACAGCTACATACCGACGACATCGCGACTTGAGTATACTAATTAGCGGCCGAATTCGCGCAGCGGGTCTTTTCAATATCGGCGACGGTGACACGAGAGCGGAAGCTCAAATTCTTCCGAATGTAGATGAACCTGTCCCAGCTCATAAATGCATCCAGACTGGTAGAACTCGCACCCGGGAAAATAGATGCCTCCTCGTTGTCCCTCCAGTAGTTCAGCATTTCGCCCTTGTCAAACAGTGTCATGTACCACAAGATCCCCAAAAACGCCATCATCTCGTCCAAGACGACATCCTTTGGCGATGGGTTGCCCCCGGCAGCGGCATACTCGTTTGTGAAAACTACAACTTGACTCCAAAACGCTAGTGGAATAAAAGCGAAAAAGCTGGAAGTTGCCGAGTCTTCAAAAAGATGCCGGTTCTCGTCTTTCACTTTCGTTAGCACAGACCCATCAGGGTGCACAAAGAGTCCAGGAGGCTGTCCAATTGATTCGTCGGGGTCAAGGTGCATCGATTCAATCGCTTCAACTTCAGCTGGGCTCATAGCGATTTTAAACTCTTTCTGCCCACGGAAATTGGACCACTCCTTGTATCCGTGCTCATCGATTTCTTCGAAGTCGTCAGTCAGAGCAGGTATGTTCGACAGTTGCGGGACCATATTGCAAATCGACATCCAGGTCTCCGCAAACTGTGGTTTATTCTTCTGTAGCTGCACAAATTGCCGAATTCCACGAACTAGGCCCTCTTCTAAGATGTTGTGGGCGTGGTCCTTGGTTTGAAACGACGTGTTCGTCCATTGAATCTGGAATTTTGCGACAGGAACGCTGATTTTGTTAGCTCTTGCCACACTGTCAATGTGGTAGCGTGTCATCACTCCAATCAGATATGCCGCGCCAACGTCAGGATATAACCTTTTCGGCATCCAATCTTCTTGAGCTGGCGAAAAGGCAACATTAGCATCAATAAACTTGGCTGCCGATTCTAGAGCTCTAAGGAGCATTTCAGCTTTTATAGCGTTTACTCGGTTTCTTGGGTGTCGCCTTAGCGGTTTTGGTCTGCTTTGCCGTTGAACCAGATGTGCGAGCTTTCTTTGGCCTGCCACTCGAAGTCGATGCTGCTTTCTTTGCTGCTGCACTTGCCCGCTTCTTCGGTTCACTTGCCGTCGTTCTCTTTGCAGACACTCGATTTGCTGGTACATTATCCGGTACGCCGCATGTTACGTTGGAGTCTGACACCGCAAAACTTTGTGTGGAGCGGCTCATCGAAAGCAGAAGTAGCATTGACAAAACACTTCCTACTGCAATAACAACTGTCACCAAAATCCTCGATACGGTTCCCTTCCGCGTCGTAAACTTTCATAGCGATGCACACCTCGTGGAAGCAGAAATGGTGCATGAATTTGTTGCAGCTCATGCATGTTCTGTCTTTCGAACATTCCAAGGAGCAAACAGCACACCGTGTAATTTCACCAGGTCCATTTTTCTCCGGCGATACACAGTCCTCTATAGCAGCCTCTTCACCACTATCCACATTCATCGTAACTGCCCCTGCCTCTCCTGCTTCGACATCCATCTCGACAATATCGCGTGTTTGGCTGACGGCACCAAAAATCGTGTTGTATTCCTCAACCAGTGCCTGCTCACCCAAAAAGTAGTCGACGCCTGCTACTCCGTCTGGATCACCACCAGGCGGCACATAGCGGTACTGATCACTCAGTAACCCACGCGGTGGCCTTGAAAACCATTTTTCGCGACGAAGAAGTTGCCAAGCACACTTGAATTCTTCTCGATCGTACGCTGTACAGGATCAGCATCCCTAGGCACCTTCAAGGTAGGGAAATGCAGCTGTCACTCGTACCTATCGGTGGCTTCACATTTGTTGCTGATCCACGTGTTGTTCTCCGTCGTTTTGGTTGAACATCACCACTGTTGCTATCTTGACGATGAGTCTGCTTCGTGGGCGAACTCGACATTGTCCCGTGAAAAGCCTGGCAATGCAAGAAGCAACCAAAAGCACCACAAAACGAAGAATCGGATGTGGAGCGAATATATTTGGTAATGTATGCCGCAAAGAGCGAGACCGAACATGCTCTGGTCTGTATGACTTTGCACCCATCTACTTGTATCTGCTCCAGCGAATCACTTGGCTGGGTACAGACTACACGATGCACTGGTCGGTCTGTAGGGCGACGTTGTTCAGTTCTCGTCCACGGGGACGGCTTGCGCACGGTCCACATGTGCTAGATCCCCAGGTTGTGGTGGTGTCATCGCGCACCACTTGGTATCTGCTGTACAAGATCAACTACAATTTGAGCGCACCGAAACCGTGCGACCGACAGATTGAGAAACCTGGGCAACAATTTGCGCGCAGAGAGGAAACAAGATCTACTACTTAGTAAGAGCACCACAAACGTGGCAAGTGTTATATTACTGAGCCTATGTGTTCTTCTGTTTAGCGACCAACTACAACTAAGTGCATGGCTGCCACGCCGAGGTGGTGAGGTGCCCGAAGTAAAGAAACCCAGCATAGAAGACCGAAGTTCGGCAGGTTTCTGTCACCACTACGGGGGCGCCTTTGTCACAAAGCCACAGCCCAGCGACTAGTTGTACCGAAGAGCGGCAACAAGCCGCATAGCATCGCCGAGGATCATATTTAGGCCAGCGTGACTGCTGGGGCGGCTTTGACGACCGCCACCACGACGATGTTCGACGTCGGAATGGCGCCAGCGGCGAACACGTACTGGAGGACAAGTCGTACACGATGCAGAACCCCTGAAGAGAGGCAAGAACGTGACATAGTGTCTTGAAGGCCAAGTTGAGAGCGGTGCGATTGCTGGAGCGGCTTCGTCGACCACGAGGCCACCGCAGCGGCGCTGATCGGCGTCGGCGTGGATACCAGCGGCGAGCACGTATTGTTGGACGAGTCGTACGTGGTGCCAAATTTTCTGGAGAACGGCAAGAACGATAAATCGCGTGCCGAAGCGCGAGTTGATCCCTGCGCGACTGCTAAAGTACCACGAGGCCACCGCGCGGCGGCGATCGGCGTCAGCATGGAGACCAGCGGAAATCACGTGATGTAGGACGAGTTGTATATGGTGACGGAGTTTCTGAGAAAGGCAAGGACGGTACATAGCGTGCTGAAGACCGAGATCAGCGCGACTGCCGGAGCGGCCTTGGCGGCCACGAAGCCTCCGCAGCTGGGCCAATCGGGGTCGGCATGGCGCCCAGTGGCAAGCACATGTTGCAGGACGAGTTAAATGGTTCCGAATGTCCTGAAGATCGCCGATGTAGCGGTGGATATAGGTGGAATTGACTGAGTAAGGTTGTTGAATGTATATTGTAATGACTAGAAATGAATTGGGGAGTAATGATAAGCAGTGTGAGACTTGGCGGACCATGATACTGAAACCGGAATGGTTTGCACAAGTTGCCACCGTGAACAAAACACGCGTTGACATCCGTTGCGATGGCGGGGACAGATACTTTCCATAACTATCACGTGTTTCAAGCGCGGTAATTCTGCTGCAATGTCTTCAAGAGCAGCTGAACTTGTAGGATCAAACACGATATTGTTGGCGAAGAGAACAGAAGTTCGCTGGATGCTGGTGTTGGTTGCCGCGCTCAGGTTTCTAATATCATCCTTGAAAATTAAAACCTTGTTCAAGTTTGGATAATTCGAGACTTCCTCGCAAATCAATTTCTATGACATCTCCGCCATGTTGGCTTGAAACTCAACTCCTAAACATATCTTCACGCTCGTTTCCATCGCAACCTGTGCAACAACGTTGCCGATACCAGAGCCAATGTCGACGAAAATGTCCGTACTAGAAAGGGGTGGAATTGCAGCAAGCACGGCCGATACACCGGCGGTAGAAATTTCTCCAGCATGACAGTCTGGCGATTGAACTTGGTGGGGTAATACCGAGGAGAATATCATGGCCATCACGTCTTGGACATTATCAACGGTCAGGGGGTAGTTGCTTGGACACGATGCTGTCTCAGGGTGCTTTGGTTCGTGTGAAAACGTGCTGGAAAATGATCCAGGCTCGTGCCGTATGTTCGCTTCAATGTAATCGCGCAGGTCTAAACTCCGTCTTCGGCACGCTATATCACGTTCTTGCCGCTCTCCAGAAAGTTTGTCACCTTGTACAACTCGTCCTGCATCACGTGCGTGCCGCTGGTCTCCATGATGGTTGCGATCGGCACCGCTGCAGTGGCCTTGTGGTCGTCGAAGCCGCTCCGGCAGTCACGCAGCCCTCATCGCGGTCTTCGGCACGCTATTTCACGTCCTTGCCGTTCTCCAGAAACTTCGTCACCTCGAACAACTCGTCCTACAACACGTGCTCACCGCTGGTCTCCATGCTGACGCCGATTGACGCCGCTGCGGTGGCCTCGTGGTCGTCGAAGATGCTCCGGCAGTCGCGCAGCCCTCATCGCGGTCTTCGACACGCTATTTCACGTCCTTGCCGTTTTTCAGAAACTTCGTCACCTCGTACAACTCCTCCTGCAATACGTGCTCGCCGCTGGTCTCCATGCTGACGCTGATTGCCGCTGCGGCGGTGACCTCGTGGTACTCCAGCGGTCGCGCAGTTCTCAAATCGGTCTTCGGCACGCTATTTCACGTCTTGCCGTTCTCCAGAAACTTCGTCACCTCATACAACTCGTCCTACAACACGCTCTTGCCGCTGGGCACCCGTGCTGATGCCGATTGCCGCCGCGGCAGTGGCCCCGTGGCTGTCGAAGCCGCTCCAGCAGTCACGCAGCTCTCCAATCGGTCTTTGGCACGCGATTTATCGTTCTTGCCGTTCTCCAGAAAATTTGGCACCACGTACGACTCGTCCAACAATACGTGCTCGCCGCTGGTATCCACGCCGACGCCGATCAGCGCCGCTGCGGTGGCCTCGTGGTCGACGAAGCCGCTCCAGCAATCGCACCGCTCTCAACTTGGCCTTCAAGACACTATGTCACGTTCTTGCCTCTCTTCAGGGGTTCTGCATCGTGTACGACTTGTCCTCCAGTACGTGCTCGCCGCTGGCGCCATTCCGACGTCGAACATCGTCGTGGTGGCGGTCGTCAAAGCCGCCCCAGCAGTCACGCTGGCCTAAATATGATCCTCGGCGATGCTATGCGGCTTGTTGCCGCTCTTCGGTACAACTAGTCGCTGGGCTGTGGCTTTGTGACAAAGGCGCCCCCGTAGTGGTGACAGAAACCTGCCGAACTTCGGTCTTCTATGCTGGGTTTCTTTACTTCGGGCACCTCACCACCTCGGCGTGGCAGCCATGCACTTAGTTGTAGTTGGTCACTAAACAGAAGAACACATAGGCTCAGTAATATAACACTTGCCACGTTTGTGGTGCTCTTACTAAGTAGTAGATCTTGTTTCCTCTCTGCGCGCAAATTGTTGCCCAGGTTTCTCAATCTGTCGGTCGCACGGTTTCGGTGCGCTCAAATTGTAGTTGATCTTGTACAGCAGATACCAAGTGGTGCGCGATGACACCACCACAACCTGGGGATCTAGCACATGTGGACCGTGCGCAAGCCGTCCCCGTGGACGAGAACTGAACAACGTCGCCCTACAGACCGGCCAGTGCATCGTGTAGTCTGTACCCAGCCAAGTGATTCGCTGGAGCAGATACAAGTAGATGGGTGCAAAGTCATACAGACCAGAGCATGTTCGGTCTCGATCTTTGCAGCATACATTACCAAATATATTCGCTCCACATCCGATTCTAGTCAAGATAAAAGGATTCATTTGCAGAATTTCCGGCGGCGGAGATGGTTGATCGCCGTCACGACGATGAGAAAATTCAGGTTAGTCTCTGTCGTTAAGCTACATCATGTGAAAGTTTCCAATTAGCCGTTTTGCGAATGTGATTAGATGCTGACGACAACGAAGACGCACCTCAGCACCGGCGAACCTATGTACACTACGGGCACAGTCGAGGATGTAATGTCATCGTCAGGTATTTCTCGTTGAGGATTGATGCTTACTTTGTATGCAGTTGATTTCTGTCTTCAGTGTCGGTGAAACTGTTGCGTTTGATGAGATCTATCCTGTGTTCGTGCATGCAAGCGGCCGGGTATGTTTTCTCTTATCGAACACGAGTTCGATTCTCCGCGAGCTAACGAAGAGCAAGCTAGACGAGCATATCGAGCGCTACATTGTTATACAGACTGATCCAAATATCACCGACGATGCTCTTGAGCGTCATTGCAAAGAAGGCCTAAATTGGCAAACCCGCCACAAGGTGTCGTTTCGTCTCGCGAAAGCGATGGATGTTGATATTCTTGTGGACCAGCTCAAGAATGCGTCGCATTGGGAGAAGTGTGACTGCGCAAAATGCGCCTACTACAGCTCTCCGCAGTGGCTCCAGGACCGGCCCGACGATTTGGCTCCGAAATCGCTCAAGACCAATTGGATCAGAGCTCGTCGCTAAAAAACTCCCGCATAGTCAGATGTCGTAAGTGTGGATCATTTTCACCTGAAAAATATATCTGTACCTATACATACTGCACGTACGTATATTCGTACACCTTCATGATAAACACCAGCTTGGGCATGTAGATCGGCTTCGGGGTATGCAGTGCTGTGGCGGCCGCAAGGCAATGCGGTTCACAGCATGCAGAACGTGTCAGTTGCAGGTAGTTCGTCGACACTTCGACGTGTCTACCGACCAATAGTGCAGTCCGTCCTGCCGCACACCAATACGCCACCAGGCCCCGAGCCACGCACACTCTTGGAGCTGGTCGCTTCACTGCTGCACTTGGCCGCCACAAGAGCGGCACCCCTCGTCTTCACCTACACTAGATGGGATGAGTTCTGAACCCGCAGCATTTCTTGGCGAAAAGCGGCGGCAAAGTATCAAACGCCGTGTCCATAAGCGTGAAGTTCTCGTTGTTGTTAGTTCCGGCGCCGTAGATCTTGACGACGGTGCTTAAGCCGTTGGGCGGGTACATGGTAGTGTGCGAGTGCTGGATGTCGTTCTCGTGCACGAGGCCGAAGATGTCTCCGCCCGAGACGGGGTCTCCCTCGCGGGAGCTGACGGGCTTGTAGCGCCACGGCTTGTCGGGTTCATCAAGACCACGTCCACGTCGTTCGGGATGCAAACGTCCTTTCTGAGTTCGCTGATGACTCACATCGGGTACTGCATGCCGTCAAAGATGATATCCACCAAGCCGGGGCCCAGATCCACGGACATCAGGTTCTTGCGGCACTCCACGGGGTCGCCCACCGTCATATCCTACGTCGTGCATCTGCATGTTGTTGTAGAAGAAGTTGTCGTCATTGAACGGGTCACAAGAGCGCATCCACATCATCTGCTGCTGATCACGAACTTCACATCACGCGATCTCATCATCGTGAAGGCAGGCGTCTGCATCTAAGGAGGCGTGAAGGTTGCGGCAAGCGCATAGGAGGATGATGCAGGCCACGTCAACAAACTTATGGCCGTGACCACGAGTACAGCCCTGCGGCGGAGGTGACAGCAAAGGTCTCTGCATGTACATCTGGCGAAGTGACAGCATATCCTACCAGGACGCCGTCGTCAAGTCCAAGCCCGCTGATGCCGGGTAGTTGCCATGTCTAGCGTCAAGCTCAAGTTTGTCGGTGGGGCTCTTCCGCCGGCGCTCGACTTGTCGGTTGCAGAGCCGTGAAACTTTTTACTGGTCTCTCGGCCGGAACGTCAAAATCGGAGTATACTGGAAGGGACTCAATAGTCTGATATCATCGTTTCTCGATGGCTATTGGTAGAAAAGACATCTGTAGCTTGCAGTTTTCCGTACCAAATTGCGGTATGGTGCTCCTTTTATCTTGGTTAAACTATGCTCAAATCAGGATACCACCGTGTTTCGCAAAAACGTACATCACGTACTATTTTCATAACGATAGGGTTAATACTAAAATACGACTTAGAACGTATTTCGAAGTACTTCGTTATTTATGACAAACACGAACAAGACTGAGAAAATGAATGTGAGTTTCAGATCATGTGACACGGTCATAGTTTTAGAGAGCATAACCAGGAAAAAAGGTTTCAAGGTTAAAAGCAACGATTGAAAGTTACCTAGGGGTTAATTAAGTCAACTCCGCACCGTTACTGGTACCTAGTGGCTTCTGAGATACGCTATGTACAGCTCCGTGAAATACTCGATAGCGGTTTCTTTCAGGTCTTGGCTCTTCATGAATGCAATAGCTTCGACCACCGACCTCATTCCAATTTTCACGACGCGAAAAGGGTGTTTTGATACGAAGGTTCGTTTTTCAGTCGCTTGAACATTTTATGCAGATTGAGATCGTCCAGCCAGTTAAGACCACGTTCTTCTTCTTCAGCGTCGTTGAAGTCAAACGTCTTGTCGGCTTTCAAGAAACGCTTATCAGCGCCAGCTTCAGTCGGAAATGCGTTTCCACTAGCAACCAGGGCAACGGCAGTACCGGCAACCAGTAGGACACAGGAGATACGTATTTGAAAGCGTGGTTTTGGTGGTTTGAATAAGAGACTTGCGAGCCTGGAGCGAAAATGCGAACTGACAGAGTTAACGGATCTGTCTGACAGGGAAAGTTGTAAGAGGTATTCCTTGATGTGGGGTCGAGTCGACGTGGAGTGTACATGCCGGCGGCATGTACACTTCTTTGATGACCAACCAAATTCTTGCTGCGATCTTTTTGCTGATTCGTATAGATCCACTTTTTCGTAAACCACCTCAGGGGCCATCTTATACATGTACCCACAAAAGTAAGTGTTGGAAGTGTACATGTATACGGTAAGAGAGATCCCTCCGCCAAACAAAATCCCTGTGAATTAAGCGCCAATTTCGCGGACGAGATGGACGAGAACAATTCATGTAAATACACGTACGGGCTAACCTTGTCGGTCCATTGTTGCATCGTGTACGATACGGGGTTTGCCATGTACTGAAACCACTGCATGTAGTACAACATTGCTCACTGTGTGGACATGAGATGTACATGTATCCACAAACAATGAACAATGTAAGGCTCATACGCTCACTTGACTCTAAATTCGTTGACACACATTGAACCTGTCGAGTACACAGGTTCAATGTGTTGAGTGTGAACGAGCGAGCTTGTTGGACTGAAGGTATATTCAGTGTGTAGAGTGTAGTGTGTGAGCCCGTTGAGTTTGAGTGTAGTGTATGAGCTCGATGGGTTTGTTGAGTGTGAACGAGCGAGCTCATAGAAGCTGAAGACAAGTTCTGTGTTGAGTGTGTGCGCCAACGTTGTCTGAGCCGTCGAGTAGGTTGAGTGATAATGAGTGAGTACATGGGAGATGGAGCCATGTTCTGTATTGGAAGATGTTAGAATGCGTGTTGTCGACAACGCCACCAAAAGTTTCATTGAAACGTATCTCCATCAGCGGCGAGCTGACAATGCGAGCAGATATTGATTCATAGAGCCCGAAAAAGAATTAATTCGTATCGAGAATCGTTGATCATTAACCTTTGCACAAAAATTATTGGACCACAGGTAATCCAAGTGCCTGCCGCACGCAGTTAAACATCAAGTCGCCCCACCGTACATGAGAATTTCGCAGTTCGTCCCATACATAACTAGAAATATCCACAGCAGGACGCCGTACAATGTTCAACGCCCATCTGGTAATAACCACCACCAGCTCTCCTTCACACTCGCTCTTGACGCCACTCACACCCGTATTCTCTCGATACGACGTCACCATCGTGAGCGTCGTAGAATCGCGCCTAATACGTTCGCGGGGTCTGTACGGAAACCGCGTATCCTCATTCACAAAATCGGACGCCATGATCGCGTATCGCCCATTCTCAGCTAGACACGTATCATTTTCTTGAAATTGTGCCGAGTCCGAGAACATGACTAAGTTCGTCTCCAGCTGCACACCATGAGGCGTCTGGGACACAAAGCGCATCTGCGATAAATTCTCGTCACCGATTTCGTCATCCTCTCGGATCGTAATGTTACCTGAAGACTCTGAAATAATGATCTCGGCATTGAAAATGGCTTGTTGCAAGGCCGTAAAGACCTCCTGGACGCCGCCTTTCGCCCCTCGAAACGGGGTCACATCGAACCTCGCGATGCAGTAATCTCCGTCCATCGTGTCGTACCGTTCCTCCTGAAAGTAGGGCGCCGTAGGACTCAATCCCCTCGTTCTCTCCAGCAAGAACCTTCTGGCTTCCTGTAATTTGGGACCTCGTAGGGCGTTGAGCGTCCTCATCCTCTCATCTCTATCCGGTCCAAGACGGATGGTCGTCTCGGTCGGGTGCAGCCTGTACAAACTCTGCTGGGACTGACCAGCCATCATGGCTTGAGCTCTGGCCAGCACCAAGTGTTGTTCTTGCACAGATTCTCTTAAAATGGTACTTTTTGCCACTTTCTTCTTGTTCGAAAGGGGTTCGTCCCCATTGTCCACCAAGGTCCGAAATTTGAGCATTTCGAGCTGGTTTTGCAGCGTTTCAATCTCCGATTCCAGCGCCTGCTTCTCCTCCTTGCGGATTGTGTGTGTGGCCTTCCGTTTCTTGTAAATTCGCTTCTTTTCGCGGGTTTTAAGCCCGCGCAGTGCTCCGATGTATCAACTTGGTTTTCTTCGTCTTTTGCGCGAACCGCGAAGCCTCTGAGCGCCGCAGCAGCGTGGCGGTCTGCGCCGTAGGCTTCCGAATCATCCTCGACGCTGTCTTGGGGCTGGAAGCGGCTGGGGAAGGCGCGCGCGGCGCGGAGCGCGAAGCCTTGTAGTGCACACCAATGGACGCCATACTGAGACTGATGACGACCAACTTGTAACGGCTGAAAGCACGGGATTGGACGAATTCTGACCAATGAGAAACGAGATTCAGGAAAGTTGAAGTGAGACCAAAAAGATTTTGGGATTTTGGGTGAAGGAATTGCGTTTTTCTCATGAACTATAATATTTGGGGAGTTTTTTAAATGAATTGTTGTTTATTTGGGCAGGTTGAGAGTTTCTCGGACGCAATTGAGGATTATTTCCGAGACTTGACCTGATCGATCGCGCATTTCTCGAAGATCTTGTATGGGAACGTCGAGTTTCGACCAGATGCGAGTGAATGTCCAGCGAGTCATAACCACAAGTTCGTTGTCGGATGTGTCGAAGTGAGAAGTGACCAATATCACGGACGTTGCGTCACGTCGGACGCGTTCATGTGAACGATAGGGAAACAGGTCGTCTTCGTTCACGAAGTCTGCCGTGAACAGAGCGTAACTCTGCAATTCGTCATTTTCAACGTACTCGGAAAAGTGCACGAGGTTGTTTTCAACGAGCAGACCTCGTGTCGTCTCGGCCACGAGCTTCATTTGCGAGAAATTGTGCATCTCGTCCATGTCGTCGTTTTCGCGGATCGTGATATTACCGGACGCCTCGGACAGAAGGATTTCAGCGTTGAAGACAGCACGTTTCAGAGCTTCGAGCACGGATCGCACTCCTCCTTTTACTTCATGTAGAGCTGTTCGGTCAAAGCGCACGGTGCAGAAATCGCCCTCTGGTGTCTCGTAGCGCTCCTCATTGAAGTAGTCCGCGGTGGGGTGAAGACCGGCGCTTCGGTATTCGATGAACTCCTTCGCACACTCAAGTTTCAACTGTCGTAGTGCGCCAAGTGTATCTCTCCGTTCAACTGGATCCGATGTAAGGTGAATGTACGTTTCCATCGGGCGAACGTTGTTTGAGTGTGGTTGCGTGCAGGTCATCAGCATCGACTGTACATTTGCCACTACGAGATGATTCTCCTGGACATAAGCTTGGAGGCTGGAATTCTGCTCCATTTGTCTGTGAAGAGAAGCAGCCTCGTCACCATTTTGTATAAGATCTCGAAGCTTGAGTGCATCGAGTTTTATCTTCAGATCTTCCAATTCTTCTTCAAGAGCTAAACGCTCTTCTTTTCGGACGGTGTGGGTAGACTTGCGCTTCTTGTACACGCGCTTCTTGGTGGGTGCAGGTGCTTCAAACTCGTCCGACTGGGAGTCGGCATTTCGCTCCTTTTGTGTTACGGCGGTAAGAAGTGCTTGAAAGTCGCATGAATACGTCAATGGAGGGTCGTCCTCCGAGTTACCTGATACTTTTGAGAGAGCCCAGCCTTGACCTAGTAAACCGGCAACGGCAGTGCTTGGTGCTGAAGAATAAAGTGGTGTTGCCATTGAGGGACTATAACCAATTAAAGCTTTTCCACTTGGACTGACGTTGGAAACTGCAAAAGGAGAATGAATGGCGTCATTTGTTAAACCTCGGGGACGCAAAGCACGAAAGCACCGGGCGTAATCACGAGAAGCCACTTACGCAGCTTTGCTGTTCCTGTTATTTAGAGAGAAATATTACTTCGAAGAACATCGTATTTTAATATTAATATTAAACTTCCTCTCGTTAGAAAAACGCATTGCCTGTGCCCTTTTCCGTCGGTCGGTCGGAAATTTTCGCTAAATCCGGTTGGATCGACCAATAGCATTCAATTTAACCACGTGGTATCGTTGAAAAGTCTTATTGAAAACTTTTCAGCCAATGACTCTGCAGTGTTGTCAAGTTGCTCAAATTTGAAAAATCGCGGGAAATCCGGAGGAGGGATGTCATGAGGGATATGTTGGGATAACACTCTGAAATAGAATAATTTAGATGACTCGATTAAAGTAAGCCAGCCTCCCAAATAGACTACGGAAAAATCTGCTGCAAATCATTCAACTGTTGGCAATACGATCGACCCAGATCTTGGCATTCAGTTATCAGACGACTTATCTGCAGTGGAAGGAATGCTGTACTGCAAATTGAGTCGTCGTTAGCTGTAGAATATTCATGCGAAATTAGCGCTTCTAAACGGTTCTGGATGATAAGAATTTGGTCGACTTCGATAACTTCGGATCCTAAATGATTTGAGATATGGCTACATTTACACTGGATAACTGTATGGAAGGGGTGAACAGGGCGGGCTGCTACAGGCAAGCCGTATTAAAATAAAAAACGTTGTATTAATATTAGAAACAGTTAACCAAGAGACAACAACAACATGTAGAGAGCTTTTAAAACTTAACTGCACGAAAACGACTTGTGTAGCAAAGTGATGCTGGACATTACTTTGTCTGCAGATGCATGCACCGATCAAACCTCAGACTGCGATTAAAACTTCCACGAGGAAGTTATTCAACGTTCGACTCTACAGTTCATGTGCTCCAGGTACAGGCCACGAAGACGCCCATTGCACACCCCACGTTTGCTTAGGCCACGGATCTTCCGACGAAATGACGAAGTCGTGTGGAACTTCCTTGTCTCCAAAAATCAACTCATACGTTTCCACTAACGGCGCAACTTTCTCCTGTCATGCTTGATGCCTCAGTTCAAAGCTGAACCCCAACGGTTTTAATCGATCAGCATCCCGTCCAATATACGAGAAGTAGGCTCCGCGATACCACATCGAGTAGAGATGCATTCCGAGCGCCATACCCCGCACGGCTAATGGCCAAGGGGCCCGCGCAGCCACCAACAAGTTTTGCGGATAGTTAAAATGTCCATACTCCGCTGCACAGATTTCTAGGGCCGGAAAACACGCGGTAGTCCGAATACGGGTACATTTTGCTCACTTAATAATATATAGTCAAAGCTACAACTATTTCGGCAGCCCTATCGTGTATTTATTTGCAGGTTGGGAGTTTCTCGGACGCTATTGTGCGATGCATTACTCGAAGAATTTTTGTGGGGATGTCGAGTTTCGACCAAATGCGAGTGAACGTCCAGCGAGTCATGGCCACGACAAATTCGTTGTTGGATGAGGTGTCGAGGTGAGAAGTGACCAATATCACGGACGTTGTGTCACGTCGGACGCGTTCGTGAAAAACAAGTCGTCTTCGTTCACGAAGTCTGCTGTAAACAGAGCGTAACTCTTCAGTTCGTCGTCATTTTCAACGTGCTCGGAAAAGTGCACGAGGTTGTTTTCAACGAGTAGACCTTGTGCCGTCTCGGCCACGAGCTTCATTTGCGAGAAATTGTGCATCGTCCATGTCGTCGTTTTCGCGGATCGTGATATACCCGGTCGCCTCAGTACTTTGCTACGATCCACTTGGTAGCTACAATAAAGCTGGTGGTCGTGTCCATGGAGAGTTTGCATCCAGGTAGGAGAGATACCGAGATTTTTAGTGATGCAGGCTTGTTGACGGACAAGAGCTGTGTGGCACATGCGGTGCACCTGACAGAGGACTAGCTGGACACGATGCCAAGGCGAGAACGATACGGGCAGCTTTGCGATTGGAAAATGCTTTGATGCGATTTTGGTGGATGTCAACTGCGGTCAGAACGTCGTCTTCTCACGCCCATGGATGTCTTTCAGAAGGTGATCCACAACGCAGACAAAACTTTGTCAAGGTGTTCGTCAAAGGAAAAGTGGTGCATGAAAACTCAAAGTGAGGACAAGCAACTCACTTTCAAAGAAATCGTGTTGCCTCCTTGCTAGCACGTGTCAACTACCTACCATTTACCTACTCGAACGTCACAAAAAGAAAAGCATGGGCAACCATCAAAGTGAAGGAGCATTCAGCACTCGGAACTCACGCGGAAACCTCGCAGCGGCAAGACGGACAGCGGACAGGCTCACCATCATGTTCAGCGTTGCGTACCAGTACTTCCAAGCAAGCAGTGTGCAGCTCGTGGCTGCACGCCTTCAGTTTCACGGTCTCCCCAGAGGCCAAGTCCTGCCCGCAAATGACGCAGTTGCGCTCGTGGTCGGGTTTCGTCAGCGCCAAGCCTGCTCGAGTACTCAGCGAAGCAGATATGCTGATAAATGTCGCCTTCAACTCGTTACCTGTGAGGACGTAGTGATAAGTTCCACCCATCTTCTCTGCGACTCGCTCCAAAATGGTCAAATTGATGCTACCGAAGCCCACTGCGAATGCCTGCAGCCCGTTCTTCTCGTAGCAACATTTGATGTGCGTCGCAAGCTGCTCGCCCTGAAGAGGATCGTGCGGATGCCCATCGCTGAAAAACACCACAATTGGCTTGTACATGTCAAAGTTCACACGCGACAGTACTTCATTAGCAGCACGGAGTCCTACAGCGTAAATCGTCCCGCCGCCACGGTAGCGAATATTCGCCTGCGTCATCGTCGTGATGTTCTGTCCTTCATATTCGATCTGCGCATAGCTGTCAAATGTGACGACCGACACCAAGTCCAGCGTGGCTCCGTCAGTGATTCGGTTGTAGATATACTCGTGCCAAGCAGCCATGAGGTCATTCCACGGTCGTCCACTCATTGACCCGGAGCAATCTAACACGAAAACATGGTGCATCTTCCCACCACTAGCAACGTGCGAGCACTCGAACTTGTGTCCGCTAACGTACGTGAACCCGTCGAAACCACTGCTGGGCTTCGGCTCAGGCTTGTGCCACGCCGGAAGAATGCAGTGCGAAGGTTTTTCATCGTGGTCGGGTGCGTCGCACTTGTATCCGCACTTTCCGAAGACCTCCAGCTCTATCTTGGACGTGCACGGGTCCTCCCACCCTAATGTCTTCCAGAATTGTTCGTGCAGAACTTCATCGGTCTCCTTCTCCGGCTTTGGCTCCAGCGAGCGGGTGCAGTGACGACGCTGATCGGTTGTACTTCCTGAGTACACGCACTTGGCCTTACTGCCTTGTTCGCAATCCAAGTAGTGGACGTGCTCACGACCCATTTTGGAGCAGTACAAGTTGCACATCTCGGCGATTCCCTGCTCTCCAGCCTTGTACTTGCGCTCTTCGATGTCAATTTCGTCTGTGTCGGACAAGAAGTACGTATTTCTCATGTTGCCATGCGACGTCGTGTGCGAGCCGAAGTGGCCGAATTTCTTCTTGCAAAAGTAGCTGCAGCACGGACAGCGAACGTCGCAGTAGTGAATGATTTCGTCTTCCCCATCTTGGTCGCTCTCGTCACAGATACACGAGTGCGCACCTTGGTGCATCTTCTGGCCCTGTGGCAGTGACTTTGTGCACTTCTTGCGAGCGCCATTCATCTCTTGAAACGTGAACTGGAAGCTGCCTCGAGCCCCCGTAAATGTCTTGGAAGATTGTTTGAGAAAGACATCTACTCGGCAGATTCCTTCTTCGTCGCACAAGGCTTGGCATTCATGTCCGTTCCCGCACATGTGAACCACTGGAGCTTCCGAAACTGCGTCAAACATGCTCGACTCCTTTCCATCACCGTTTTCCACCGAAAATACGACTGCGACATCAACTTGGCCGTGAAAATGGTCCAATGTGCCACACACTTCGTTGCATCCGTCCATGACGCACTTCTGCATGCACCGCACTTCAACGCACTTGTGAGCCATGTGCGGGTCCTCAACATTCAAGACACACCGCCCGGAACAGCTTTGTGCCGAGCACGCCTCACCACAGGTGTGCATTGGAACATCACACTTGTGTAAATCCGTGTGGCCACGTTTCAGTGAGCACTTCTTGCCGCAGTTTGGCGAGTTTGCCATGCAACATTCTTGACCGCACGTGTGGTCTCCGTCCGCGCACTCACACTTGCCTTCGTGACCTGCTTCTTTGGAACATGAAGGAGTCTTCCCGAAAATCTCGCTGCTTTCACAGTACTCGCAGCGGGCTGCACAGATATGGTTACCTCCACAATCGTGCGTGGTTGTACTAGGGTGAGCGGCAGCTTTCATGCAGCCAAGGCGGCACTCGTCACAATTGCTTTGACAGCGCGTAAGAAGCATCTGGAATCGCCCCAAGAACTGTTGCTCTACAGTCTTCCAGTCCTCCGGCACACGCCCTCCTAGCATTTGCTTCGCCCAGAGAGAAATGCGGGCCTTTCGACGACGCACAAAGAAGGCCAGAAAGGAATCAAAGTCGTTCACGATATCTCGCGACACCTTTCCATCCTGAATATTCATATTCATCCGCAAAAACAACCGAAGTAGCTGTTTGAGCGCATTACGGGCTTGCGGAATGGTGTTCTCACCGGTAGAGCAGCAGTCGAACCCCAGATCAATTTCCCAGTCGGGCAGTTCGTCGAAAAGAATTGTGTCACCGTTCAGCTTACTCCACTTATCAGCCAGCACGGGATACTCAACGATCATTGTCATCAAGTCAACGTCAAGTACTTTTCCGTTGGCAGCAGATACAATGTCTTCCTTCAAGTACTGGGCGATGTCCTCATTCTTCGTCACGTACTCCTGTGGAACAATACAACCCGTTCGGAGCAGGCCTGGCAACTTTGAGCTGATTTCCGAGAGCTGGAACTGTTTAGCACCTTCATCCAATGACGTCCAGTCGAGAATCGCAATCTTTGCCAGCACCAAGCGGATGCTGTTCAAAAACGTCTTACCACTTTGAAAGCCTGTAGTATTGACGCCGCAGAGGGACTTCTCGATAAAGTTCTGCGCGTGCATCAGAGACTGATAGTAGTTGATCGTGCCGAGTGGTGGCGAGCAATTGATGTCCAGCTGCCCCGAGTACAAGTCGAGCAAAAAGTTGCTGTCTTTGTTTGCGCCG
Source organism: Phytophthora hibernalis (assembly GCA_012656075.1). NCBI lineage: Eukaryota > Oomycota > Peronosporomycetes > Peronosporales > Peronosporaceae > Phytophthora > Phytophthora hibernalis. The sequence goes on along the minus strand of JAAKBF010000282.1, from coordinate 54,480 downwards.
ACCAGTTTTTGGAACTTTGCCAGGAATTCGTCCAGAACCCCTTTCTGGTCGTTCGGGTTCACGTCCTTCACAGACATGTAGAGTTTGCCTCGAAAGAGACTGGAATCACCCTTGATCAGAGCCACCCCCTTCTGGAATCGAGCGAACAGGTCGTCGATCTCCTTGTCATATCGCATCTCCATCCGGAAAATGGTGAACATCGAGATCGACGCGTTCAAGACGGACAGGAAAACATCCTCCTGCTCTGTTCGTTCAAATGATCCCAAACCTTCAAAGTCAAGAACGACGAGCAGGACATCTTTCGGCAGAATACGGATAGACATCCAGGCTCCGTCGGTGCAACGAGCGCCAGCGATGGCAAACGATGACCCCGTCAAGTGGTTGAGTAGGTAGCTCTTACCCGTCGACTGTTTGCCCATCGAGGTTATCACCACACAGCGTCCTTGCCACGATTCGAGTAATGGCGATAGAAGACCAAAGCGAATCGATCGGGCGATGTCAACAGCTTGAACATCTTGCGACTGGTTACTGATCGGTGCCGATTTACCATTTGTCATCACTGTTAGTGCGTTCCCCTCAGCACGGCAGACCTGGATCGGCACAAACGTTATAAGCTCCTGCAGGAAGGTTCGGATAGACTGAGTTGCAACTTTAGCAATGGCATACGAATTGGACAGGAACGCCAAATCCCGAGCCAAATCCATCCCGCTCAAAGGCTTGTTCAGTTTGCGAAGGTCTCGCATCATTGCCTGGAAAAAGCACTGACAGCTCTCTTCAGTAGATTTGGCGAGTTTTGTGCTGCATGTCAAATGCACTTTCAGAGTCGATCGGGTATCGTCAACGCCGCGAATCAAACCGCGGACAGGGAATTTCTCGTACGCGTGGTAAAACGCCCGGAGCCAATGCTCGCCGTCGTCTGTATTGGATCCATCCATATCGCTTTTGCTGCCATTGAGCGAGTGTTCTTTGGAATGTTGGATTCGGAACGACTCGCTACGCACAGTCACAGCCAAACGAAGAACGCGAACTCTCTTCGCTTTAGAGTCGATCAAGAACAGCAAGTCGTCAAAGCACTGGGCTGAATGACCCCACCAACTTGCTTCGTCCGGCACACTCACTGGAACATCGCGAAAATCTTCGCTGGCCACAGCAAACAACTCTCTCTCACTTTGATCGGATGAATTCTTGCTGCTTCGTGCTGTGATGAACCCCAACACCATGTTGTCGGCCATAGCAAAAAGTGAGTTGTGGGGCATGGGAGATTCCGACGGAATGATCTGGACAGCGCGTGAAGTCTGCTGATTTCGCAAATTTACCGACTGGATCGACCCGTTTGCATCGGTTGCGTAGAGGGATCCATCCACAAGCAGCACATCTGCCACCGGAAGTTCCAGCGACGTTCGTAGTGAGAGTTCAAGTCGCTTGAAAATCTCAAGTGACGAATACTTCTCGTTGAATCGGTACAGAATCACTCGACCCGCTTCTTCGACAAAGGCTACGACACGGTCTTGAACGTTGAAGTCGCACAACCACGCGGGTTTGCCAAACGAGCGTACACAGACCGCCTCCCCGATAGTTTCTGGCCACCAACGCCATTGCAATGGAAAATCTACGCGCTCCACTAACGTGCCCCGACAAGATGTAGTCACCAAGGATTTTTAATGGTGAACGCCTTCAAGACTTTGGCGTCCGGTTCCAACCGATGACTCCCCAGCTCAGTAGAGCTAAATGTCCCATCATCAGTTTGTGCGAGCTTAAATACCTTCATCAGGTCTGTAGCCGGCTTCCAGTGCTCCATCCGCAAGTCGCAGAAAATAACCCCCAGGCCGACGCACACGCGGACGGACATTTGTCAAAAGACCTTCGTGATTCTCACACCAAGACCCAAGTAGACCATCGAAAGCTTCAGAGATGAGTTTACGCTCATCACCTTCGCAGGATTGGCGTAGTGAACGTTCATTCTCCTCACTGAATTGCATTGTCAGGATGCTTTCAGCCGCGGTGAAAACAGTCTCGACAGCCGCGTACCAATTTTACGCATCTCAAGCAATGGATCCGTCATGTTTTGGCGAAACTCGTCCGTGAGAAGCTCATAATCTTGGCCCCTCATAAATTGACCAACCTTCTTCCACGCTCGGCCCCAAAGCCCGTCGCCACTGGAAAGGACCTTTTCCTCCGATACAGCAAATTCAGCAAGAAATTTTGCGACAGCTTCTCTTTCTTCGCTTGCATCCACACCCATTGCTAAATGCTCGCGAAATGCCGAAGCAATAGCTTTAATCTGGTTCTTGAGACGAAGTGGTATGGTCAAAGCAGCTCGCGTCTCGGGGTCCAGCTTGCTCCAAATTTCAGGACGCAATTGAACTTTTTGCACGTACGCATTGATACTCTTGAACGCGGGCTCTTCTCCTTTTTCGCTTTGATTAATACATCCAAGTCAAATAACTTCTCCATCTGACTGAGGAACTCTTCTCGACGTTCTTCAATGTAAGCCAGTGCACAGTCCTTCGCCTGGTCGGTACAAGTTTGGAGACTTCGATCGAGCTCTTCCTTGACAGCCTTCAGATCTCCTTCGGGCCAACTACCGACAGCCTTCAGCAATTCGGTGCACCAGTAATCACGATTCTCAACGAACTCAAGTTTCAGGTTTCGCTGCTTTGACTCAGCTACGAGCCAAATCGCAAAGTCTTTCATGTTATCGAACCGTTTACTGCACATCTCGACCCCTTTCATCGCTGGAGCTGGTTCCACCACGGAAAATGCTGGGTAGCTGCCTTTCAGTAATTGAACGTTCTGCGTGGTAGACTTCAATGGCAACAAGACACCCCCAGGTTCTCACAGACCACAGCGTCCTTCTCCTTCTCTTGTCTCTCAACATGGAATGCGACCGAAAATGATTTCCAGGCGTCCAAATTGTTCGAGTTCATCGAGGCTACAGTTTGCTCCAGTAGCTCAATGTCTTCGGAGGACAGGCAGCAAACCATGTCTGGGCTTAAACACGTCAAGAAGCGCAACACGTACGTCGCAGTATCGCGCAGGCGAGACTTTTGGAACAAACCGTCTTGAAGCCACCCGAATAGCACCAACGTGCGCACCGAAGAATCAGCGTCTTTCCGGGCAACGCAGTAAATTCCTTGATCCTCGCGCTTCAAGTTGATCTCTATTTCTTCCGACCAACAATTCGTCTTCTCCAGTTCGTGCTTCACACCCTCTTGCTTACCAAATAACGAGATCACTTTGATGCCTTCCGACTTGAGCTTTTCATCCGTTCCGAAAACCACTTTGCGGAGAAAGAGGGCGAAGTCTTCGTCAAATTCACGAGCTTCGAGCATTTCCATCTCGAAGTCCTTGGGGTTCACGGACGACAGCATTCCGAGCGAACAGCTCAATCGCATTACCTCCAGCTCTTCCAACACGGGCTTCACAATTTCGACATCGTTCTGGACTTCAGGTACTAGGCTCAACAGTCGAAAGCATTCCGAACTGATAGGCTTCTGTGTAGCGCCAAGGTTGTAGCGCATGACCAACTGCTTCTCTTCTAGGTAGGAAAGGCCACTTGCTCCCCGCCAAGAGTTTTGAGTTATGAATTGGAGTGTTGGAATGTGATGAAGTCTGAGGACTTTCTCGGGAAAAATCTTAACGACCGAGACCCGTCCCACCCAACTGGCTGATGCAGACAGATATACAGTTGGGCTCATGGATGTATTTTGACGCGGCATCGGAATGTTTTGTTCCAGCTGGTGATCATTTGCAGCACGTTAGTTCCGCTGCTAACCGACTACATACACGAATCCTCGTGGCAAACCTGCACAGCCAATACTCCTTGGTCACGAAACATGGTAACGTCCTGACAATCTTCATCGGTACTCAGCATCTCACCACGCATCGCTCTCCAGTGGCCCGTTGCTAGGGCTTGGCACCACTTCCTCGAACCATTGATTCTCAAGAACGTCCAGCACTTTCTCGACGATCGTAAGCTAGTCGCTCATCATTTTGAGAACGGAATCGATAGTTATTCACGAAATGCTTTTGGGGAAGTGGCTCCAACGAAAAACATAGGCAACAACGCCATGGCCTCACTTGCCGCCGGTGAATACCCACATTGAGCTAGCCCATTTACAGCTCAAGTTTCAAAGGGAGTGTCGGCACAGGCAGAACGCGCTCGCTTTTCTCCACTAGCTGCTAGAAGACCCCGTTAACACTTTTGATCTCCTGCAGCAGTGCAACCAGGACTCCTCGAACTTCTGGTCTTAGTACGGACGCTGAGTGGGGCAACGGCTGAAGCACGTTGAACAAAGCGTTCGAAGCGCCTACCAGCTTCCCTGGAGATACAACTGCACCTGTTCTTGGCACTGCTTTTCAGCGTCGTGAGTTAGGGTCTGGAATTGTTGGCTGTGATCTTCGTCTCAGACCAGCGATGAAATTGGTGAAGCAACGTGTCGCGAACTTCCTCACTGTGTTCACAAAAGTTCAAGGCACTTTACGATTTTGAATAATACTTAACTAATCAAAACAACGGCGGCACTCGGCTGGTTTGCTGGGAGCAGCTTATCAACCAGGATACCTTGTTCATCTTAGATATGATCAAAGCTATCGGACTATTTAGGCAGCCCTATCATTTCGCGGACACAGTTTAGCATCGTCTCGCAGACTCGGCCAGATAAATCGCGCATCTCGCGGAGCACTTGGGGCGGTACATTCAGCTCAGTACGACAAATTCTTGTAAAAGCCCAGCGTGTGATCACTATAACAGTCTCTCCTTCTTCCCCAGACGTTGTGTGTCCACTAGATCCATCCACTTCGGTCTCGCTGCTCACTTGACTGTCCACATGTGATGTCACCAAAATCGCTGTCGTGGCATCACGCCGGACACGTTCACCAGGAATATAGGGTAAAAGTTCATCTTCATCCACAAAGTCAGTTGTAGTGACGGCGTAGTTATCCTTCCCGCCAGCATGAGAGAAGTCTGTAAAGTGGACGAGGTTGTTTTCCAGGAGAACGCCTCGGGTTGTCCGGGTCACCAGGCGCAACTGAGTAAAATCATCCTCGGTCAGGTCGTCATCTTCTCGGATCGTTAGATTACCAGAGGTCTCCGAAATAATGATCTCGGCATTGAACGCTGCTTGCTTCAAGGCGTCAAGAACAGCACGAATACCTCCCCTCACACCGCGAAGGGGTACTCTGTCAAAGCGTACGCTGCAATAGTCCCCTTCTGGAGTCTCGTACCTCTCTTCATGGAGATATTCTGCCGTGGGGTGCATGCTCAGACTACGTTCCTGGATGAATCTCCTCGCATATAAAAGTTTCTGTCCTCGCATTGCCTTCAGTGTATCGTGTCTCTCATTTCGGTCTGCTGTCAAGTGAATGTACATTTCCGTCGGACGCACTTCGTACGAGTGATGCTGTGTACAGCCCACTAACATTCCCTGCATGTGGGCCAACACCATGTGCTGCTTCTGAACCATTTCTTTCAGAACGGCATTGAGTGTGACCTTCCTGTCAAGTGTCGAGTCTGAATCACCTTGTTGCACTAACGTCTGCAGCTTCAAAGCGTCGAGTTTGGTTTTCAAAGTCTGGATCGCCACCTCCAACGTATTGATTTCCTCCTTTCGTTGTGTGTGCGTCGCCTTCCTTTTCTTGAACGTTCGTTTCTTCGGTACTTGTTCCTGACCAATACTGAGATTTGAGTGTTGTTGGGATTCTGTAGGACATCGAGTGACATCCGACATCGGGTCACCAATGTGTGAAGTCATGTCGGACTGTACTGCGATTAGGAGATCCAAGATACTGGTACTGTTTTGTGGCTTATGCAGAGATGTAGTCATTCCGAAAAGTACTTGGAAACTCGACTTGAGCACGAGCAAGCTGAAGGTGGAATGCGTTGTTGTTGGATACTACGCACTACTCACTAACTTTACCTCGTCGATACTTAAAGTATATTATTATAAATGCAGGTATATTATTTTGTCAGGGTGATACTGACCCTAAATCTTTGAAACACAGGATAAAGTTTTGAAGGTTATTCAGTTTTGGTTAGGAAGACAGCGTACGCGCAATCAGGAAAATGATTCCTCGCACACTGGTACTGCAACACCAGCATGGACTTACGTGGTGGTCACTGGAAGCCCTAACGTCTCCCGAACGCAATTGAAGAAGGTGCCTTGCGATAGAATAGCGCTCTGTCGGATATCCAGCAGTGCTTCATGAGAAACATTGAGGTCGGTGTGGCAAATTCGAGCGCAGGACCATCGCGTGACGGCCACCACCAACTCGTTCTCGTCCACGTACGACGTTATCAGCATCGCAGCCGTAACGTCTCGCCTTACACGCTCCAGCGGTCTGTACGGATAGAGATCATCTTCATCGACAAAGTCCGTCGTGGTGACTGCATGGCAGCCTCTGTCGCTCTCACCACAGGAAAACTCGGCAAAGTGCACGAGGTTGTTCTCCAGAAGCACTCCTCGATTTGTCTGAGACACCAGACGCATCTGCGAGACGCTGTCATCATTCTGGTCGTCGTCTTCCCGCACGGTGATGTTCCCCGAGGTCTCAGAGATGATGATCTCGGCATTGAACGCTGCTTGGAGGGTTGCGTCGTACACAGCTCGTACGCCTCCTTTCACTCCGCGCAACGGAGATATCTCGAACCTCACGATGCAGTAGTCTCCCTCTGCTGTTTCGTACCTCTCCTCCTGGAAGTACGGCGTGCTGGGGTTGATTCCGTTGCTGCGTGTCCGTAAAAACCGCGCAGCTTCTCTAAGTTTCGTACCTCGTAGTGCATGGAGCACCGCTCTTCTCTCGGCTCGGTCTGCACTCAGACAAATCTTGGTCTCCATAGGACGTACGCCACTCCTATGGTGCTGGGTGGACAACAACGCACGTACCTGAGCCATAGCTAGATGTTGGTCCTGGATGGTTTCTCTTAACACTGCGTTCTCCACGACCCGATCACGATAGGATCTGGACGCTTGGCCCTGCTGTACTAGAGCTTGGAACTTGATCTCGTCCAGTTGGGCTTGAAGCTGCTCGATCTCCGAGGCCAACGCCGTCTTCTGCTCTTTACGCACAGTGTGCGTGGCCTTGCGTTTCTTAAAACGCGCTTCTTCTCTGGAATTGGTGATGTAGACGTTGAGGCTGAAGTGGACGAATTGTCTTCTGCTGTGAGTTCCGTTAGACGCTGGTCCGGACGCCAGCAGTTGACACCGCTCCAGACCTGAAGTTGACGGTTGTCCACCACCATAAGTGCGTCTTGTGGTTTGGTAGATTGTTGGAAAGGAGGCACTTGAAACGGATCCATTGGCTGCAGTTTTAGGTAGTCGATTAGCGGCTCGGCATCGATGTGAGCTCTTCCCTGCTGAATTCGTGAGTGAAATCTGAATGATGACGGTCCCAGACGATCCTCTGTGTTGGCATGCAGTGAAGCGAGATGACGATGGAAGGGATTGGTTTGAGGTGGTGGACGTAATCGAAGTACAGAATGATTGAGTGAGATAGGTGGATACCTTTGACGAATGATGTGCTTGTGCTTGGAATGACTAAAGAGAGGGATGGCCGCTCTCACCACAACTGGGAACTGACGAAGAGCGAAACGGTGCTAAACCAGCAGAAAAATCTGGGAGTCTGACACACTGTCACAATAATAATGAGCGCATTTTGGTGTTGGAAAGAGAAGAGAGCAGCAACTTTGATCAATCGTGGTACAGTACGTGCAACAACCTGCAAGCTTGAAGTAAGGCGTACACCTGTGCATTTCATCTCGCCAGTACAATAATATTGGATATTATCCATAATATCCGTGACTTGTTTCGCACGATGATAAAGACTCCTTAAAAGTTATCATCAATATTACTTATTAAGGAGCAAACAAAGTTTGCGCTCCATTCGCGCCCCTTCCATGCATTCTTGAACACCCCACCTTCGTCGCAGTGACCAGCGCGTCACTCGGCTAAGTGCGAGTCGCTCGCTATTCCTCAGAGCCAAATGCATTCACCTTTCTACAACTCCGGAATGAACCGCAGCTTCCCTTCGCGTAGCAACAGCTCGGAGCTCAACTCCACACGACCGACAGCGTTGCCACGTCGACGACCTCTCCCCTCCAGCAATTTCGACGCGAATCCGACAACTCCCGCGTCCTGGAGCAACATGAACGCTCTGATGCCGTTTCCAACCATGTATCATTCACTACAGAGCCCCATAGCGCCTTCTACTATTAATTCCAAGCAGATACACAGTGCTACAAGTACCAGTGAAGACGAGAGCAGTGACGAAGCCAAAACCGCTTCTAAACGACAGAAAACTCGGCCCAAGACCAAGCAGGGAAGCCGCAACGCAAGGAACGCAAACCCACCCACACCCTTCGTAAAGAACAGAAGATGGAGCTTTTGACTGAGATTGAGCAGTTGCAGAGCCAACTGGAGAGTCTCAAGTCACAAGCCATTGTATCGAACGCTCTACACGTTAAAAGACACACGCAGGCTCCGGTGATGAACACTATTCTGAGAGATGCAGTGCAGTCGAGACAGTCGACGCTAACAGTCGTGCAAGGCTTGATTTCCGGGTATGTACAGCAGCAACATGATGTGAGTCCCATCAACTCGTGTATTGAGCTTGGACTGGACCGCGTACAGCGCCATCGAGAGTTGGTAGCGATGAAAAGTGCCAAACTACAGACGACACATGAGTTTCTACTTCGTCGGAGTCGAGGACTGGAACCGGGAAGACAATATTGTGAAGAGGAACGGTTCGAGACGTCGAGAGGGGATTACTGTGCGGTGCGATTCGCAGTCGCTCATTTCCGAGGAGCTGTCAGTGTGCGTGCGGTGTTCGACGCCGCGCTTTTCCAGATTGCAAACGTTGAAATGAGCATGTCGGAGGTGCTGGGCAACATCACGATTCGAGAGGATGATGACAATGGCGACGACAATGTCACGCAGCTGAGACTGGTGACTTCGACTGGATCAGCACCGCAAGCGCCACCTCTCGAGACCAATTCGCTGCAGTTCAACGAGTTTCACGAGGCGACCACTGCGGGTGGACCGAATGGTACGACGACCGAGTACGGCATCATCATGGCAGACTTCGTGGATGAGGACGAACTATACCCCTATAGAGCGCAGGAGCGTATGCGGAAAGACGTCACTGCAGCGCTTCTCCTCACGCGTCTTCCAAGAGACGAACACCGTCATATCCATCAGACCAGTGATGATAATGAATTGGTGGTCAAAGTCACTCTCTGGTCATTGATCAAGCTGCACCACTCGAATCTCGAAGTGTCCTACGACTGCCTCGAGGAGACTCGTCACGAGATCGGACGTTGGGGGAAGAGTTAGTGCGGGCCATGCAGCGGACGCTATCATTGAGGCAGACCCACTATTAGCGCCATTCTTACGGATTATGGATACCAGGTACAATCAATTCCCTGATGCACTACGTGTCCGTCAACACATGCGCGACACCACGTTACTACATGAATTAATACTTGTACAGTAGTACAAAGTTTGTTGTGAACGAGACATGATGTTCGAGCAAAGGGAAGTGCACTGCACGCACTACAACTTGTTATTATAGTTTCAAGAAGACGAGGGACTTATTAATACCATAAGTTTATAGTGAACCGTAATAGAGCTTGCCTTCAGGACGTAGACGAAGAGGAGAAGGTATCAGCTCACTCTCCTCAGAAGGTAATAGAGCCGGCCAGAACAGTGAACACGATTATGGTCCTGCTGGGTCCTTTAATTTGAAGTAATCGACACGCCATATTTGATGATGCACAATTGTGAAATTCACCAAAGCGACACATACTCATATTCGTTGTCAAGGGCGACAAGGTTCACACTGTAGCAGGCAGCAGACCTTATAGCTTCATATTCACTGTCCAAGCAATAGATCCATGTAGAATTCCCACCTGAACACGTAAAAAACACCACACAAAATCGTGTCCAAAAGGTCAATTTTAAAAACAGCTGGAAAAAGTCATGGAAACAAAGTCATGGCTCACGCAAACAAGACTCAAACCAGGCCACACAAATATCACAATTCGGACTATTTCCAGTTTGCACATCACTATTTCCCGCTCAGTCGTAATCCTGCAGCACAGACCTCAAGCGACCTCCATGGGCCTCTACGAGCGGCGTCCTACGCGTCCCAGCGCGTCCCCAGGCGCCTACTCTACCCTCTACGACAACAGGCAGGACGCACACGACATGTCGCGGTCTTCGCGGCCTCAGGACGCCCCAGGACGGCCGCAAGCCGCCGCTTTACGGTTTCCGCGTCCTGCGTTCCCTCAGGACCAACGCGACGTCCTGCGGACCCAGATTTCGCCCAGGACGCAGGACGCAAATACAGCTGCAGACAACCTGCTTTCGCTCATCCAGACCAGACGCCCAGGACGTCCGCAGGCTGCAGGACGCGTGCCCCACTTCCTGCGTCCTGGAGACGAGTACGACAGTCCGTTGGAGGGCCAGACGCCTCCTACAGCGGGGAAGATCCTGCGCAGGACGCAGGACGAGGCAGGAAGAGACTGGGACCGCAGGATGGTGGTGTAAACACTAAGAGATATACAGGACCAGGATCAGGACCTCTGCAGGACGAGGACAGTCCGCCCAAACGCAAAAAGAGAGACAAGAAACCTACGTACATTGTACGTAAAGAGAAGAAGGCCATGCTGGAGGCGGAGCTGGTGGAGCTCAAGCAGCACGTCCTGAGACTGCGACGTGCCAGTGGCATCCCGGACTCGTTCTTTACTGAGAAGGAACAGTTGTTAGGGAAAGTGCAGGACAATGCTAGACTGAGAGCTGAGTCCAGGAAGCAGGACATGCTGCTGAGGAACGCGCACTCTATTATGGCGGCTGAGTACTTGATGAAGTGCGCGGAGAGTCCTATTGAGACTTTCATCCACTTGACGACGGACTTGAAGCAGAGAAGGGCGGCGCTCGTGAATATGAAGGAGATGAAGCTGCGACAGGCGGACGAGTTTATCACCGAGAGGTCCAAGCTCCTCCCACGCACGACGCCGTGGTGTCAAGAGAGCAAGTTTGAGACGGAGGAAGGCCACTACTGTGCCGAGAAGCTTGACAACACGCCGTTTCGTGGCGTGCGGTCAGTGCGGCAGGTGTTTGAGGCGCTGCAGTTTTTCTTCCGTAACATGGAGATCAGCATTTCCGAGATGCTGGGGGACATCACGGTGCGTGAAGACGATGATAGCACGGCGAGTCACTCGTTCTCGAACCATCGACTAGTGAGCACGATGTCTCACGGCGTAAATGTGGAGAAGAACATCGTCAAGTTCTTCCACCTGGTCGAACCCGACGTTGACGACAACGGAGAAGGGTTTGCGCCGTATGCGCTAGTGGCGACGGACTCGGTGGATGTGGACGATATGTACCCTTACGTTCCTGGAGAACGTATAAGAATGGATATTAACGCAGCGATGAAGTTCACTGAACACTTTTGCAAGAGGCCGCCCAACCAGAAAAAGAAAACTCGCACTCGACACCCTCTGTATGGAGACGGCGGGTTTCCGTACCCGCGAGATCCTGACGAGGAAGATGAAGACGACGAGTATGAGCGAGTTGTGGTACTGACACGCTTTTTCAGGGTCAAGCTGCACCACACAGAGATGGATATCCCTCCACATGTACTACAGGAGGTACGCCAAGGACTGGCCTGCTTTTCCGACACGATGGTTCAGAGCATGCACCGAGTCATCTATGAGGCCCGTTGATCTGATCAAGTATGATGTAGAAATATTGCAGAAATTCACAGTTTATGACGAACATGCAAGCAGTTTTGATGACCCTTTCATTCATGGAGTACCATACAGCGACTGATTCATGCTGTGGACCATGTGATCTGTGAATAGTGTGACGCTGCGTTGAACCTCCTGCAGCACATGCGGTGGAAATTTGAGTTCCGAATGGTACAACTTGATTCTGAACCACCTCTTCAACACCACCACGATCTCATCATCCGCTGTATCTCCGGGTCCTTGTTTCTTCCGCGTGAACGCCGACAGTTTCATTGCTGCTGTTACATCCTTACGAAGACGCTCTGCTGGGTTGTACGGGTACAGCTCGTCCTGGTCAACAGGAGCAGCGGCCATAATCCCTTCGTCATCTTCGTCGAAATACTGGAAAAACTTGATCGCATTTTTCTCGACCAAAGGCCCGTTCGACAGCATTGTCACTAGTCGATGGTGCAGCATCGGGTTCTGGAGGATACAAGCATCCAGGTCGTTCGAGTCCTCTCGCACCGTCAGATCTGCTCCCAACTCCGTCGTCGTGATCTCCAAATTCAGGAAGTAGAACTGCAGTGCATCAAACACCTGCTTGACACTCTGCACACCCACAAATTGGTGAACGTCCAGCTTCGTAGCGATGTAATGTCCCTCATCTGTCAAGTACCCAGTCTCCTCGTGAAAAGGTCGGTTCGGGTTCGTCACCAGCTGCATCCTCTGCTTCAGAAATTCCATCGCCCGCTGCAAATGTTCGTGTTTGAGTGCACAAACCTCCGATCGCCGCGCATCCATATCCGTACCCAGGTGGATGTAGCTTTTTAGTGGGTTGTGTCCTCTTAGTGTCTAAATCAACAACATCTCACCATTAACAACCTGAAGAACTTAAAATGGTTCACCGAACTCACCGAAAACTCTGCAGATGCCGACTGAGCAGCCGCCATAACATTCTGCTGGAGTGCAATTGTCTCTTTCAATTGTAGGTTCGTCTCAACCTGTTGTTGTGTAGCCGTCACTTCCTCCGGGTCCGGAATCCCTGCCTCTTGACGTAGAAAAGCTGCTTTTGCTTCTAAAAACGCCAATTCATTCAGTAAACCCTCCTTTTCCTCCTACAAAACAGCAAAAAAATGAGCTCTAAAAGCTCTAAAAATTACAATTTTAAAAGTGATAATTGCAGACCCTCTTTGCTACGTGACTGGGCGTCCGGCCTTTGAGTTTCTTGCGTTTTTAGCGTTGTGAGCCGCTTCATCCGACGGGGAGCCGCTCTCTTCGCTGGTTAATGGATGCTTGGAGGTGTAAGGCATCGGATAGAAAGTCTGCGCGAGAGAGAAGAGAATCTCCTCAGAGAGGCGGTCGTCTTGAGCATCCATTTCTAACTGTCGAAATGAGCAAGAAACTAGGACTAAGATCCTTTTTCTAAATTAAGTTTGTGCCTCTAAAAATTAAAAACACGAAGTTAAAAAATTTCGTGTGCCGAAAAGCGGTAGGCTATAATACCCCTTTTTGCATCTTGTTGTCAGGTGAGCGAGTAGGTAAGATGTAGATTTGGAAGGGCGTCAAGGTTACGATTCTCAGGACATGCTGCGCAAGCTGTACTTGCGCATTCACCATTACCTGCTCGGGTTGTACCCGGTGTGAACGGGAAGTTGTACATGGTGCTGCTAGGCTTCTCGGATGTGTTTGCAAACGCGTTTTAGATAGTGCTGCGCCCCAACAACATTCGGAGCACCACCATCCACAAGATACACAAAAATCTTGTGTGACTGTAGTCACAATCGGTGACATATGGACTCAAGCGACATTCACCAATTAAACCCTGGGGGACCCGACCAATAAAATTGGTTAGGCTGTTCAGCCAGCTAAAGCTGCCCACCCAGTAAAATCACAGGGTACTTCATGACACTCTCGTACTGATCATTCCGGTAAACGAAATTTAACGTTTCGTGGCTGACCGAGCGAATGCAGTGGTAAAAACGATTGCCTCACGATCTGAAGTACACAAAATCACAACTTGCTTGTGTTCGTTTCGCCTGAACTACCACACTAATTCTGTTTGAGACTTATTATTAGCTGTAGCTTTACTGCCTTTATATCGCGGCGAAGTTCTTGTGCAAGTTAAAGCGATAAAATAGCTTTGACATTTGTTGGCAAGAGTGCATTTGGGTTTATTTACAGTATCATATCGTGAGCTTCAAGCATGCAAGTCCATGATTGTAACGTTGATACTGCAACCGCTCGATAGCACGGTTTGAAGTCGCTCGGACTTATCGGCTTTAACGCCCATTTTTTCGTAGCCATTCTAGAGTTGCGTCGGTGTCAAAGTAGCGAGTGTCGGTATCTCCGAAGGTAACCTTCTTCTTCCCAGGTCTCTTGGCTACTGCGGCGGCTGCTTTTGCAGGGTACTTGTTGATATACTCAAAGAGGAGCTTCTCGAAACGTGGACTACTGGGCATCCCCAGTTTCTTTGAGATTTCGCCCGCGCTAAGCTTCTGCTGACTCCACTTTTCGAACATTTTGTTCTTGAAATTTTCTCTTTTCATCATTTTCATCAGCTGAAAAATTGTTTCAGATTACGTGCTCTCTCTTCATCGGCGTCGCTGTTGTTCTCGCTGGTGTTTTTGCGCCCTCGGAGGAACCTGTTACTGTCGTTATTATCTTGAAAAAATAACTTCAAAGACTTGGCAGCAGTAGCGGGTGGTAGAGCATCGCAGCTTGCAGTGAGGTGTGCCGCCAGCAGCAACAGGATGTAGCCTAAACGCATGGTTGATTCTGGGTGTGTTGTTCGGGGTACACACCGTGAAGCACTATGTCGAGGCTTAATTAAGGAGTCGAAGTCTGCCAACAGATAAGTCGCTGAGTAACGTAGACCACCGGCGTTTATTTGTTTGTCGAGCTCAATTCTATGACTGATGACGGGGATCTTGGTGTCTGCCTACATTGGATGTGCCTGCCACGTAAACTACCATATATGTATACATTAGGTACGTACCAGTGGTACGCGACCCGGGCTATTATAGAAATGTTCTTCGTTTGAATCTCACCAGCAATAGCTACAGTAATATTAATAACGCCCCACTACAATTTTGACGTGGTCTGAATCTCTAGGCGACGATCCTCCAGGGATTAACCCTTCCTCCGTGCACTGAAGCTTGAGGGCAATCTGAACACGGCAATCAGTTCCACACTGATTTATTTCTCAGTATTAAGCCATTACATTATTTGAGTACTATCAAACTGTGTAACTGTACGAGTACCTTCGCGACAAGTCGGATGAATTCATTACTTTCGCTGATCCCGATACTCCACCAAGTGTTAATCAAGTGCGCCATACCCCAATCAGTTCTAACAAACCTGAGCTCATCATTATAGATGATTACAGCAACGATAAGCTACTTCAGAAGAATCTGTTCTCACATTATTTCACAAGAGGAAGACACTTCAAATTGAGTACCATATTTCTAAGCCACAGCTATTTTGCTACCGATAAAATGATTCGCTTGAATTCGGAGAACGTAGCAATACTAAAGGCTAATTCAAAGCGAGATTTACAGATGGTTGTCAAGGACTTCAATATCAAAGATGTAGATGATCGTTCGATCGTCTATTACTACAACAAAGCTACTGAACGTAAGGGTCAAATGCTATTCATTGACTCGGTCAAGGGTCAGATTCGCTACAACTTTGATAGACCGATCAAAACCGAAGATTACGAGTAATTCGTATTGATTAATTGGAAAAATCATTAGCAACATATACTATTACAATGGCGAGCTTTCTGAAACTCGACAATACTAATCTCGTTCAAGATGGCTACAATTCGACTTGGAAGTATTCGTTTCCTGGATCGGCGGCTGACTTCCGCGATGTAGTCTGTGCTATCCAATCGATCACTATGTACAATAGCGAATATAACATTGATTCCATGCAATTCCAGAACAATACATTCAAAGTCGAAGTTCCTGCCGCATCTACTACTTCTATTATTAGCATCAGTCTCCAAGACGGTATTTATTCTTATGATGATATTAACCGAAGCATCCAGACTACTCTCATCAATGCTGGAGCGTATTTGGTTGATGGGTCAGATAATAACGTTTTCTACATCAAAGTAAGCGAGAATAGTGTGTATTACGCGTGTCAGGTTGATTCCTCCCCAACACCAACGAGTCTTCCAGCTGGATATACGAGACCTGCTATTGGTTTATACTCCAATGGAGGTTCTGGACTGCCGACTACTACTCGTGTTCCTCGACTAATCATCGATAATGCTGAATTTGGAAAGGTATTAGGCTTGACTGTTGGTACTTAACCATCTGCATCTGCCACAGCTGCATGTGCGCAGCTATCGAACATCATTCCACAGATCCACCCCAGCAGTTCATACATCGTTCGTTGTGATTTGATCAAGAATGAGTACGTTGAATCTGGTGATATTGTCAGTGCATTTGATCGAGGTGATGCTGAAATTGGTGAATTCATTTCATACAAACCCAGTCAGTATGCCTGGATGAATTGTTTCAATGGATCGAGATCGACAATTACTGTCAGTATTTATAACCAAAATGATAAGAAGGTGATCTTCCGCGATACATCAGTATCGATCATGCTGTTGCTGAGACCAAAAATAGGTTGACTAATGCTACTTTTTTAATCAAAAGCTCATAATTTAAAACTTCCAGCTTGCATGGGCTTCTTCCTCATCGCACGAATTTTAGACATATGATCTTTAGCTTCTTGCGATCCCTTAGCGAATTTCTTACCTCTCGGTTTGGCAACACCAACACCATATCGACGGCGGACTTCACCCCGAATAGGCTTTCATGTTCAGGCTTCGTTGCCTTACTCAGTAGAAAGTTCTCTCCAGCATCAACTGCATCAGTTAGAACTCCTTTTCGCTTAGCATAAGAGAGAGCACGTTTGGTACCTTTCTTAACATCAGTCATAGTCAGACGTCCTCCTTCTTTATCAAGCCAACTTTGTTGGCGACTCGACGGAGAATCCGTCTCACTATCAGAATCATAAACGCCGATACCAGTCATTGAACGGATTGCAGCTCTCGCTGGGATAGCACTCTGTGGAGTTCCGAGAGCGGCTGCATGGGCTGGGACAGCAACGTCGACAGCGCGAGATAGAAGACCTGACGATTTTGCAAATTTGAATGTTGATGATAGAGCTGATTTGATCTTCTCCCAAATCGATCGGCCTTGTGCCCGCTTATGTCCTTTCTTGATTTCATGTTTGGTGATGTCAAGACGCACACCGCGACCTATCTTGCGAGCTTTGATAGCCTTCTCATAAGAAGCTGGATGAAGATGAATAACAGAGCCACTACCCTTGAGTTGGTCGGCAGTCAGACTTAGCTTACCAGTCTTGAGAGCTTTGGTCAGCTTGGGACCTGGAATATCGCTTGAAATAGTTAGTTCGCGATACATTATTGCTATATAGCTTGAAACATTTTATTAAAGAATAGTCAAATTCAGATCTTTGAATCTATTGAGTAGATTCATCTTATTGTATTGCTTGCAATATAACCAAAGCATACACCATATCCCACAGTAATCGCCATACGTACCTTGGAATTGCTTGGGATTGTATTTCCCGATCCGGTACTTTGTTGGAGCTGCCTCACCCATTGAATCGAAGAATTCACCATCATGAACAGCCTGCCAGTGTCCTACATCAAGATTAGGTGGTCTAAGTAGAATCAGATAAGTACCTTTCTTCGATAGTGGCTTTGTTATCTCGCTGGACTCAAATATATCATCCAGATGCACATTCAATCGCTCTGCGAGTTCAATGAGATCATGGTCGCTGGTAATGGGCTTAATGAGGTCAGACATAATAATTAATTTTCAGAAACTATTTAGAATCCATATAGATTCAACGATGAGTGAAACTCAACTATCCGACCAGTATTTGTACCAGAGCTCGTTGAAGAGCGACCCAGAGATCAAGGTATCCTCCAGCAAGCGTACGCCTTTCGTTATCGACCTGAATCAGAGTTCTTATCAAAAATGGTGTTATCACGACCGATGCTACGGCTCAACTTAACGGTTCTGAAGGCTTTGCTTCGCTCCGTGATGCATACATCATGCTCCCATACAAGGTTTCGGTGGTGGTACGGCTCAAACCCTACCCGCAAATCGCCTCTGTACTACCTTGAAGTGTGGCAACTGGAATGTCATTGATAGCATGAGCCTTGAGCTAAATGGCAAGACCATTGTCTCAATGGCTGACTACAAGCTGTTCTGGAACAATGTTCGTGCTCAGACTGGATACAGCCCTCAGTATGTTGAAAAGCATGGAGCTGAGTCTTTCCTTTTCCCAGATGCTGCTCAATCAGTACTTTACAACGCTGGTGTAGCTACAGTTGGTGATGCATACTCTAACAACACCGCATTCACGAGCTCGCTCGGAGTACAGGCTCAAGGTGGAGCCACTATCCCTAACGAAGGATTCGTTAAGCGTCTCCTGTCGAACCCTCCTACGTCAGGTACTGATTTCTCTGCCAGTTGGCCTTCGGTTGGTGAAGTTGAGGATGGCTTGCAGACAGTCCTTCATGGAGAACGACCCGTCGAGGTCGGCCTTGACCTTCCCGAAAAAGTTCTCGAGTCTGTTGTTTGTATTGTTTCGAAAGTGGGGCAAATCCATGCGAAACGCCGTTACCCACATCTCCTTCTTCGCAGACCAATTCTTGCTGAAGTATGTCCACAGTGCCTCGCGTCCACCTCGGCAAGCGAGCAACTTGAACTCGTCTGCATGGTTCTGAAACTCGTCGTCCGTCTTCGCATACACCATGTTCGCCACGCAGTGGTCGATCTGTTTCAGCACTTCACTAGGATATGTTCCGTACTTCTTGTCATCACGGACAGCGGAAGCAAGCCACTTAATCACGTGGAAATGACAAAGAAGGATGCGGGCGTCGGGAACATGCGCGTCAACACTTCGATCTCCTTCAGGTCCGTGTCTACGACAACGACCCTCGTCGCCTCCCACGCGTTAACGCCCTGGAAATGATCGACCGTCTTCACCATATGCCAATCTGTGTTGCGTTCAATGACCGAATGCTGCACCGGCTGGCCATTCCCGAACTGGTCCATCACCATGAACGTACACAACTGGTAATTATACCTGTAGTAACATGTCACGACATGGTCACTACACATAATTCAATACATGATTAGTGCATGATGGATACATGGTCAATACATGGTCACTATACCGGTTGGTCTTGTGAGTGCAGTCGATCAACAACAGCTCCGGGAATCTGTGATACAGCTTCCGCATGTGCTGCGAACTGATGGAGATGACGGCCGTTTGTCCTCGCGCGTTTTCATTCACCGTCGACACATTCCCTTCTGCAAGCAGCTTGAAGTTGACAAGAAGTTCGGCCACTTGATCGTGGTCGGAAAGTTCGTCCCCTACGCAATAAACGCATACATTAGATTACTCGACTCATGACCTTGACGATGCAAACACTCCACACGGACCTGCTACTTTGATTCGCGTTACGAGATTGTAAACGTCGCGCATCTTTACTTGGTGAATAGAGTTGTCACGGATGAAGTCGTAGATCCTGCTCGCTTTGCTTCCATTATTCACAAGTAGCTCCACGTTGCTCATTAATGGGGAGTCATCTGGGACCATGCGGATGCTTGGATACGAATGGAATACTTCATCAGACACGTGGTGGTTGTGGCCGGAGAACTCCAGCTTAATCTCGATCCACCACTTCCCTGCTGTACGTTCATAGACTTGGGCGAGGAACCGGACCTTACAGGCAGTAAACGTCACCTGTTGAACGGGCCACAACCCAGTCGAGCGCGATCGCACTTTCCATCCGTGAGTGCAAATGTCGAGTCGCTGATAGGGGTCCATAGTTTCGGGCATCAGAGGTATCTCTGAATCTGGCTTGTTAAGGTACCTCTTCTGCTTCTTCAGACGCTCGTTCCTCAGCCGGACGTTGAGGGTTTCAGTGATCGCTAACACCGTCTTTGTGCGCTTCTCGTATGTCTTCAAATACGCTTCAAAGCTAGCCCACGACTTGTGGTGCTTTGTCAACGCAGGTACGTAGTGTAGCTCGTCTGAACTCTCCGAAGCCGATCTCTTTCGAGACAATACGCTACCGCCATAACTTTGATCACAACGCTCGCTTTCATCATCACTCTCCTCCTCTGCCACGTTCTCCTCAGCTTCTTCATCCTCCTCAACTGCTGCCTCGTCTTCAGCACCTTCTTCCTCCCCCTCTTCAGGTTCTTCCTTCATCTCTTGTGCAGGTTCCTCATCCTCTTCTGCAGCTTCCTTCTCCTCAGCGGCCATCTTCTCCTCAGCGGCCATCTTCTCTTCAGCGGCTTTCTTCACTTCAGCTGCAGCTTTTGCATGTATCTCTTCCTCTTCCAAGCGCTTCTGAATTTTGTCGGTGTTCCTGGTCCGCGCCATGGTTCCAGCACTACAAAACATATCAAACACATGGCGAAAACGTGGCCAATACGTGGTCAATATATGGCCTCATCACGCATGCATTCAACACCAGTCACGCCGTCTCCTCACCTTCGGGGTCTGCTAACTGCGCTCGTCGTAAATGATCGACTGTGGAACGTTCGTGGTCTACGAGATGACAGGTGCGTGTTAGTCCAACGGTAAGTGCAAGCAGCGTGTAGAGAGTAGCGAGATTCGTACCTTCAGCAATGGAGCACGTGCCGCCAGCTCCTCGTGTAGGCGTCTCAGGGCGAGGCTCAGCTCTTGGTGGCGTCTTGGCGCGTGCCGCAGCTGCTGTTGGCGTCTTGGCGCGTGACGCAGCTCCGTTACGCGTTGGCAGGGTAAGCAGGAGGCCTTGGTGCGTAGAGCGGTGGAGCAGTGGCCGAGGGGGCGCGGCAGCTTCTCGATTGGTGGCGTGTGTGCTTCCGTGGGCTCCTCGTGTCGGCGTCTCGGCGCGTGGCGCAGCTCCGTTCATGTTTGTTTTAAACGAAGCGGAAATAGTTTCCTTTTAAATGACGGAAGCAGAAAATAAATTCGCGATTAGAAACCTGTTCACGCCCATGTCTAAAACATGTACGATACATATTGTCGGAACGTCACGAAAATGAAGAGTGAGAGAGCTTGGCTGTTGTCGGTCAATCAATCTGTCCAGCTACAAATGTCGAAGAAGTCAACGAAACTATCGAAGAGTGACTGTATAACTGTATGTGTACGGAACACTAACATTACATTGGCCTGGCAAAACATCAGGAAGCACAATACTTACTCAAATCATGGGCAATACATTCTACGCGAGCATGGTCAATGCATAGTATGATACCTAACCAAAACCTGGTCAATACATATACGCAAAGAAAAGTTGACAGTGACAAGAGCTATACTGCAATGCTCGTTGATTAGATCGTAGATCTAGATGCTTGCATCCTTCTTCTTCTCCTTGTCGAAGTTTACAACTGCATGCAGAATGTGCCAGCGTCTTCGAGCAAGACCTTCTTCAGTGTAGTCACTCCCGACATCTTTCCACAGGCGCTTCCATAAGAAGAGGCACACAAAGAGACCGCAATTGTCGGTATCATTCTGCAACGGGTTGTGCACAGCGATGTGCGTGAAACCGGTCAGTGCTCTTGCTTCCATCTCTGATGCCAACTCCGATAGAAGCTTGTGGTGGGGGCGGCTGTCCAGGCTGTCGTAGCACAGAAGCATTCCCTTCGCCATGTCTACAAGGATGCACGCCCAGTGACTTTTGTTCAAATTGATCGGCATGAAGACGAAGTCCTCGGAGGTCGTCTCGAGCGCGTTGAGTGTGGCTTGTGGAATACGGTTGCCTTTGTCTGGTGCCGGGTTTCTCAGCTGAGGTTGGAGAATTGTCTTGCTCTTCTTGTACTTGTGTGACAGCGTTACCAGAAAAGCTTGAATGATGATGTCGCTGAACCACACGCCGGGCCGCACGCAGTAAGTGTGGGCCCAAAGCACGTCAAAGCTAAATCCTGGGATGCTGTCTTGCGGCCAGGCGTTGATCATCTTACTTGCGACCGCTTGTGCTCCTTCATCCGGGAACTGGACGTCGGCCTTGCCCATGAGCCACGAGTAGCATTTGCATTCCACGAGAACAGGTATTGGCCATGTTCCACAGGTATTTCATGGCCTCGAGTCTGTCCTTCGAAAAGTCACCTGCCCCTCGATATGGATCGTGCACCATTGAGTGTGCGCATTGTCACGGGTAGTTCCTCTACGGGAGAACAAAGATCCACCTCCTTCTCGGCGCCGTCCATTTCTGCTTCCTTCTCCACTGCTTTAAGCAAGGCAGCCGTTACCGTAGCCTCAGGCAGTCGGAAAGGCATTGGCGTTTGGTCCGGCTCTGAAGTGCTCAGAGCTGCAGTCATCTTCTTCTTTGTATAGCCAGGAAGCGAACCTCGAACGTGTTTAGAAATGAGAGCACTTCACTCAGCGCAGGCCTGTTCGTCTCGAGATAGCACTTGACTTCCACCACATCTTTCCCACGGAGCAGTTTCCGCAATTTGCTGCCCTGGTTGTACTCCTTTCGCTCTGCACTTCGCTTAGAGTCTGCAGCAGCACGATTTTTCTTAGGCCGCCCTGACTTCGGAGCTCGCGGGTTGAATGGCTTCAGTTTCAAATCTCTGTCAGTTTCGTCGATGCTATTCTCATGTATTGGTTCGTCTTTCTCCTCTTCATCGGCCGCAGTGGTGACAGCTAGTTGCGTTGGCGCTACATCACACATCAGACCCACTCTGCGAAGGTTGCACCGGTAACGACAAAGTCGCTTGACGCAAATTGTTCCACGATCCTTCCAGATTTTGCATCGCTGTTTCAAACTTTGCGTCTGGGAAGTCAGTGAGTTCCGTGGTGATACGCGAGAACACTTCTTGGGCGTGCTTGTACTTGTCTCGCTCAGTCATCTGCTTCTTCATCTTCACATCATCACGGCATGTGCTAACGCGGATAGGAAAGTGGATAGTAGCGATCTCATCGTCTAAAGCAGACGTCCGCAACCACCCAACCAAACATACACACAAGTCATGTTCAGTACATGGTCAATACATGGTGAATTCATGGTCATAACCTGTACGCAAGTCATGGCTAATACATGGTCAATACATGGTCAATACATGGTCAAAAATTGGACAATACCTGGAATGTATCGACGAATACGGGATCGTGAAGACATCCCCGAGATGCTTCCGGTAGAGCAGTACATGTCGACACGGCAGCTTCATCGTGGCGGAGAATTCACAATCACAGAGCGATGCGTTTGTGTCGATGATACCTGACCATACATGCTCAATACATGATAAAGTAGGCCTACCCTTATAGAAAACATGGCCAGCATCACCAGCCAAAAGAAGACGCCCACCTATTCTGACCGATCTTCTTTTGCACTATAAGAAGATAAAAGAAACTTGATTAAAAGTTAAGCTTTCTTTTAATCAAGTTTCTTTTATCTTCTAAAGTTAAGCTTTTCTGCATGTACGTGATCAAGTTCGTCAGAGAACCGTTGATATGATCGGCGAACGAAGGTTTGTCACTGTCGTGACAGACGCTTGACGGACGTCAACCACTCAACCATAATCAACTTTATGGTGGTAGCTCCAGGAATGCCGTCGGTATTTTGGTCTTCTCTGCCAACTGGGATAGCTTCTGAGACGGCCGAGTATTTGTCCCAGCAGCTCGGCCGCGTCATCGATGAAGTTGAACAGGAAACTGGGGCGGTGGTGGCAGCCGTGTTGACCGACAATGCCAGCAACATGAGTAAAGCATGGGAGTTGTTGGAGAATGAGCGGCCAATCTTTGGAGGCGGTTGCTCAGCTCACGTGTTGAATTTGTTGATTCAAGACGTGTGTGAACTTGATTTCTTCAAGGCTGTTCACACGAAAGCGCTTGCGATTACGACATACGTCCGTGATCACCATGCAGTACTCATTCAGTTTCTAAGCACGTTGAGGGAGTTGTCCAATGACCATCGACGATCTCTACACCTTTGCCAATCCAAACTCGTAGCAGTGTAAGGCAAATCCGAGTGTCCCGTAAATAGGATTTTATTTTATTTTTTAAAATGAAATGTGAAAAATTACTGTAGGCCAATGCCGATTTAGTCCAGAGCAAACAGCTACGTTCCGTACTTCATCGGCTCTCCACGGATCGCTGCCGCCACTGCAAATGCACAATGGCGTGTCATCTTGTTCATTAATCGTAGGTCCATACAGGGCATGCAGTGCTGTGCAGCCCTTTCCAGTAGCTGCATCCGCAGCTCCGTTTTCTGACCTTATGGGGCGTTGAACATCTCGTCGTGGCTCAGCGCGAGAAACGCCTTGATGCGGGTCTTCAAAACGCTAAAGGAACCTGCATAACAAGCCCAAGCTAGTACATGTACACACATGTAGCCATAACAGCTTTGAACTTACCTTCTATAGGATTACACATTGGCGAGTAAGGGCCCAACCGCAGGATCTTCAGGTCTGACCGGGCTTGAACAAGCTCCTCCGTCTGACTGTGAGCAGGGACATTGTCTAAGACAATGACAATGGACTTACCGGCAAAGTCGGCGCGAAAAACCTCGTGGGACTTCACGGCGTCGTACACCGCGTCAACACACGCGGCATTGATCTCCGTCTTGATGCTGCCACGTTGTTTCGCGTAGTGTACCAACCCAACCTCTGCCGAGACGGCGCATTATAGCTGTAAGTTTGCCCCTTCGAGGGCGGAAGCTTAACGACTGCTCGCTGTCCAATCGGAGCACGGCCCTGTGTGCGCTTACAATACAAATTGTCATTTGTTTCGTGATAGTACACGATGAAGGCACCTTCCTTTTCGTACTTGAGCAGCGCTTCCCGAAAAGCCGTCGCTTCTCTAGGTTCTGTGCATTATTGCACGTTTCCGGCTCAACACGAACCTGCAGTAATTGACATACATACTGTAGTTAGTTTAAAAGCACGGTAATACAGGTAGCTCAGTATGTGTCACCTGCTTCACAGAGTACAGCTTATCGCACAACTTTTTACTGACTAACGAGGTACCCCGAAGTCGTAATGAAGCAGGTCCACCATCTTGGGGAGCGTGTACTGGCAGTTATCTTCAAGATACTCGACCAGCGCTTCCTCCATCTCAGGCGTGCACTTCGTGCACGCCTTCCGTGCGCCGCCTCTCTTCTGGACACCGGCTGCTCCACGCTGGACGATGTCACGGGCAGTTGTGGCAGGAATGCCGTTGTGGTCAGCGACGAGGACCCAGTCGCGTCCATCCTTGTATGCTTCCAGCAGACGCGTGCGCGCGGCCAGTCCGTGCTTTTAGTCTTTTGGCATGTTTTCCTTGAGGGGGATTAGCCAATGACCAACAGTTTGCTCTACACTAAATCCACATTGATCTAAACTTAAATTTTCATACAATATTTCAAAAAATTGTGCCACTTAAGTTACTTCATGCGGATTTGCCTTACACTGCTACGAGTTTGGATTGGCAAAGGTGTAGTTGTTCCGGTCAGTACGCGTTGGTATTCTCTTCACGCATACTTTTCGCGGGTTTTAGAGAACAAGAGTGTCCTGAAAATGCTGTTTACGGAACCGCAATTTGCAGCGTTGATACAGAGATCAGCATCCAGTAAGGTGGCAACTCAGAAGCTTACTCGAGTGAAAAATGCTATCAAGGATTTTGGGTTTTGGCGAAAGCTGGAGATGGTTGTGGCGTTCCTCGATCCCGTGATCAAAGCGCTTCGTGAACTCGAGTCGGATAACTGTCCAACCTCGCGCGTGTACACGCGGTTTCGCTGGCTGCTGAATCACCCCGCTTACGACACTGATAACGATATTCAAGCTACTATCAAGATACTAGGTGGAAATTCGTGCACACGAATGCCATTGGGCTAGCATTTCTTTTTTTTGCGCAAATCTATTTTGAGAGGGTAGTTTTGATCTATTTTGAGCTATTGCGCAATTAATATCGCACTTTCGAATCGTTTTAAGTAGTTTCGAAATAAATCCAAACCATCACTAATTATTACCGGTAACTGCGACTGACCATCTGGGTGATTATGCCTGGGTGATTGACTATTTATACAGTTCGGGGTGTTTTGGGTGATTGAGTACTGCCACCCAGTCTCCGATAAACCATGACGTTGGTAAAGGTGCCAACCCCGGGCAATGCAGCTTCGGATGTTGCTACCAGCTCGAATAACGAGCTGAAAACTCGACGCAAACGTAAAGCCACTGGAACTCGACGCAGGGTGGGTTTTTCAACTTGATGCAAAAGCTTTTAAGACGATATCGGAGACCAACCAATTTTTGTGTTAAACAGGAGGAGATTGGAGCGTTGGAGGAGGAACTCAAGGCTTTGCAAGCACAAGTGGCCGAATTGCACAAGAAATCAGCGGCAGAATCGGATGCGAAACGCGCAACATTGGAGCAGGACATGCTGGAAACGGGTTTTATTCGCCAAGCAGTACTGCAGCAACAAGCGTCGCTTGTGAACGTGCAGTCGGCGCTGTCCAATCTGACGGTATGCACTGCAATTGTTGTTTGAGGTCAGTTTATCACTGCTGATGAGCAGATGTGGTGGATGCAATAGATGGCGCAGTCTGGTGCTCCACACGCGACGAGTATTCGACTCGGAAGGGACCTGAAGGAACGTTGGGCGACGTTGACACAGATGAAGCCGATCAAACTACGGGCAGCGCAGTTTTACTTGAAAGAACGAGGGCGCTTTGTAGATGACACGAGTGCGTTTTCGTATGCATCGCGGTTTGAGGAGCCGGACGGATGCTTCTGTGGCCACATCTACGACGTCGTGCCGTTCGAAGGCATCAGCTGTGTCAAGGTAGTGTACGATGCACTGTACCAGTACTTTGCCAACATGGAGATCCAAGTGACTGAAAGTCTCGGAGACATAACGATCCGAGAAGATGACGATAGCTCTGAGCCAGGCATCTCGCAGTGTCGCTTCGTGTCGTACTTGTCAAATGGCCCGCTGCTCGAGATGAACAGCATTATCTGCTCCGAGTTTAGGGAGGTGGATGATGTATACGGGGACGGAGGCGCAGTGGGGATTTTCACGGAAGACTTTGTGGAGCAAGACGAATTGTACCCGTACTTTCCCGAAGAACGTTTGCGCCAAGACGCAACGGTCGTGACGCAGGTTCGAGCTCACATGCAGAAGATCAAAAATTCCAAGGGCGTTGAAGAGGAGCGGCCGATTGTAGTGATGCAGCGCTGGGCCCATTGCCGGATCCATAAGACCAATATGGACCTGTCCCCTGATATTCTGCACGAAATCCGAGAGAAAAGTTCTCACTGGGGTGACGTCAAGCTTGACGCAGTGCGAGAACTGGTGTATCGCTCGAGAGCGCCGACAACATGTAAATACACACGCTGAGCCCACCAGCAAACTGGTACTGTAGATATCACTGGAGCAGTTGATTAACAGATCTGCAGAGCCCGACAGAATGCAGAAGCCAAAGCGAGACCATGGCGCTGGTAAGGAGACCATAAAACCACGAGAACCAAGCGAAACATGCGAAAGTGAAGGCTTCATCGCCTCTCCTGGCGATAAACAAAAACGGAAAAGTAATCGGGGCAAGTCAGCATGTTCATTGTGTACATTTAGATGGCTATCGAAGCTTCACCTTGTGCTTGGTGCGTTGCAAAAGAAGAAGGTTGTTCACAAAGTGCAATATCAGTTGAGTATACAGAATGAAGAACAAGAAGAAATGGGAGAGCTTTTTCCTGCGAGATGCAAGAAAAAAACAGCAACCGACCCTTGTAAATGCTGCTCGCAGGAGAAATGGAAGGAGTTACAGTGGGTGGCTGTATCCGATAGTGTCTTGGAAGTGAGGAGCTAACGCTGTATTTTGTGTTTGTGAGGACAGGATTATTGTCTCAAACTACTGAAAAATTCGACTCGGTGTGAAACGACGAGCTGTACTTGAAGACACTGCAGAAGACAAACATAACGCGGCAGGCACTTGATTCTTTTAGAGAGCAAGCACATTTCGTGATTGAACACAACGTGGTGGCGGATATTTCATGTTTTTATCCTGATGGAGATTGCATTTTGGGCATTTTTTCTGCCCGAACATATTCTGTTTATGCGCCGTAACTTCTCTGGCAAAGAAGTTACGAAGCGCTCAAGTTTTTCTTCTTGAGCATGGAGATCCGAGTGACATCGGTGCTAGTGAATGTTACAATCCGAAGACGACGACAGCTCAGAATTTAACATCAGTCGACCCGAGGTAAACAAGATCATCAGTTCACCGTAAGATGCGTTAACTCGGAATTCGGCGACGGACGTGTATTTGGTGTCTTCACAGAAACTTACTGGATAAGGACAAGCTCTGCCCGTACACTAGCCGCCATTCGCGTGAAATCGCACTATGAAAACTCAAAATCCTACCAGACGACACTGAAATTCGAGTCAATCGAGACAAGCATTTCATTGATTTCTGCCGCTATCCATGGGATTTTTGATGGGGAGACGTCCGACTCTGGGCTGTACCGGTACGCCAAGTCGTTTACCACTCCTGATGACCAACCAGCATCAACTCACCGAGTTTGAAAGTCTTTCACCTACGTCTTTCACCCATAATCCAGAAAAACACCCAACATGTGCACGGGTTATTTTCAATTCTACAAAAGACCCAAATAATTTCATTCGCAATTCAACGTTGTGCACCACTCCATGTCTTCTCCTGTCCAGCATGACGACACGAGCGACTCGGAGCCTACAGCTCCGCCCATTGAAGTGGGTGATCACGACGTGGTCATGACAGACCCAGAGACGTCAAAAACCCACTCCGAATTATCTTCCGAGTCTTCCAGCAAAAACCCACCAAGCCTCGTCGAGTCAAAAAAGCCACCTACGTGATTCGAAAGGTGGGACCTTGGGATTTTTCAATAGTTTTTATTACATTTTTAAAACTTAAAAGTATTATTTACTAACCTGTATTGTTACATTATATTGACAGGAGGAAAAAGAATTCCTGTTGAAGGAGATGGACATGCTCCAGGCCCAACTCAAACAATTGAAGAGACAAGCGACTGTAAATGCTGCAAAAGCTCAACAGGAACGTACCAGTGTGCAAAGAGAACTGTCAAAAGAAATTTTGGAGGGAGCTTCACACCAACAGCAATTGTCGCTGGTGAATATCCAGTCGGCACTTTCGGGCTACGTGGTACGGACTTTTGCTAGGTTCGTTTTCCAAAACGTTTGTTGATTTTTTTACATTTTTGTTGTTGTTGTAGAGTCTGCAGCAGCATGTTCCGTTCGAGATGTGGATTTATCTGGGGACCGATGTGGAAGAGCGAAGACGGACGCTTGCGGCATTGAAGGCGCGGAAGTTGAGGGCGGCCCAGCTGTATGTTGTGGAACGCACGAGGTTTTTGGACCCGTCGAGGCCGTTCACGGAACACTCGCGGTTTGTTGCGCCTAATGGGGATTTTTGCGGGCTGCGGTTTGATATCACTCCGTATGAAGGGATCACGAGTGTGCGCAAGGTCTACGATGCACTTTACCACTATTTCAGCCACATGGAGATCTGGGTGACAGACATTTTGGGGGATGTGACAATTCGCGAAGACGACGATGGAGGCCAAGGAATAACACAGAATCGATTGGTGTCCTCAATGACGAGTGGTGTGGACTTGGAAATGAACAACGTCATGTACACGGAGTTTCGCGAGCATGACGAAGAGTTCGGCGACGGCGGAGCATTTGGGCTGTTTACGACAGATTTCGTGGACAAGGACGAATTGTTTCCGTACAACCCAAGCGAGCGCGTGCAGTACGATGTTACAGCCGTGCTGACAGTGAAAACACAACATCGCAAGAAGTTGAATGCCGAGGGAAATGTGGTGGAAGAGCAAGTGGTTGTGCTCACACGGTCATGTCTGATCAAACTTCGTCATGGCGATATCAAGCTGTCGTTTGAGACGGCGCATGAGCTGCGTGAAAGTGTCGGAAAGTGGGGTGATGTGATGCTGCAAACTGTGCGCCAGATTTTATATCGGTGAATCAAGGAGAAGTGTCTTCACACAGAGGTACGGTCGTTGAAGAAGTAATTCAGTTTGAAGGCATATTCAATCACGGCAGAGTATTACTACTGCGGGAGCGCACTATACAAGGCGAGCGTCCGTCTCTATCAAGCTGCCCGACAGAACGCCATGCCTCGGTATTTAGGCAGACGGCAGTGCTTCTCGTAGAACCGGACGTATCCCTTGTATTGGCGTCGCTTGACGGGCTTCACCAGAGGCTTCAGCCCAGTCAGCCCCAGCACCTCCTTGACGTCGTACGGTGTCATGTGCGCACGGAACCAGCGCCGGTATTTCGGGTAGTCCAGCGCCGAGATGAGGCCCTCTCTTCTTCCTCGTCGTCAGAATCGGAATCCTTCGATTGGGACTTTGCATCTTCCTCATCGTTATCGGAGGTTTGACGAGCCCTCAGAGCCCTGTGTTATCTGCGTTATCACCAGCGAGGTTGCGGTTCAGGAGTGTATGATCAGTCGAGAATACTTGGTGGTGTTGAGTCTCCGAAGTCTCCGCAAGGTATCGCTGCAGGCCAAGAAGCCTGCGATTGCCAGAAGAACAAACTTGGATAGACGCATTGATATTGATGTTGACAATGAGTATCAGCCGGTGAATTGTAAAATGAGTACTGAGGAAGTGAACCGACTGGTTAGTTGCAGTCACCATCGGCAGATATTGCTGCTCGGTTGAGCCGGGGTTCCTCCAATCCAAATGACAGTCGAAAATGTACCCTGCGTGGGAAGATAACCGTCTGGTTCCTTTCGAGCAGAGTGAACGGAGTTTGTGTGAGACTCTGCTGCTGCCAAAAAGGTCTCGCATAAGCGCACAGTTAAACATGAAGATCTTTTGGCACACCACATCCTAAGAAAGAAGGTACCGATAGCCGTATTTACGTTGCAGAATACTTCGTAAACTCAAGTCCTACTCCTCGACCAACATTTCTCGATTTGGAAACAGAAGGAAGAATCCAAATGAGTCAAAGTTCACTCCAGCAATCTCTCATCTTTGGACCGACCACACGCTACCTCCTCCAAGAACCGGTCGCAAGCATAGAACGGTATCGAATCGGGTTGAGACCACACAATTTTGTTCATCGTGACGCAGTCTTAAAGCTGATGACCGAAACAGTAAGACTCGCTAATTATTAAGCTGCCTTGCCGCCCCTGTCATCGTACCGGTACTGTACTTCAAGTACTTGTATTCGATCGGTGCGTCTCGCTTCCATCGAAACCAATTGGCACGAACCAAATATCCACACGGCCAACAGTTGATGTGTGCAAGTACATGCATACAACATTTCCTGGTCATATTTTTTAAATTCTATCTGATCCATTGCGTTCGAACAGCGTGAACTTGTTAATTCTAATTTCTACGTTATTCAGCAATGAGAGCCCGGCTCACCTGAGCTCGCAAATACGATGGGGACATCTGTCTTCTGGGGTTTGCTGTTGCCTCAAGTAAGGGTGATCGCAATTCGCTCTTCTGTTTCACCTAAATCCCTGCGCGTGCTCTTTATCGCTGTTATGGGGTATGCCCTCTCTCACTTCTCCCCGCGATAATGTCATTCCAAGTCATCAACGTTGACTACGACCGACAAAGCTCTCAATTCGCGCGCTTCGCTTCGGTGACAATAACAGAAGATCCCTGAAATTCCGCAATGAAGCCCTCGACTCGAAAGAGAGGGCGTTCAAAGAAGCTCGCGAGGTTGAGAAACCTCGGGCGAAATACAACCGTTGATACAAGGCTGACCTCACACGATAGCAGACTTACCATAAACATTAAGAAAGACGCAGCGATAGTCCACACCTAATGCAATACAAGTGTGGATCAAATTAAGAATTAAGAAAGACGCAGTGGTAGTCTACACCTAGATGCAATACAAGCGTGGATCAAACGATAAGGATTAAGCGCCTGTTGTTTGGCTGCGAGATGTTAATTTCACTTATGCTTCAATCGAAATAGAAGTTGCCAAATGCACATTAGAAAGCAAAAAACACAAGGGCTTTTCGCAACAGCAAGAGCTACTTGTACCAGTGGTACATTCTAGCCACTATCCGCTTCTTCATCCAAACAAATTATTGGCTTGCTGATCTTCAATTGGCGAAGGCAGACACATAAGTTAGAATGTTCAAATTTACTTTGGTGTCGAAGGCTCCGGTATCTACAGAGTTCCAGAGAGCAAAATCCTGAAAATAATCCTGAAAATGGGAAGTATGTTTTTGCTGCGACAGCGCTTCATTAGCGCGAAATTGTTTTTTCTCCGGCTGCTAGGAAACTCTCTAACTTTGCGCGAAGTTCGAAGTACTCCGAAGTACTTCGAAATTGTAGCATAGTCGGGGATGTTAAGCTATCTTTATTCAGCTTTCTCTGAACACAGTACACGTATTGTTGTGCAATTTTTTTAATCCAAATCATCCTGTTATCAATCCGGAACTCGATCAAAGTTTATATGTCACCATTCTCAACGTTTAGAAATACTAAATTGATCGTTTCAAGAGGCCCAAACCCGCCACATAATTCCTTCTCTCCTCACAAAATACTACAGATTTCCGGTTCCATCAGAAGAGAGTTTGGTAAATTCCGCTCGCTTCGAATATTTTGAAGCTGTATCGCTGCATCATCGTACCGGTACTTCAAAGTAATTCGTTAATAACGGTTGTCCTTTCACATGTACTTTTGAATAATGAAATACTTCGAAGTAAATGTAAGCCTTACTGCTCAAAGGAACAGAAATCTTTTGAGCACAAAAATGCACCTGAGCTACGCTTTGGTTTTACGTAGTTGTGGTTGCTACAACGGTCGGGCTGTTGTCAAGTAATGAAGCAGTGTCTACACTTCAGACTCTGAAGTGCGCACTCAGGTTAGCAGCGTAAGACGATTCCTTGAAGGATTCTGGATTCCACCCCAAATAAAGACGACTCTGATGGATCAAATACCATGGACGAGGACGACGATTCCTACTAGGATTCGAAGTCTGGGGGTCAAAAACGACGAGAAAGGAATGATTATTAGTGAACTCTACACCTTCGTGCATCCAAACTCGTAGTAAGCGGCAATCAAAGTCGGAAGTGTGATATTTGGTTTTGACAAATTTTACCTTTCAGCCTCTAATCGGTAATCAAAGTTAGAAATACCGCAATCAAAGTCATAGGATTTGCGCTGCGGTGCGTTCTATGCGCGAACGCACCGCAGCCTAAATGCGTTCGACCAAAACTCCTTGACCCTTGTCCCAGAGCAGTTCACTTTTAAAGTCGCGGTCTGCAGCTCAAGTCCCAATCCCCAAGTCGAACTCCTCCCAATCTAAAGATGGCGACCCAGAATAGAACGATTGTATTTTCTAACTTCGATTACCCATAAGAGGCTGAAAGGTAAAATTTGTCAAAACCAAATATCACACTTCCGACTTTGATTGCCGCTTACTACGATTTGATGCACGAATGTACGTGTATGCAAAACGCCGGAGGGTCAAGTGGTGTATCTACATACGGAAGAAATAAAATACTGGAAGCTGATCAGCAGCCATAAGTGTAAGCCAAAATGACTCATCATCGACAAGGAAACCACTTCGAATACCCTGAAAGAACACGTATCCGAACATTTCTGTACACCTCCAGTCGTTTGGTTAATTAAAAATATTAAAGTGTAGAACGTTTTGCACCAACAATTTCGCAGCAAGAACAGAGAAATGGGTGCTCAATTATAAAAACTGTTCGTACATGTAGATCAATGGATTCGGTGTGAAACTGTTCTTTACGACAACTTCTTTCCGAGTGCTTCGAAGTACGAGTAAATCTCCATCTCGCCGCACCATACAGCTGAGATCCAAGCCACACTTATTCCTCATTGCTCGATCCACGCATTTGTTGCATGCGGGTATAGTACGAGTAGTAACCCACATACGTCCGCGACAGCTCCCGCTGCAACTTTGTCAATGCCTTCTGGTCGACGCCCAAAATCATCTTGACTTGCTTCGGCTTGATGTCAGCGTTGTACCAACGACTGTATTTCGCATTAGCCACTGCGCGGTCCTCAGCCTCCAGAGCTTCCTCGATAGCCCTTTCTTCCGAGTCGAGTGCTTCATTCTTGGATTTCAGGAATCTTCTGTCGAAGTCATCACCCCGAAGCGCGCGAGCTGAGAGAGACTCGTCAGTCGAAGTCGACATCTTGGAATTCTTCGCCGCGACAACATTGCAGGTAGAAGTGAGCGCGAGCGCAGCGATAACAGCGATGAAGAGGACGCGCATCGTGAACTTTTCGTCCGCTGGAAACTTGGCAGTGAAAGGAGGAATTGAGAACTGATCATGAACCCCACTGACTCCACGAACGGCAAAGCTCAAGAAGACAGCTGTACGATTTGCTTATCTTGGGATTTCCCGAGTCAACCAGGCTGGTTACCAGCGGATTCCGCACATGCAGTGCACCGGTATTCACATGTCAAGCGACGACCAATTTTGAGCACCATTTTGATGCGGATCATGCAGCGCTCACTCCGAGTACAACCGGCGTTAAATAACCGTGAGCAATAAAAAAATTTTTTCGTCACGGCTGTGAGACTTGTCTCGCAGTCTGTGACGAATTCCTTCAAGAAAAGCTCTTCAAGCCGGAATGAATCGCTCCAACTTGCGCAATTGACACAGTCCAACGTACTGGTACAGTACCGGTAGTACCAGGAGAGGTAGGATTAGTATGGAGTACATGTATTGTGCTTTGCAGTCTTTTTGGCACTTTCAATTGTAATTCGTACGACTTCTCTTGTACCAGATAACTATAAATCGTACTCAAGTACGAATTGCTGTAACTCGTGCATGCTTCATACTTCCCCAAATTGTGCCTCTATGATCTAAAAGCTTTCCAACAGCCCTAACACGACTTGTGCTTGCTTTCGGCATGAAATACATGTACCGTATTCCCCTGTTACAAGCGTCACCAATCTACATGTGAGGGTTAGGAAATGAACTCCGGGTGCAAATGCAATCTACACGTACTTAATATAAGTTGTACGGTATCACCCACACGAACTTACCCAAAAACGGACAGTAATGCGGCTAGTACGGCGACCTATCGCGGCATTTCCTGGACAACCGCTGAGGCGACGCCGACCAGCGTTGGTATTCTGCTACACCGGTATGTGAGCCAGCTTGACACCAACTTTGAGGGCCGTGACGTGCGTGTGGACTAACCAGCACCGATGCCGTTTTTGTTCGTATGGAATTTACATTAGAGAGAGCAAAGTCCGTGTTCTCGCGGCATTTCCTGGATAACCGCTGAGGCGACGGCGACCAGCGTTGGTATTCTGCTACACCGGTATGTGAGCCAGCTTGACACCAACTTTGAGGGCCGTGACGTGCCTGTGGACTAATTAGTTCGTGTTCTGAATTTTGCATGACACAGTCACAGGTCAAAAGATGAATTCGTGTTAAACGCTAACCTCTCCTTCAACGAATATGTCAGCCTCGTTATCACTACTCTCGATGCTTTCATTGCTGTGGACGCTGCATGCATCGTCGCTAGAATCGACTTGAAGACGCGCACGGGTTCGGCGCGTAATTGCTTGGCGTGACAGAGCTTCTATGATTGCACTGAGGTCCGCGGGCTCTCTTTCGTGGGCTTCCAACAGGCGGCGTGTGTCGTTCAGTAGCCCCGCCTTCCCAAAACCACTAACGATCACTGCAGGCGTCAACCCCTCCCAAGCTTCGGCAATCCATTCGGCGATCTGCTTGCGTTTCGGGGCTTTCAGCTGAAACCCCGCGTGCTTCGAACGTCTTTTACGGCACTGTGGGGTCATGATCTCCGATTCCGATTCTGAATCCGACGCAGCGGGCTAGCGTACTCTCCAAGCACCGAAGACAGCAGTCGCCCCGGTAACAACAGCTCCGTCGTGTCCTTGGCTGCTTACCATCTCGGCCGCCGCAATTACAGCTCGCTCCTCCTCCTCCTTCTTCTTCTTTGCTTCATCTTCCTGTTGATACCTGATGATTTCAGCTTGCAGGTGCCCGACCCATTTTCGACGCAGTCTGTCCTTGAGTGGCTTGTTCCAGGAAATGTCGGCCGGCTGGCAGACGTACGTATATCTAGGGGGCACTTTCATTAGGACAACCCCAATTGAATTTGCATATTGTACAACTTCCTTAGTCCAGTGACCAGAGAAGTCGTCCCATAGAAGAAGTACCAAGTCATCACGGTCTTCTCTGTTGGCGAAGTGGTGCTTGAGGAAACTCAAGGAGAGCTCGGACGTCCACCAAGCATTCGTATTGCCGAAGATCCGACAGCCAGTCGTAGTCTGAAGAGGGCCGATCTCCTTCCACACGTGGCGACCGAATCCTTGGTGTCGCGCCTTGTTCTCAGCCCCGACCTGCTCAGAGGTCGCTGGTGGGCTTAGAAAAGGAGGGTATTTTACACCCTCAGAATCTGCTAACAACATAGCCGTAGCGCGTTCTTTCTCCTTGCCGCCGCACTTGACCCAGACGGTTCGGGAATTGCGGCGCGCAATCGTCCTGCGAGGCAGGTACTAAAAACACAGCTACAGTCAATTAGAATCATTTGTTAATACATGTGCGCTCAAACAGTACGTACCCGTTTGATCAGCGTTGAATACCTTCGAAATGCCTTTTCAACCATGACACGACGAACACTTGCACTAAACGCCTTTGCCACGACTTTTGCATCTTCTGGTGTCGTTTGGCCTGCGCGTGTTCGAGCCCGGATGGAAAACCGATGGCGTCGCATGAACCGTCGCGACCAGGTGTCAGACGCACGAAAAGACTCGTTGGTAAGAGCGATCTCTTTGGCCACAACGAGGCCTTTTAGGCGCAACATAGTTAGCGAGACGGGGATGCCGTCCCGCCGCAAACTGTTGACCCACTGCACGATGTGCTCTTCTGCTGCCTTGGTCAGCACCGTAGCGACCCCTCGTTCTCTATTCCGTCGATGTGCCCCTTTTCCTTTTTCACACGTAGCAAAAATTTCTATTTGGTTAGCTAGCCACTTTCTAACAATTTTTTTACTTCGCATTGCCTGAGGGCTCAATTCTCCAAAAATTCTACAATTGTTCCATCTAACTCGTCTTCACCCGATGCCTTGAAGGACTTTATGCAGTCAGACTTGAACTTGTACGTGAATGACGCACGTAGGCCTCGGTTCGGATTGCGACCTTCTCCATTTAATCGTGGCCTCCCCATTATGTTTGTTTAGGAAAGGGGTAGCTGTGTGGGACCACTCATTACCTGACGCTTGAAACAAAAGGAAAATCAGCCAAAAAAACTGAAGCTATGTGATTGGATGAAATTCAGTGACGCTTGTAACTAAGCTACGCTTGTAAGAGGGGGAATACGATACGACTTCGGAAAGCCCGATTCAAAGCCTCTATGATTTAGCACGAAGTACGAGTGCTAACTATAATACTGCACGATATAGCCGGACAAACTGGTTGCCAAGCACAATACCATGGAGTCTAGGTCACCAGTAGACAGAAAATGGTACACCAATAGACACTAACAGATCACCGGCAAACACGAATTGACAGCACTATCCACGACAAAGTCTTACAGTACATCAGTCTACACATTTCAGGCGACAAGCAAACACATCTTATTTTTTGCTATGTGACGCAGGCGCGTCACATACTCGGTCGGAATTCCTTATCAGCTGTTTTTAAAGTAAAGCTTAACTTTATTAACCTCTATTTTTCTTTTAAGGATAACGATATTTATAACCCCAGCCCTCTCGTAAAGTTAACCTTAAAAGCAAGTACTATTAATACGTAGCATTTAATACTATGTAGTAAAATCCAAAGTTTATGTGTTATTAAAAAATAGCACATAAACTTTGGAACTTGGGTGGCATTCCTCGCAGATATTACTTACACCTGCATCACCTACGCGGCCTCACACCACGATGTGTCGATGATTTAGACACTAAGAGGACAACCCGCTGAAAAGCTACATACACTTGGGTACGGATACGGATGCGCGTCGATCGGAGGTCTGTGCACTCAAGCACGAACATTTGGAGCGCG
Source organism: Phytophthora hibernalis (assembly GCA_012656075.1). Lineage (NCBI taxonomy): Eukaryota > Oomycota > Peronosporomycetes > Peronosporales > Peronosporaceae > Phytophthora > Phytophthora hibernalis. The sequence goes on along the minus strand of JAAKBF010000282.1, from coordinate 16,733 downwards.
CGAAGGAATTTCTGAAGCAGAGGATTCAGCTAGTGATGAACCCGAACCGACCTTTTCATGACGAATCTGGATGCTTGACGGATGAGGGACATTAAAGCGGAATGTGCACCAATTTGTGGGCGTGTAGAATGTAAATCAAGTGGTTGACGCGATGCAGTTCCACTTCCTGAATTTGGAAATGACGACTCTTATTGATCAAATACCACAGACGAGGACAATTCCACCTAGGCTGATTCAAAGTGGGAGGGCTCAAAAACGAAGAGAAAGAATGGTCGTTAGTGGACTCTATGAAGGCAAGTATGAAGACTATGCAAGACGCTGCAGGGCCAAGCGGTGTATCTACATGTACATGTGGAAGAAATAAAATACTGGAAGGTGATCCGTTTACATGTTAGCAGGAGGTTACCTGGCTAATTCACTTACCTTGCAGGTGTGTGAATTGATCAGCACATATGTGTAAGCCAAAATGACCCATGAACCACTTTGCAAAGTATTTCACTTGGAAAAATTCAACTTTTTCGATTGCTTCGAACGTAATAAATCATAAGATCCATCTCGCCGCACCATTTAGCTGAGAACCAAGGCACACTTATTCCTCATTGCTCGATCCACGCTTTTGCTGCATGTGGGTATAATACGAGTAGTAACCCAGATACGTTCGCGACAGCTCCCGCTGTAACTTTGTCAGTGCCTTCTGGTCGACGCCCAAAATGATCTTGACTTGCTTTGGGTTGACGTCAGCCTTATACCAACGACGGTACCTCGCACTAACCACTGCACGTTCCTCAGCTTTCAGAGCTTCCTCGATAGCCCTTTCTCCCAGGTCACAGGGAAGAATCTTCTGTCGTAGTCGTCACCCCGAAGCGCGCGAGCTGAGAGAGATTCGTCGGGCGAAGTCGACAACTTGGAAATCGCCGCCGTGGCAACATCGCAGGTAGCAATGAGGGCGAGTGCAGCGACAACAGCGGCGGAGAGCACACGCATCGTGAAGTCCGGTCCGCTGGCAACTTGTTGGTGAAAGGAGGAATTGAGAACAGATCATCAACTTCATGCTCATCAGTTGCTTATCTGGAGATTTCTCAGCGAACTCCGTACATGCAGTGCACCGACACACGTATTCATATGTCAAATGACGACCAATTTGGCATACAGTAGCCGGTATATACCGTAAATTCGGATTCGGTAAGATACTCTGCTGAGGTCAAAACTAAACTTAAATTTTTAGAAATGACTTGAAAATTGTATGTTAGCTTAATTATTTTTACGATCGTAAAAAACAAAACATATCTATATTTTGCAAACTTTTAAATAGCAAGTGACGTTTTTACCACTACCGGTATCTCACTGAATACATGCAGTGCTCATATGCGTTTTTAGTGCAAGTTGCACTATTAATTTTGGATTAATTCGAAACACGAAAAGTAGGTACCGATCCGATACAAACCAGTCTTATAAATCTGCAATTTTACAGTTAATCGGATCTCGGAAAACACTTTGTTTCAGTGTATTTAAGGTTATACATGAAGGATAAAATGGTCGTCTAGAATCTGGCGCCTTACTTTCGAAAGAAGGACATGGAAGTACCGGTACATCTTCCACGAGAGGTTGGAGTAGGTGCTAAGGATTTCAAAGGCAATACGCAAACGACGAAGCTCCTCAACCAGACGGAAGGTTCCCACTTTGGCTAGTTAGATATCATGAAAGGCCGAGTTGTACGCAGCGCAACGGCGATCACACGCGAAGAGTGACAGCTTTAGTGATCTGTGAGAATGGTTACAATTATACCCTTCGTCGCTTGCAGAAGAAGGATATGGCCAAGTGTGTGGGTGTCTTAGACCAGATTCCAACGTTCCAGACACATCTATTACCCAATCACACGATGCTAGTTGATGGTGACCTTGAGTCTGCTATTGACACCTAGGAACGCTTATCCAGCACAAAGCGATAGGCGTGGCGATCCAGAAGTAGTAATTAGTAACAACAACCCCGGGTATTTTTCAATTTCGCCTTTTCTTACGCTAATTTAATACGCAGAAGAGGTTTAGGCGTATCTAGTGTTGCAAAGGCGCAACCTCTCGACCACCTGAGAGCGAGAGAAACACCCAACGCTTCAGCAGCAGGTTCAAATCACCTCGACCAGTCACAGCTCTAAGGCGGTAAAGTACACACTGCATTATAATAATTTACTAAAGCTTAGCTGGTGCCTTAGTTATAGGTCATCATCTTCCATCTCAACGTCACGATACGGAACCATAGCGGTACATGTATAGGCATTAATAGCAGCAGCTGTGATGGTGAGCTGTCCCAACGAGTTACCCATCCGAGATGTTTCCGCTTCTTGAGCGCGACGATGAAGCCAGGTACGAACGTTATCTGTCGCTTGATAGTAACGTGGGATGTTGATGAGGTCGAGCTCGCTGGAGTGAACATAGACCCATCCTGCCAACAGGGTGACGTTGTTCCGATGAAATTGCCAGTAAGCCGGGGGAAGTCGGCCTTGATAGGCCGGTTGCAAACGCTGCAAGGGACCGTTGGTGCCTCCTTTAGGTTGAAGCGTAAGGTAGCCTGTCCTCTTGGTGGACCTTGGTCTTGATTGTTGAAAGTGTTGTTCATCGTTGTGCGCTTGTGGTGTCCGCGGTATTTTGAGACTGATATATGTGTTGTCGAGGACATATATCAGGTGCTCTCTCTAGGAATTTGTTTGCAAGCGTCGTCGAGAACATATATCAGGTGCTCTCCTCTAGGAATTTGTATGCTATTGCTTCGACCAATGAGAAATCTTCTAGGAAAAAAGACTACCATAAACATGTAGTTTTCTGCGAATCGCAGTAGTTTTCAGCTGAAACGGGGATGGGTGGTAAAATATTTGGCAACGTTATTTTATTTTAATCCTGACAAATATAAAGTATATAATATATAAAGATGGCGTACTCAGCAGAACAGTATATACTTAACAAGGAGCGTATTAAATCTGCCCAAAAGCGCTACTATCTAAAGACTAGAGAAACGCGTATCACTAAGCAGCGGGAATATGATGACAAGCACCGAGATCAAATAAAAGCGCAAAAGCGTAAAATGTGGGCGGCAAAGAGACAAAACGAACTTAAGCAAAAACGAATCGAACTTAACAAAAACGAACTTAATTAATTATTTAATTTTTTCAGATTGTTTGTATTTGACTATCATATAAAGTCAGTTGATCCTGAGATAAAAAGTCAATAATATAAAGACGAGCTCACGAGAAAAATATAAAACCAGGAATATATAGAGAGCGTGTTTGCCTACGAGCTTGAAGGACTAAGACGCTTAAATATCCAAACCATCAAATGGGGGAGCAGCTACCGGGTCAAGGTTCGCGGTAAAACTGGCAAATTAGTTTATATTAGTAATATTTCCAGTAAGAGAAACCAGGAACTGGTAGCTAAGCTGAACAAGGTATCGATTGATAAATTGAAGAAGAATGTGTCGGCTGACTACACGGTTGACCCTAAATACCGTTTCTATAAAGGAAAAATATGGAGTCGCACCTCTATGAAGGTATTCCGACCTCAGAGTTCTATGATAAGCTTGAGAACGTTCTTGCAAGTCAGAAGAATGCCTTTAAAATCAACATTGCGCTCGGCTATAATCTTATTAGCAAATCAGACGATAGCTTCACTCAATATTGGTACCCTAACATTGAAAACACGGCTGTATTTGAGAGACCTGTTGCAATCAATAGCAAGGCAGACATTCGTAAGAAGGTCATTTCGAGATTAGGTCGATGGAGTTAGCTGATAAGCTTAAATACCCATCGAGTGGATACAAGCTAAAAGCTATTACTGGATTTAGAATTTTCATCTATCACCGCGAACATGTTCTTGGAGATAGTCAGGCTGTCATTCCCAAGATCATCCGCGACAACAAGCATGTAATCAACTTTCCTAAGACGAACAATAAGTGTGTCTTCCATTGTATTGCTTACCACAAACAGTCAGGAGATAAGAAAGACCCACGATTCATTCAGGCTCTGGTGAAGACAGCATTCAAGCGCTACTGCTCTTACAAAAGTATTAGCTACAGTCTTAGTCTCTTTCGCAATTTCAAACCGATCGATCTCCTTCAGCTCGATGAGTTAGAGGAATGCTTCCAACTGAGCATAAATGTTTATTCAATGGATGTCGATAGCGGTAAAGCGGACTGCATTCGCTCATCGGACAAAGCATATGAACCAATAAACATTCTATCTCACGCAAATCATGCTCTATATATCAAAGATGTTAATATGCTTCAGAGTAAATATCAATGCCAGAAATGTGAAATGATATTTATAAGTTCTTACAAGCTAAATAATCATAAAAAGAACCAGTGCGAGCTCATAAATATTGAGAGCTTCCCAGCTGAACCAACCATCTACAAGCCACTCCAGAACACCGTTAAATCTCTGCTCATGAAGTACTCTATCAAGGGTATTGATCAATATCTTGACCATTTTATAGTTTATGACTTTGAAGCCATTCTCAAGCCGACAATGGTACAGAGCGGAAAGAGCACTGTCTTCACAAACGAGCATATTCCAGTCTCTGTCTCGGTAGCAGATAGCTTAACGGAGGAAGTGCGTTGCTCACAGATACGTTTAATTATATTAACGACATTGGCTCGAAGATACAGCACTACAACGTAAATAAGTATGAAACACTTCTGCGTAAGCTTATCAACGCACACGGTTTAACTGGCATGGAGATCCCAAACATAGATTTATCTCAAAGGTACACTATGAGTGATATAGATAGCTGGATTCAGGAAGGCAAATATTCCAGCTTCTTTGATTTCCACAACGTCATCGGTTTCGGTAAGCAGAGAACGGATTATAGCAAAATCAAGCAGCAACTCGATCAGGTGCCGGTATTTGGCTTCAACAGTGGCCGTTACGATATCAATCTCATCAAGAACGATATGTTTGCTGTCATTGGCACCGATAATATCAAATCTGTTATTAAGAACCCCAGCTACATGTGCATCGCCACGGACGACATGAAAATGCTGGATATTACTAACTACGTCCCGGCTGGTACAAGCTATGACAAGTATCTTACTACGTATCTCGGTGGCTGCAAGTGTGATGACAAAATACGTTGCGTCTGTGGCCTTGGCAAGGGACTCTTCCCCTACGAGCACATCAAATCCTTTGAGGTGCTAAACCAGTCCACGATCCCTCCTAAGTCAGCTTTCAACAGTGCGCTACGTGGCACTAGCATCAGCAATGCTGACTACGAGCGAGTAAAGTTCGTGTGGAAGCACTATGAGATGAAGTCTATTAGAGATTTACTCATTTGGTACAACAACTTAGATGTGGTTCCATTCATCAAGGCAATCAAGGCCCAGCGTGAACTGTTCAAGGGGTTTGAGCTAGATATGTTTGCCGACGGCGTATCTCTACCAGGCTTGAGTGAGAAAGTCATGTATCAGACCTGCTTTGACAATCTCAAAAAGCGAAGCAGAGAGCCGGCTAAAGCGTTTAGATTCCAGGCTAAGCGCATGAGTGGATACAAGACTCAGGATGCGGATGCTAAGCGGAAGTTTGACATGACTATCGATCATCTGAACGATCTACTCAAGCAGCAGAAGTACTTATGCGGTCTTTGCTACTGTCAGCTATCAGCAGATACAGCTTCAGCCGACCGAGTGAACAACAAGCTAGGTCATATCGACGGAAATATTTTGATCAGTTGCATCGAGTGCAATGTCGCTCGCAAGGATATGTCCCTCAGTGGCTTCCGATATAAGAAGCTTCTCGACTTTAACTCGGACCGTCTCGTGTTTAGCATTGATAAGGAGGAATCAGAGATCTATGGTAAGATGAAAGCTAACATTGCTGGAGGACCATCAATTATTTTCAATCGCTACTCTAAGCGCAACGAGACCAAGATTAGAGGTAACAAGATGTGTAAAAAGATCATTGGATACGATGCCAATGCTTTGTACCTTTGGGCCCTTGGTAATGATATGCCATGCGGGCGACTGACCACTATTGAGGCTTATGATGGTATAATCGATGATATCAATAACGACAAGATCTTTGGCTTCCTTGAGTGTGATATTCGCACACCAGAACACCTCAAAGAATATTTCAGCGAGATGACTCCCATTTTCAAGAACACTGTAATCGATTGTGAAGACCAAAACATCATTGGCTCGCATATGTATGACTACAACCTTTCTAGAGAATCGGGTCGCGCAAAGCCTGCCCGCAAACTAATTGGCAGCTACTTTGGCGAGAAAATCCTCATTTATGCTCCGTTGCTTAAGTGGTACCTTGCTCACGGTATGGAGGTCACCAAGACCTACAGCTTCATTAAGGCTAGCTCTCACAAGGCATTCTCTCCATTTATGGATGCTGTGTCGAACGCACGACGAGAGGGTGACGTTGATACGTCTAAGGCAATGATTGCGGAGATGATGAAACTTGTGGGCAACAGTGCTTTCGGGCGGTCGGGTATGGATATGACAAAGCACAAGGAGATCAAGTACGAATCAGATGACGCTGCAATCAAAGCACGTGTCGAGCACTTCACGTTCCATGGACTCGATGAGCTGAATGATGCTGCTGAGATCACTATGAAGAAACGGCGCATCAAAAACAAAAACCCTATCCATCTGAGTATTGCTATTTACCAGCTAGCCAAGCTAAGAATGCTACAGTTCTACTACGACTGCATTGATACATATTTCGAGCGTAGCGACTTCCAGTACCAGGAAATGGACACGGATAGTGCATACATCGCTTTTAGCTGTGAAAACCCGTTCCAGAGCTGCATCAAACCTGAACTACGTGACCACTTCAAGCAACACAAGTACGAGTGGTTCCCGCGTGACTACAACACTGAGGTAGCTAAATTTGATCGCCGTACGCCTGGTTTGTTCAAGGATGAGTGGTTCATTATCGAGCAAAAACTACATCTGCTACCTCCTGACCATGAATATAAGGTAAAAGTTAGCGCGAAGGGTATTCAACAGGGACGTGGTCGCAATGATGATGTCCTCAACCCAGATGGCTTCGAGACGGTTGTTCGCGACCGAATCACTCTTCAAGGCACTAACAAGGGCTTTCGCATCAGCAAAGAGTCCAAGTCAATCATTACATATACGCAGAGGAAAACTGCCCTCAACTACTATTACGACAAGAGAAAAGTTTTAGACGATGGAATTAGCACTGCCCCTCTAGATATTTAGCTTCTTTTAGGTCTCCTTAACGATTTGTTTTATAAACTATAACATATAAGATGGCCGATCTACTGACTAAGCTATATTATGACCCAAAAACAGGTTTTATCGCAGCCCGGCCATTGTACGAGAAGGCCAGACAGATAGACCCGAAAATTACATTTAAATCAGTTAAGGCTTGGTATGCTACCCAATCGGAAATTCAACGCTTTCAGGAGCAGAAGAGGAAGTACGATGGTTTTAAAATTACCTCGCACAATCCAAATTCGTGGCAGATGGATCTCGGTTTCTGGGAGAAGCGACCAATACTGACATGCATCAATATCAACTCGCGCCTTGGCTACGCTAAGCTACTTAAAAATAAAACAGCCTCGGTTGTATTGACAGCAATTAAAGCTTTCGTTAGGCTACAAAAGTAGATATCCTAACTAGCGATAACGGCACAGAATTCATGAACAAGGAAGTGCAATCATTCTTCAAGTTGAAGAAAATCGAACACTACAACAACGAGCCAGGAGATCACGGAACGATGGGCAAAATCGAGCGCTTCAACAGAACCCTGAAGCAGCGACTAACAAAGGTCACTCCAAAAACGGTAACACAGAAGCTAATCAACGATCTAATTGGCAATTACAACAATACTATCCATAGCTCTACTGGGATGACTCCAAACGATGCTATCGGTGAGGTAATGACTTCGGATGAAGCATAGTTGAGGCAGAACGCATTGGGAATGAGTTTGAAGAAGGTACATCGGTGCTATATCGACTCAAAAAGCAAACGTTTGACAAGGAGGCCGCTCGTTGGAGCAAGGCTGTATATACGGTTGTTGGTATGGATGGATATCGAGTACAGATCCGATCCAAAAACGGACATATACTCTATAAGGCACCGAATGATCTCAAAACAGTACAATCGGAAGCGAGTGAAGCCACTATCAACCGAAATGATATTATTGAAGCGGAAGAGATATTAGAGCACAAGAAGCTTCGAAACGGTAAGTTCAAATTTCTTATCAGATGGGTTGGCAACGAACCTGATTCATGGGAGCCTCAGGCAAATCTGCGCCTTATCAATAAAAACAAACAGAGTCAGTTGGAAGAAGAGTACTGGAAGCGGAAACAGGGTCGTGCAGACCCCTTAACGATACTTAATTGCAACGAATTGTTCTTAAATTCTGCTTACGCTTAGGTGTCACCTTCTTTAGTCTCGGTCTAAAAACTCTTTCTTCTTTGACTGTGCATTTCTTTATTTTATAGCTTTCTTCTAGCAGCATCGAGTTGTCGTAGACAGGCAAATCATCAAGCGGTCGTCAAGAAAGATGATATTTTCATCCATCTCAACTATATATCTTAAAATATATATATACTTTACCTCTCTTCAAATGTGTAAGCATGTCAATGGATGGAGCGGGAAGCCATACAACACGGCAGACTTACCCCTCTCTCCAGTGAAAACGAACAGCTCAAACGTGCAGTTGCAACGAAAGCTCTGGACAATTACGGAAGTCACCAGACTTAAAGATGAAATGCTCAACCTTGACCCGATATCATCGTTCAGGAGGACAGTATCAAATCGGAAATATAGAAAAGAGCTGGAAAAATATTTGGCGTGCCATTTAAATCTATCAAAGATCGATATCTAAGCCTTTTGAATGATCGAAACGAGATTTGCCACTCATATGACAAAACTACACATAGCCGACTCATGCCGAGTTACTGGTAGAGTAGAGTATGCAGTTAACAATTTTTGTGTTCGATCTAATATAGCTTAGCTCTACAATGTTCCCAAATTTTAAATCCTTAGCTCAGAGAGAGCAAAAGCGGCAAGAACTCCTTGAACGGGTTCATCGTCGTGTAAGCCAAGCAAAGGCAAAGCGCCTGATGTATGAAGGCACCTCTTGGGCTAGTGACTTTTCGAAGACAATGACAGCCGTCCCAAAGACGTCTGATGAGGGATCTCAAACAGATTATGACTTAAAAAAGCCCGAATGATAGAAACTCCGTGAAAATCCCTGAGCTCTCATCAGTTGGAACGAGCACAGACGCTGCGGAAATGACTGATTTTGGTGTCAATGTTCAAGCAGAGCTCGTTCCTCAAGCTCTGCGACCTTCCCGAAAGATTCGACCTGACATGACTGATAAAAACGTTGAAGCTCATCCCCAAACAGCAGAAGTCGAAACAAATACACCAAACTTCAAGCGAAACCCGTTCGTGCACGTGATACCAAGGAGCAGGTCGAATCGCGGGAGTGGATACGATTTCTATTCAAAGCCAATCCAAACTGGGCTGCTCTACGAGTAGTTCCAATTAATAAAAATACTGGCATGGAGGACAATAGATATTACCTAGGTGAGAGAGGATCGCTAATAGTATCTAAAAGTGGAAACAAATCTAGAAATTATTCATCGATTGACTGGGAGGCAACTGAGGAGAAAATCAGAAACATTCACGATGATGGAGAAAGCAATTCGGTCAACGAAGTCAGCGCACGCTTAGCCAGAAAGCGCATGGGTGATGAGTTAGAAGATCTTGAAATATCGCTTAAAGATCAAAGACTAGCTGATATCTATTTTGATAAGAAATCAACCTCCACAACGTCTGACAATGAATATGCCAAGCTCAAACTTTTCTGGATTATTAAAAAAACAGAGAATTGCTAGAATCGAATGGCTTATCTAAGAGTATCGAACCTGTTTTACAAAGAACAACCAACTCAGCAAAAGTTTCTCACGAGGTATATGTATGGGTAGATCCTACTACTATTAGAGTTTATGACAAAAAACCAAGCGACCTCATCCATCAGTGTTAAAAATATCGATTGGCGATCAACGCTGAATACGTTTCTAGACATGATCGAGGGTAGAGGGTTGAAGATTGCTCTAGTAGGTAAAGCGGACAAGGTATTGACACCAAACACGTATGAGCAAGCCACTGATGACGTCGAAGCTCGTCATGGCGTTAAAACAGGTCCCAATGAAGACATGGATGGCAACATGTCAATTTCTGATAGCGAAGCTAAGCAGTTCATAAGCGAATACTTTCAAGAGCTTATTGATAAAAATGTTGAGATTCCATTTCGCTTGAGCCCGATTGTAGATTCTAAAACAGGGATTAAAACCCATGTGGGCTACTATTTCGGTGAGCCCATGCTTCGTCGTCCACTTAATATTAGAAATGCGCAACACAAATCACTCTCCGGTACAGCTTTGTCTGACTTAATGAAGAACATGAGGTGGATGGATACCTTCGAATCGCTGCTAAATGGAATGGAGGATGTATACAAAGCTGTGTCAGATATAGATGGTCCGAAAACTGATGCGGAGACGAGGACGGAGGCGAACATTATTCAGAATCTTGAGATATTACGCGCGGTCATTTTCAAAAATGCTGTTGATATCAAGCAACCAAGGCCTGAAGCATATGATTACGACGAAACATTGCAAAAGCTGCATGATGAAGCGGAAGCCGCGTTTCAGGTGTATGGAGAAGCTCAGAAGAGGTTTGAGACAGCTCAAAACGCAGCAAAATGTCTAGCTCTAAAGCAAATAAGTCAGCGCTCAAGGCAGCAAGATCAGCTTTGAAAGCTACTAAGGCTGTCTATTCGTTGAAGTTGAAAACATACACTGAAATGGATCGTCAGAAGGAGGAGGAAGAGGAATGGGAGCATGCTGCCTTTCGCGCCCATGCCACCCGTTCGGGTCTAAAAGGTCGTGGGTTGAGGGGTGCTGGGGTGGCTCCACTTGATGGTGTGATCAGGCGTGGTCGTACGTACAATCTCAACGAGATCCAGGGACTAGCTACACCTAGCGCATACGTCTATCGTCAGTTGGGGAGTAAGTACATCCGTCTACCGGATCTAGATGCTAAAACGCTTGTGATAGTGCAGCCAATCGACGAAAATGCGGTCCTCCGTGTAAAATCAGCGATAACCTGCAAAACATGATCAGGACTCTGGTATATAAGCAACACATCGATCAACCGTCTTATGATAAGCTAAATATCGACGATAAAAAGCTATTTAAGGAGATTCTATCCATCACACACCTACAGTATAATTTTCACGACAAGCTCGAGGACCCGTTAGAGTCTCTTAAAGCAGAGTATGACAAACTGAAGGGGAGCTAGATCTTGGTAATGATAACCCAAGCATTATCAAGCAGCTCAAATCTCTTAGTGTAGATATGTACAGCAATCGACTTATTTCAGATTCAGAGTTTAAAGATATTATAACTCGTTTACTATAAACGAAACCAGAGATGTTCTTCTTCAATCCAAGAATTATATCCAGCTCGGGTGGACGCTATGGTGATAATGCCGATCTTAACCTCGCAGAGCTCAAAACTATCATGAAGAATCTGATCATCCACGAGCGACCCCAGCAAACACAGACAGCCGTATGGGCTACAGATCTCGATAAAACTATAAAGACAACCGATGCTGCTACGCAGACTACAGGAGGACGAATGTGGGCTTACAAACCATCTCAAAAAGAAGGCTTCCGTGAAGACCTTCGCTATCTAACTGATAGTTACCTTAGAGCCACACAGAGCTTGAGTGGACGAGGCCTTAAGTTCTTTGATCTCTTCAAGGAGATGCTGAATCATTCTCATATTGTACATTGATATCATCGGATAGTTGACAGAGAGTTGCTTAACTTCTTGAGCAATGAGTCCGCACTCCCGAATTGGCTTATTCTCGGATTCAATCCAGTCATAGCATTTCGGTTTTAGTCGATAGAGGCATTATCATCGATTGTAGCCTCGACAATATCTTTTAATCTCTATTGCTCACTACGACCAGTTACTACAATTAACATATCCAGCGGATATAATGCTAGTCGCATATGAAACGGGGCCGAGCCATTGATACCATATTGCTTGATACCCCTTGACGTAAACTGTTTGCCCCGGCGCATATACAGTACTCGTAGTAGTGCCCACGTGGAGATCAGCAAGAGGCGTTTGTGTGTTAATACCAACGCGTTTGGATGTAGTGAGGGTCATTAAGCGCTGGTTAGAAACCATCAGTCCCCAATTGTGACCGTGTAACTACCGAAAATCGAGCCATCACCGTTATTAGCTACTTGCAATTGTAATTTACATGGGCTAGAGGCCATATCAGACCATTGCTGGGCTACTGACCATATGCTGCCCCCATCTGCCCAAACATTGTGTCTCCTTTGACCGCTATCGGACCGTTAAATGAGTACATGGCCCCGTCGTAGTAGCTCGAATCATTGAAGCAGATACGAGATGTATAAGGAGAACTGTTATTAGGAAAAGCAATATGCCATTGGTATTTCCAGCTTCCAGCCGTGTCGTCAAGTACAATCGAGCATCATTCGTTCCTACCAAAGCACTGCATTGATGTATAGACACCTCCTGGGATGATGAACCGAAACGAGTATTCTGCTGAACTCCGCTAATTGTCTGAAAGCAGTCGATGTTAAAGCACTTAACAGTGGATGAATAGAGCCCTCCTGTGTTATTAATGAGGTTGAAGCCACCAAACTGTTGGTTAGTTTAACTGGATATGGATTAGATGGATCTGCCCAAAGTTTTGCATTGGGGCCAAAACGATTCCGTTTGAATAGCCTGAGTCGGGAGAGACTGGTATAGTCAAACTATTAGAGCTATCGGCAGATAATACCCTATTAGCTTCCATAGTACCAATCGTTGATACATTGATGAGTGATGGTAAGCCCGAAAGAAAGGTGCTTAGATCATATGCGGTACCTGACTGATAGTAGCTAGTCGCATTAATGTAACAAGGTCCTATAAGCGAATAGATCTGCTAGATCCAGTCAGGTTAAGCGAACCATTTATCGTCAATCCAGTCAGAGTACCAAGCGAGGTGATTTTGACTGTGATGCTGTTGATAATGATCCTGTTAGAGTAGTTGCCGATAATGAATTGATACCACTTATACTACCTGTAGATGAAAGCACCAATGCACTATTATTAGTAGCCGTGCCTGGACTAACACCACTCAGGTAGGTTAGACGGTAGTCATTTTTGCCAATATATAGGGTCTGCGCGTATTTGTACGTTAGATACCCACTAGAATCCAGCGAAAGGTAGAAAGCGGGGTTATAGGCTGTTGATATAAATGTCGGTTGTGGATAACTGAAACCACTCATGATCGATTTTGTCTAGAGCTATATAGATCAAGCGATATTATCAAACGATCATGGTCGCTCTTAGACAGAAGTCAAGGGATCCAAGCAGAGCTAGAGGAACCCTGCGACCTTAAGGTGATACAAGCAACGAGACTTCGCTTATTCCGGATTTCGGCGCATCACTGTCAAAAAGTATCGCTCGGCTGGTATGGGTGATATCTCCGCTCTAGATATCAAAACTTTGTTTAGAATGGTGGTACTCGGACCCAGTTTTTCAGGCAAGAATAATCTCTGTTTGTATATACTCAAGCATTGTCCACATGTCTTCGCGCACTTAACCATCATTGCTCGCAACCCTCATCAGGAGCTGTATGAGTACCTTCGCGATAAACTGGATGGATTTGTCACATTTGCTGACCCAGATTTACCTCCCAGCGTCGACCAAGTACGACGAACCCTCTAAGTTCGAACAAGCCTGAGCTTGTAATCATAGATGACTACAGCAACGATAAACTACTGCAGAAGAACATATTTTCACATTACTTCACTCGCGGAAGGCATTTCAAATTGAGTACCATTTTCTTAAGTCATAGCTATTTTGCAACCGATAAGATGATTCGCTTGAATGCAGAGTATGTAGCGATCCTAAAAGCAAATTCAAAACGTGATTTGCAAATGGTTGTCAAAGACTTCAATATAGACGGTCTAAACGATCGTAATATCATGACAGCATATAACAAAGCCACTGGGCGAAAAGGACAGATTCTCCTCGTGGATTCAGTCAAAGGTCAGCTCCGCTACAATTTTGATCAAGTTGTAGATCTCAATCAGTTATGAGTAATTCTTATTGATCAGTCAGAATTATGGCTCTTATCATATACAGCGAAGATGGCAAGCTTTTTGAAAATCGACAGTACCAATCTTGTACAGGATGGGTACAATTCAACGTGGCGCTACTCGTTTCCTGGTTCGGCGGCCGATTTCCGTGATGTAGCCTGCGCTATTCAATCCATTAGCCTGTACAACAGTGAGTACAACATTGATTCAATGCAGTTCCAGAACACCACCTTCAAGGTTGAAATTCCTACAGCTGGAACTACTTCCACGGTCAATATTAGTCTACCTGATGGCTATTACAAGTACTCTGATATCAACAGAAGCATTCAAACCGCTCTAATCAACGCTGGTGCCTATCTCATCGATCCTTCCGGTAATAATGTTTTCTACATCCAACTAAACGAGAATAGTGTCTACTACGCTGCACAATTTGATTTTAGCCCAACGCCAACGACTCTACCGACTGCCGGAGGTACTTGGGTACGTCCAGCAACAGGTTTATACTCATCTGGTGGTACTGGGCTACCTACAACACTAGAGTTCCTCGATTAATAATTGACAATGCTGCTTTTGGATCAGTAGTAGGGCTTTCGGTAGGCACATATCCAGCAGCTTCTTCAACTGTCGCAAGTGCCCAGCTATCGAACACCATTCCGCAAATTCATCCTACCAGTTCATACATCGTTCGTTGTGATCTAATCAGAAATGAGTATGTCGTATCGGGTGATATTCTATCTGCTTTTGATCGAGGTGATGCAGATATTGGTCAGCTAATTACCTATAAGCCGTCTCAGTATGCTTGGATGAACTGCCACAATGGTTCGAGAACAACTATCACAATTAGTATCTATAACCAGAACGATAAGAAAGTGAAATTTCGAGACACTTCTGTTTCGATCATGCTCCTACTGAGACCTAAAAATAAAAGCAGGTGACTATGTTTTTGTTTGTTTCAATGCCTATAATCTAAAACTGCCACCGGCATTACCCTACTTCTCATAGCACAGCTTAGCCATGTGATCTTTGGCCTCCTGCGACCCTTAGTGAATTTGACGGGTCTAGCCTTCTTAACTGGAACGCCAACTCCATAACGACGACGGACTTCTCCTCGAATCGATTTGATGAGATCCGAATGTTCAGGTTTGGTCGCCTTACTCAGTAGATATTTCTCTCCGACATCGACAGCATCAGTAAGAATACCCTTTCGTTTTGTGTAAGCGAGCACGTTTAGCACCTTTCTTTACATCGGACATTGATATACGACCACCTGCGTTACCCACGTCGCTATCGTCATCATAAATACCGATACCTGTCATCGATTTAATTGCAGCTCTGGCAGGGATCGCGCAGGGGTGCTCCTAGAGCGGTAGCGAGAGCAGGAACAGCTGCATCGGCAACGCGAGACAAAATACCTGAGTCCTTAGCGAGCTTGAAAGTCGATTTAATGGCTCCCCAAACCTTTCCCCAAATACTCGCCCCATGCATACCACCTTGCATATGCTTGAATGGATAGCGAATCTCCTTCTTCGTGATAAGAAGACGCGTTCCCTTACCAGATTTACGAGCTCGGAGGGCTTTTGCGTACGATTCGGGGTGAAGATGGAGCGTAGCACCGGCCCGCTTAACTCATCTTTGGAGAGTGATAGCGTTCCGGTCTTGAAAGCTCGCTTGAGCTTTGACTCAGGAACATCACTGGCGATAGCTAATTCGCGGTACATTGTAATATAACCTATATTTGTTGAGCTAAATAATTTCTATTATAGAATAGTCAAATTGAGGTCTTTCATCTTGTCAAATACCTCCGGTTTCTTATGTTGTTTGGAATATAACCAGAGCATACACCATATCCCACAGTAGTCGCCATATGTCCCTTGATGCTGTTTGCTATTGTATTTGCTAATACCATACCTGGTTGGAGGACCTTCTCCCATTGAATCGTAATATTGTCCGTTGTGGACGCATGTCCAATGGCCTATATTCAAATTTGGCGTTCTCAGTAGAATCAAATATGAACCTTTCTTAGGTAGTGGTTTCTCAATCTCGCTAGATTCAAAAATGTTATCCAAATGTACTTGTAATCTATTCGCTAGCTCGATGAGGTCATGGTCGCTGGTTATAGGCTTGATAAGGTCAGCCATAATTATTAAACGAAAGTATATTAGGAACCATATAGATTCAACCATGTCTGAAACACAACTTTGCGACCAATATTTGTACCAGAGCTCGCTAAAGAGCGATCCTGAGATTAAGGTAGCCTCTGGTAAGCGGGTACCGTTTGTAATCGATCTTAACCAGGGCTCGTATCAGAATGGTATTATTACTATTGACGCCACGTCACAGCTGAACGGATCTGAAGGCTTTGCTTGCCTTCGTGATGCGTATCTAATGCTGCCGTACAAGGTCTCGATGCGAAACGGTACTACTGTTCAGAACAATCCTGCTAATCGTTTCTGTGTGTCGCTGAAATGTGGTAATTGGAATGTCATCGATTCAATGTCGCTAGAACTCAACGGAAAAACGATTGTCTCTATGGCCGACTACAAAATGTTTTGGAACAACATCCGCGCTCAAA